>VXAX01000826.1:1313729-1386547 GCA_013399835.1 Leptocoma aspasia
AAAAAAAAAAAAAAGAAAAAAAGAAGAAAAAAAAAAAAATTGTATTCCCAAATGTGGTCCCAAAGCAGTACACAGTTCCTTTTTCAGAAATCCTACCTGGGCTAAGGTGAGATAGAGATGCTCCTGTTATCTGTTCTCTCTGAGTACAGAAATACATGGCATGCTAAGTTCAAAGACAGGATTACAATTTTACCAGAGCACACTAAGGAAGGATTAGTGATGAGGTTTGTGTTTGTGAAAGCATTTATGAAATGAAATAAAATTGTTACACTTGGCATTTGTAGAGTACAAAGGAAAATGCATTAGATTTTATAGAGATGGGGTCAGACTTTTGAATATAGACATCTAAACTTTACACATTACACTGCAGAAAACCCATTAGTTTAGACAATCTGAATAAATAAATGCATATGTGCTGCTTAAAATCCTTTTTAGATATGGACAGGGATTTTTAGGATTTACATGTTGCTGGCTTGGTATCTGAGGATATCCTGTGGCTCAGTGGTGTACTGCCATTATCCTCTGCTGCATGTTGAAGAATATCCATATGGCTACTCTGTCTTCTGCTGGACCCTCTCTGACAACAACATGTAAAGCCACTATCCCACTTAAATGGGAACCCTAAAGCTCAGATGTACCTATGAAAGAAAGAAAGAATACCTCTCCTAGCTCATATGGTACATTTAGAACAAAATGTGCTTTTTCTCTCCCAATTTTCCAAATTAACGTTCTGTCTTAAAGGGCTGGATGTTCCTGTTCATCTTACAGTCCTGGCACACCATAAGAAGTCTAGCACTGAGTACCAGGAGATAGCCCAGGCTTCCATCATGTCCAGTCAGGTTGAGGAAGGTGTGAAAAGAAATAGGAACTCCAAATCTACTATCTATCCAAATTAAGATACTAATATAATAACTAGACTCCCAGTACACCCTTGGCTTATACAATATAAAAATCATATCACCAAAATTACAGAAAAGGACATCAAGAGTCTGATGCAATTTAAAATAGTAGGAGGGCCTCAATGCATAAGAAAGTATAAAATCCTGATGCTTTAACTCACAAATTATGCCTGCTTAGTAGGGTTGTAAAATAAAGAATTCACTTTGGATGGAACAAAACTAGAAAAACCCTCTAATAAGAGTTAACCAGATATTCTAGAATATTCAGGTTGAAATATCCCATAAGACAATTCATAACACTGGTGCTCAAATCTTTCGTTTAATTTTATAGTCAAAAAAAAGCAAATTAGTCCAAAAATAGAGTTCTACAGGTTGCTAATAAAAAACTGGCAAAATGAGCTGAATTTACTATATTCTCATTCTCATTCTTGTTGACCATCTCCTAATCTTACAATGTGTTAACCATAATTTTTGAATTATTTATTTTTTGAATAGTTTGAATTCCATGTAAATTCTATGCAAAGCTATTCACGTGTGTCAACGAGCAATGGCTTGAGGCTTTTTCTTAGACTCTCTAGGCTTTGAATAAAGGGTGAATGCAGCATTCATTTAAATCAGTTTATTGATTAAAAAAGGTTGTTGGGTTATTTTTAACTTCAGCCTGCCACCAAAGAGTTTCAGTAGCCATTCTGCAGCTAGAAGACTCTTTGGTTTTTTAGAAACAGTTGGTTTGCCAGGTCAGTACTTCACATCATTGTGGAACAGTTGAAGCAGTGATATATGATTCATAATTGGCATATTTAGCCACATCTTTATATAATTTCTTTTTGAACTAGGTGTTGAATAGATATATTTTCTTTTTTTTTTTTTTTATGTTGTGGTTATACAAATACATATACACATACAGATCAGCTGGGTTGCAGGAGAAAAGCACACAGTATCTCCATTAAAAAAAGAAAGAAAGAAAGATAATGTTAAAGAAATAACCTTTCCTTTTAAATACATTTCATATAACCATAGAATAGCAGGTACACCTTCCTCTAGACAAGATTTCTCAAAACCCCATCAAACCTGACTGAACACTTCCAGGGATGGGGCACCCACAGCTTCCCTGGGCAACCTGTGCCAGGGTCTCACCACCCTCACAGAGTTCCATCTGAACATCCACAATGTTAGGAAGCGTCCACAAGACTCTCTGACTCTTGAGGGAAAGACAAGATGATTTAGTTAATTTAAATTCATCCTTCCACCATACAGTCAGAGGGGTGAAGTAAAAGAAAATACCCCATTTTAAAGCTTACTTCTGCTTTCTAGCTGAAGCATTTTCTGCAATTTTTATTGTGGTTTTTTTTTTTCTGCACATATAATTAAAGGGATGAAAAATGTTTTCAGTGTGGTTTTCTGGTTTTTTTCCTCTCTTCATTAATTCACCTTAACTCCAGGGGCTATCAAAGAGTTGTTAGCTGTTGTAAAAGACCTCTGGAAAGTTCTCATGTTTCCTAATAAAAAATGTACAAATATTTTCTATTGTATCTGTTTCCCGCAATGATTCCATTTATTCTTTTTACCAGCAGCGATACATATTATCAATTAATATCCCATTTGCCTTTTGGTCAGTCAGACAACAGGCTGGGAAAAAATTCCTTAAACTGTGTGTTAGGAAATATTAAACTATAACTTATGACACCACAACTCACTCCATCCCCCTCCCCTCTTCCTTTCCATCTACACAGCACTTTTTAAAGCAAACGCGTTGGGAATATTTTTTCTCCAGCACTCGTGACATCTAAAGTTCAGAGGGGCTGGAAACTACAATCAGCACTTGGCTTTCATGAACCCCTAGAGAGCCTTTTCTCTCACATGTGAAACACACAACAAATAGGACAATCTCTGGTCTTAGAGTAGTCTTTGTGGAGGTGACAAGTCTATTGCAATGGTGTCAGGAACCCAGCATGTGTGCTCTCCCTAGACCTGCAATTTGAATTCTCTGTTGGTAAAAATCAGCATTGTTTTTTCTGACTTCAGTGGAGCTATTCCTGATGACAGCTGTTGAGCTGTTAGCCAGCAGTTTCCAAGTGCTTGATTTTATGGTAATTTCTGAATCAGAGAGGTATGTGGATTGTCCCAGACCGCAGAGCTTTCCCTTTAGTTTCAGTAGATCTTTTAGTAAATATAAAGCGGGTTTGTGAAAAGACAAGTATTCAGTACTGGATGTTGCTATCCTGCAGATTTCCATAGGAACACAATGTAGTTATCTCCCTAGGCAGTCATTTGATAGAGTTATGAAGCAATATACCCTAGAAATATCTTTTTCTGTCATATTTATAGCAATTATGTCAAATAGTGAATTTAAATAATTTGAGCTGATTACTGCAGGTTTGTGAAAACACACAGTTTGACGTATTCACAAGTTTCAATTACTGTATGTGGAATGTAATTATGTGGAGTACAAAGCTCCAGGGGAAGCTGTGCTTTCTAAATACACCTCGTCTGTAATGCAATGATCTTTACTCCTTTTCCCCCGCCCAAATTTGAAAATATCATAAATTTTGTCAAAGGCTGATCATTTGTCGGATTCCACTTTTAAAATCTGCATAGACCTAAGTACAAAGAGAAAATCATCACAACCTCAGTGCTGTGTGATCGTATAAATGGAGTAACTCTTCAATTTTGTTTTATATTTTTCTGGTAACTGTTCAAGACCCCCTGAGTACCATTTTTACTGAGAGAAAGCTTAAAGTACAATGTCATTTCTTTCAAAATAAACCTTTGTAAGAAGAAACTTGATAATGATTAATCAGCTGATATGTTTTGGAAATTTTGCGAGTCATTCTCTTAAAGTTATCACACCACTTCTGTGGCCACCTGTTCCTTATGACAAACATCATCTGATCATCAAGTCCTGTCACCTGTGGTTGTAAGGAGCATAAAGCAAATGTACTGTCTTACACATATATCCTCCCAAATCCCACACAGCTCAGACCTTCTTAAAGGATCCTGCTTAAAACGTGCTCCAGGAAAGCAGCAGGAGGGCTGAGGGCTGTGGAAGGTGACAGTGGCTGGAGCTCAGCATTTTGCCATGGTGCTGATCCCAGTGTTTATAACAGCTTTCTCTTTTGTCCTTGCAAGACATTTTGTGTTAGCCCAGTGTCACAAACACTGGCATCAGTGGTTGTATTTCTGTGAGATCTGCAGTTCCATCCACAGATCTTCCCATATGGAAATGCTGATCAAAATTTATATTATGCTTTTAAATACACAAAGTTTCAGAGCTGTTAAATTTGATATCTCTAAAGCATCTGTGTATTTCATTTGCATCTCACAAAAACAGATTGACATTAAAATCAATTTTATTTGGGTTGCTGTGATAACCCCAAATAACCCTAAATTCCTTCTGTTCATATTTACTCACATTCATGGCTTTGGAAACTTCTTATCCTTTTGATGTCTTTATTTTCATTCCTAGTGAAGCTGTTTTCATATCTAGCATGGGATGCAGATCTGTTTATTTTATTTTTGACAAATTTTGAACCACACATGAAGGAAGACATTTATGATTATTCTTTCTCCTTAAAAATCTACATGTCCTTTCTATCATGTTATTTATCAAAATAATTCTAATTACTATCATTCAAATTTCAAATTTCCTTCTTCCTAAAGAGCTGAAAAATATGTTCTTGACAGGTTTGACAGTGGTTTGATGTGAACTTCTGCTTTAAAGGACCAGTAAAAGCCTTTTTTACTATCTGGATAAATATGACTTTCAATCCCAAAGTAGCACAATTTATTTCCAATTAAATGGAAATGTGCAGGATAAGAAATGAGGAAAAGCTTCCTTTCAAAAATAAATTATATAACCTCTAGGTGTACTTGATTCCAATGTTGCTTTGACATAAGACAGAACCTTCCTGTTGACCTTGATGACTAAACATTTTATTGCTGTACCCTTAGCTGATAAACATTCCTAAAAGGCAAGCAGGGTAACATGTCATTTCCTAATGAGACCACAGTGTCCCAGCATAATTCTGGAAGAATGCTGATCTCATGTTCTGGTCACATTGGTGTAATGTTTTGAAAAAGATCATCAGAACAGAAAATCAAAAATGAAAAAGTAAAAGCTATTGTAATACCATTTAGTTTCCAGAGCCTTTGAATGTAATGAAAAATATGGCTAGAAATAATGCATTCCCTATTGACCATTTTCTACATAATGACTTACACTATTGCCATTTCCTTTAACCTAGTTGTATTGATTTCTAGAAAAGAGTAGTCTACATAAATGAGAATATATTTATTTTCCTGAAGATGTGAGCAAGTTTTACATAAAAATATAAGTACATTTACTCATTCAGAAATCTAGAATTATGTATGAATAGATGAGGAACTGGTGCCACTTTCATTTATACAGTGTATTAGTCCAAATAATGCAATTAGCACAAATAACTACCTGTCAACACGATCATCACATTAGTCTTCTCCCATGGTGGTTTTTTTCCCACTGATTTAAATTTCTGACCAATTAGTTAAAAGTCCAGCAATGAATATAAAAGATGGGTGTTTCTGGGTTTCTAAAAACCAAATAAATCCGAACAAATTTATGAGAATTAACAATAGAGAAATTAATTGTGATTGACGTACTGGCCATGAATGCATGTATGGACCAAACACAGTACAAGGTGTTGATACTGTTATCAAACAAATAAGAATAATTATCATTCTTATCAAATAAGAATAATTATCAAAAATAAACATGGATATATAAAAAGAGATGAGTGGCACAGGAAAAACAAAGCAGGTCCTCTGCCATGGGGGCTTTGGTGAGACTGGAATAGTTCCGGACAAGAGGAACCCAGAATGTTTGCATACCAGGGAATGCTAGGGTATTGTTGCCAGGGAAGAGATGAGAGATATCAGTAATTTCCTGCATATACTGGATCTTTCTTGAAGTCTGCTGGATTAAAAACTACATCCTAACTTATTTTTCCTCCAAATGCTGTTGGATATGTATTGCCAAAGTGGTTTTTATCATACTCTCCAAAGCAGCACAAATACCAACTGTGTCCAAAAAACCCTCAAAAATTCCTTGCCTTAGGAAAATCTCAGATTCCTGACTGAGTGGAGAGTGATTGCAGAACACTACACTGTGAACCACTAACAATAATCCCAGAAGAAAGGCTCTTGAGACAGTGAGGTGAAGAACAAGAAGAGTAATTTTTATCATAGGACCTCCAGTAGGGCTCTAATTACAAATTACCTTATCAAAACACAATAGTTATAGACCTATACACTGTACTTTTCTAAATTAAAACCAACACAGATCAGGTTAATTCAGGCTACCTGTTATCCTTCACTCTAGTGTTATAAAAGGAGCAGGGTTTTCTTTCAGGGCAGGGGTTCTGACTGCCCCGAAACACTGATTCATCTGCCTGTGCAGTTAAATAATTTTTTTTACATATTCTCTCTGTGCCATCAGGACTCTCCTTTTTCTTTTAGACAAGCTACTTCTCCATATGACTATGAACACAGATCTCAGTTCTAATAATTTTCCCTCCTCTATCTTCCTGAGATCCTTACTAGCAGCCAGATAGCCTGAATCCTCTGTAATTATTGTAAGATCTTGTGGTAGCTGGTGTGGAGCAACAGCATCAGGTGTAGCACTATAGGAAGGTCATATCTTGGCTTTTAGTAAAAGATCTAATGAATTAATTTAGCAACAATATCAAGTACTAAGCTAACTCCATCTTTTAATTAACAACAAATATGTGTTATAATTAATAAATTACCTTAGAGGCAAAAATAATTTAATGACTTGTAGGTTAGAGATCAGTATACACAAAAAGAGATGTAGGCATGGGAAGCATATGAAAAGTTTAATAGGAGGTAACATTTTTCACATACATGGAATAAATTAATATTTAACCTCTCAAGATAAAAGCAATTCTGCCACAGGATAACTTTTTGTATAGTGAGTTGATAAAACCTGTTTGCCTTATTGAATCCTTGAGTTGGAGAATGGCTTTCAAGAGACTTCTGTTCACCAAACCTTGATATCTTTAATGAGCACAACTGTTATAAAAAAATCTATTAAAAATTTAAAATTAAACTTGGGTATTGCACCAATGAATAGATGTGCACTACATTTTGAGAATAATGTTTGTTTCATTTTAGAGTCCTACTCTGTTTGAATTCAAGCCAAAATCTACTGAAGCCTCTAGTTTTGAATTTGTACCATGAACTTTATAGCGTGCCCATGAATCATCCTCTTAGGCCTAAAATAATTTATCTAATTTACGGCAGCTGAGATGCCCATGCCAATGGAGCCAAGTTACAAACCAGTACAGAGAATGATTTCTTTAAATTATTTTTTATGGTAGGGACATGACATTTCTAAATAATCCTAATAACAGATGTGAATCCACCACATACATATTGTGGTATCTGTGATACACTAAAGTACCTAGATGTTTTCACTGCTTCCACTAGGCAGTTCAAAGGGAGACATTATTCAATTAATGGAGAATGATACAGTGTAATCACAGGCTATCAAAGAAAGAAGGAAGTTAAACACTTGAAACAAAAAGGGGAAAATTTCAGTTAATTACTTAAAGTAGAAGATTTTAATATGTTACAACGCCAACTAACAAAACATGAGGGCATTTCAAGTGAAGTGTTGATGGGGGGGGACTATTTCCAATTCTTCAGTTCAAAGGCCAAATTTCTCTGCTAAGTCTAGAGTACAAAAGCTGAGGTTCTTCACAGCAGGGCAATTTAAGATGTTTACAGCAAGAGCCTAGGTCTCTGTCTTGATCAACAAGGAAATGGTCTCACCTAAGTCTTTTCTGTACTCACCTTTATTGGTCTCTGTAAGAAGTTAGGTTCTCACACCAAACTTAGTAAAATCACCCCATTTTTTAGCTATTGGAGCTCTAAAACCAAAAGCTCCAGTTTGAATTCAAGCTCTCATAGTTAGAGACTTTGAGGGTGTTGCCCTCATTAAGGGTGCAGCAGAACAGGAACAGATGATGTTTCAACAATGCAGGAATTGGAGATGACTGGGAGATTCCCTTGAGCTGCTCATCCTGATACAAAATAAAGTGGGGGTTTTGAATGCTGTAGGTGAATTACAAAGTGTATAATCATCCTGCACAAACTTGGAAACATCTAACAGAAATCTCTCTAAGCGAAGCCGAGCAGTTTTCAAGGTCAGGGAAGGATATTTTATTTTTATAAAGTAGCACCTTTGAATTTGAAAGTTTTGGGTTTGTCATCAAAATGTGATTATATTTGGTAATCAAAGTCAAAATCCAGTTCTGGAATTAATGAACAGGGAGAAAAACAGGTTTGAAGCCTTTCTATTACATTTTTGATAATTTCAGAATTGTGGTCAATATATTATTTCTAGGTCTAGGGTTTAAAGAGCTGCTCCTGTTAATTCTGATTTTGGATGCTTACTGGTATACTCCATCGCAAATTACCTCTTCCTCTGTCTTTTGAGCTGAACTTGAACATGGGCAGCACCACAAGTCAGCACCAGACCAAAGGACTTTCCCCTCATCCTGTATCTTCCAGTTAGTCCTAGTCTGATTTTATCTGAGTGAAAGCACCAACCACTAAAAGGCAATTAACAACAATTCCTGTTATGTTACCTCAGAGCTGCAAGACATCCTCTTTTAGAACAAGAGGAAATGGTCTAACATTTCACTTGGGGAAGTTTAGATTGAGTATTAGGAAACATTTCTTTACAGAAAGAGTGGTCCAGCCCTGTAAGAGACTGCCCAGGGCAGTGGTAGAATCATTGTCCCTGGAAATCTTAAAAAACATGTAGATATGGCACCTGGGGACATGGTTTAGTGGTGGACTTGGCAGAGATATATTAACAGTTAGACTTGATGATCTTAAATTTTTTTTTGCAACCTTAATGACTCTAGGATTCTATCATCTCTTGTTCAAAGACTGTGCTAGTAGAGGATCGGCATGTCTCAGCAGCCTCAGAGTTGAGAAAGCTGTCATGATTTGGACTGCTCTACGGGTAATGTTTCTTCAACAAGGGATGAGTTGGAACCTAAACCCAACAAGTTGGGCAAATCTGGCCCAACCATCCTTCTTGCATGAATTAGAACACCTTCCAAACTATAGTAATTTATACCAGCCGTGACATAAATTATCTATCTGGCATAAGCTCGCTCTTTTGGTGGAGAATAGTTTTTGATTTGAAATCTTTTATAAAAAAATCAGATCTCATCCTATGCTTTAAAATAAATAATTTCTAAATTTTTCAGCATAGAAATGAGCATTCACACTTAGGCATTGGGATAGTAATCAAATATGTTTCTGTTTAGAATGATCTCTGGCCTGAGATTTTTCACACATTTTGCATCTGGTTCCCAAATGAGCTCAGCTGATAATCAGTGACTTATGAGAAAGCATCAAGAAACATGTCTTTTCAATCTGCTTACAAGGTCAAAAAAATTCCAACAGGATTTAATATACGTACACAAGCCTGATGTATTGGAGTGCTGTGTTTTTTTACAATGCTAACACTTTGATGAGAATATCAATTAAACATGACTGTATAGTTAAAATTTCCATCTCTAAATGCAGCTGCAGCAAGTAACAGGACTGCTAATCAAAGCAGTGTTATAATTTAGCAGTGATGAGGAAAGCAGTAGCCGTCAGAAGGGAATAACAGAAAGGAGGCAGCTGCTTTCGTATCATTTTAGTGTCCATTTCTTTAATGAGCCCAAGGAGACAATTCCCTGCTGACTACTCATTAATTAATGGAATTTATGAGAGGAGAAGAGCTATCAGCATGCAAACAAGTGGAGAACAGGTGATGATGGTCTGTTTGCAGGGAATGAGCATATTGAGGGAAGGAAGCTTTTGAATAAAGCAAATGATCTGGAAGAGATGTTTAACAAAAAGCTAAGTTACACATTCCTCATCGGGGCAGCAATGATGTGTGGCTTACAGCTTAACAGAGATATATTATTAAACTCAGTTATGAAAAATCCATGGTCAGATCTGGGAGAAAGAAGGAATCAGCCCAGAGGACTCAGCATCTGTCTCCTTCTTGTTTTGAGTGACTTTCACCATTTTGCCATAACCTGATTGCCTTAATAAACAGTTGGATAGATCCCACTAGGAAACTGTCTCCTTCCATCCCACTAGGCAACTCTGTCTGCTTCCCTCTTGGTCTTTCAGTGTTATACTAGCGTCTTGACCTTTGGCTGGGAGCCCTGTGACGCCCCTCAAGGCAAACCAGACTCTTTCCCAGCCATGAAAATCTCAGAGCACAAGCAGATTTTGCCAAAATTAACCTGCAGAAATTAATAAAGAGAAGACAATATCACGGTGCTGGGCATAGCCATCCCTCCTTCGAGCTGGAGACCCTTTGCATATGCATGGCAAAAGGGTAGCTGACATTGCAGATTTGATTGCAGCCTCATGGTATCAGTTCACAAAGGAATCCTTTGAGCCTCTTTGCACAACTTGAATTCTTGTAATATTAAACACCCTCAAGCTCGGTTCCAATTAATTCTCTTTGATCAGAAAGTGTAAAGTGCTTGGATTTAGACAAATTTGTACTAAACAAAACTCCTGGTAACTCTGCTTCTGTCCATTTTCTACCATGGGGATTTTGTGTAGGATGTGTGAGGAACATAGTGGAGCTCAGCTCTGGAAGTGCAAGCTCCTTAAAGATTTGATGTTAGCAACATAGGTAAGAGCAGCCACAAGCCTGGTGTAAACAGGACAGGCTGAGGCAGCAGATACTGGACATGTGAGACAGAGTGTGACTGCAAAAGTTCCAAACAGTATCCCACCACGTTTTGAGGATTTACATTATAAAGGCCATGGTGACAATCACACTCACACAGTACAAAATTCTTGGAAGACTATTCCACACAATCTTGACTCTTCTGCATATGCAGTAGCCAAAACCAAGGATTTCATTTTTGACACTATATTCTACACGCAAACTGTTCCACATATGTTCACTGAGTGGGTAGCTATAACACATGCTTTTTCTACTAAGGTTTCTAAATGTCAGGGATCTTACACATTTTTCTCAATGACTTTTCTGTTGAGTGGATGACAGAGAAGTAAACAAACAACAAAAAGAAAAAAAAAGAACAAAACCAAAAAAAAACTCAAAAAACAACAAAAATTGCTCTTGGAGCAATTTTGTCCAAGGTTGTTAGTTATGACTTAATGCAAAACATATCTGGAAAGCGTCATTAAAAAATAAACAAAACAAACCATAGCAGTTTATATGAGAAAATATGGAGTACAGGAAGACCCCTTCCTTTTATACAATGTTGTTTTATCAAATTTGCATCATCTTAGGGCTGAGGGGAGGAAGAGGGATTCCATTAGCGTTATGGAGACTTGGGCAAAAAGGAATAAGGCTTAGATAATAAATAAATTCCCTGATTCCATAAGTATGTTTGTAGTTACTTTTAAAAATTGTCCATTAAATAGTCTTAGTTTTGCTTCATTGCTCACATCTCCCTGAATTTTTTTCTAAAATCTGCAGCTCCAAGAGTCCTATGAAAACCTAAATTATTGTTATAACATAGGCTAAAATACACAAAAACAAAAGAAACAAAAACCCTACAAAAAACCCCATTAAAAACCCAACCGCCAAACCAAACCAAATCAAATCAGAAAGATGAACATTAAAATACATATTTTAAAGAATTGCCTCAATTTTAAAACCAGACTTGAGTTTCTGTTTGATTTCTTTTGTATTTCAAGGGGATGCTCAATCCATCTTCCTGACTTCTTGGGGTGACTCCTTTCTGCAGGAAAGGAGCATAGATACAGATCATCTTTCTACCTGTGTGAAATTCATTCATGAGCTCAAATCTAGTTCAATAGTTCAAAATAATTTCAGTAAAACATGAAATAACAAAAATTGATATTAATAATTAGCAGTAAGGAAATTACAGTTGTCACTTTTATATTCATGCAGGATTGCATGATAGAGAGTGGAACCCTGTCTTGTTTCACTGTGAAATATTTAATCGACTTCCAATAAATAATATGCAGCTTTCTTGGCCCAGGTATTTAATTTACAGGAATGACCTGTAAAACCCCTTGAGGTTAAACCACATATTACTAATTACAAACAGATTATTCTGTCTTTAACTTGGACTTTTTGCACCTTGATGAGAAATGTTGAAAATGTTGGTCATTTATCTCATTTCATGGCTGAAAATATGTGTCTAATGCCATCTTTGATCCAGTCAAAAATCTAGCTAATGTAAATATCATGCATGAGAATACACATATCTTTTAAGTTTGCTGATGTACTATAGAAATGTTATCAGAAAAGACAGGTGGATTGTTCAAGGCATTATAGGCCAGGCTGCCCAAACTTTACAAAGATTTCCACATACCTGAGGTGGAAAACTAGTAGAAGTTTAAAGTGGTGGTTTCCAAAAGAACCTATGACTAATCCATATGCAAGCCAAACAGATTCTGGCACTCAAATTATAACCTGAGTCATATCACGTCTAATAGGTAAGAAGGGAGAGGTGCTGTTTTCAAGGAGATAAAGAAATGAAATTATGCTTTCCACTTAATCTTTTTTTTTTTTTTTTTTTGGCATTGAAGCAGGTCTTCCACACATGCATGGCCTGCTTGTGATGAGCACTAACAAATTAACCCTGAGTTTAGCTCTGTTGTTTAGAGCACATTACTAAAAACCCCAAGTTTGCATGTTTGATTCCCAGAAGGGCCCTTCACATAAGTGCTGGATTTGGTAATGTTTGTGGGTCCCTTCCAACTCAGAATATTCTGTGATAAGAATCTGGTCATGGCAATAGGAACAGAACAGCTATGGAAATACAAGTGAGTGGTGGATATAGGAACTCTGTCCTTCCTTCTCTCATATTCAGTGGATGCACAAACACACCAAATCTGGTGCAGGTAATGGTGAGGTAAACCTACAAAACCAGCTCAGCTGGTTGTACCATATTTAGGCATAAAATTAATGACTTTATCCACTCTTTTGATTCGACAACATTTTTTCTTTTCTCTGACACAACCTACCTTTCATGAATGCTTAACTGATTTTATACTTAGCTCTGTATCCAAGTTGATGACAGAGAGTTTTAAAATATATAGTCCATATCTTGTACTCCTACCTTAATAAGGCCAGAAGGATGTCTGAAAAAATCCTCTGAAAATGCAGCCAATTTCCTAAAGGGAAAAAAAAAAAAGTATATGTATATGTATATATAAACATTGTGATCAAAACTATGACTGTGGAATACATGAAGATAACCAGTCTGATGAGAATTTCATGTACCAACAACAAATCAAGATAACCATTATTTGCCCCAGCATTTGGTTAACCCCATCTGTAGATGAGCATTTAATTTTTTATTAAATAAATAAATAAATATTTATTATATTAGTTGCTGCTATTATTATTTCTTTCCCAAGTCTGATCAGCATATGAAACTTGCCTATATATTACATCAGCAATGACACAGGAAATTAATAATGATTGAAACGCTTTCTGATCTTATCTTTTATGAGTAATAAAACAACTAATTTCTAAACAATAGATGAACCTTCCCTCCAGATTGCTAGACTATATTTTTTAGTTCCACAGCTTTTTTCATAATTCTTGAAGGTTATCATTATTTGATTTTCATATTTAACTGAGACCTGAGATTAACAAAACTAAAAATTACAGATTTTAATATAAGTTAAATATATTAAAAAATTACATCATCTTACTATTTTTCATGCAATTTTAGGACAATCAGTAAAAAAAAAACAAAGGCATATAATTCCAAGAAAGATGAAAAGATTGAATTGTTGTCATTGTTACTCAAGTTTTAATTATAAGAGTAAGGGGAAATTGAGTAGATTTGAAGGAAAGAAAATGTAAATCTTGTTAAGAAAAACTTATTTCTTCCTTTATTTCTTACTGAGCTTCTAAAACTCATTGCTGCAAGATACCTGTGAAGTGGCCTAAGAAAGCACTTAGGAAAGAGACCTCATGTCTGAACTTGCAGAAAAGTAAAAATTACTGAGCATTAGGCTTTACACCCTGAAAAATTTAATTCCGTTCTAATTAGATTAGGCTTTACACCCTGAAAAATTTAATTCCGTTCTAATTAGAGAACTTCTCACTCAAATACCTTGGCCTTTGTGTTTCTATCATGAAACAACCAAATGAAGTAGTATAAAGATAGGCTTGGACATTTGTTTTCAACAACTCTGGTATGCATCACTAATTATTCTGGAAGGGATGAAAGGACCTCAAAATAAAAAGCTGAATTATCACTGATTTACCTTCAGTTTCCTTATGCAGGTATGTCCTTAAAGGCTTAGGGCACAAGTCTGTAAGTGCAATCTGTATTTCAATGCAACTGTTCTTACCACCTCAGTTAATACAGAATAAACACCTAAGTTAGAGCATCCNCTGAAAATGCAGCCAATTTCCTAAAGGGAAAAAAAAAAAGTATATGTATATGTATATATAAACATTGTGATCAAAACTATGACTGTGGAATACATGAAGATAACCAGTCTGATGAGAATTTCATGTACCAACAACAAATCAAGATAACCATTATTTGCCCCAGCATTTGGTTAACCCCATCTGTAGATGAGCATTTAATTTTTTATTAAATAAATAAATAAATATTTATTATATTAGTTGCTGCTATTATTATTTCTTTCCCAAGTCTGATCAGCATATGAAACTTGCCTATATATTACATCAGCAATGACACAGGAAATTAATAATGATTGAAACGCTTTCTGATCTTATCTTTTATGAGTAATAAAACAACTAATTTCTAAACAATAGATGAACCTTCCCTCCAGATTGCTAGACTATATTTTTTAGTTCCACAGCTTTTTTCATAATTCTTNNAGCTTTTTTCATAATTCTTGAAGGTTATCATTATTTGATTTTCATATTTAACTGAGACCTGAGATTAACAAAACTAAAAATTACAGATTTTAATATAAGTTAAATATATTAAAAAATTACATC
Organism: Leptocoma aspasia; assembly: GCA_013399835.1. Classification (NCBI taxonomy): domain Eukaryota; kingdom Metazoa; phylum Chordata; class Aves; order Passeriformes; family Nectariniidae; genus Leptocoma; species Leptocoma aspasia. The sequence goes on from VXAX01000826.1 coordinate 1,328,649, forward strand.
ATCTTACTATTTTTCATGCAATTTTAGGACAATCAGTAAAAAAAAAACAAAGGCATATAATTCCAAGAAAGATGAAAAGATTGAATTGTTGTCATTGTTACTCAAGTTTTAATTATAAGAGTAAGGGGAAATTGAGTAGATTTGAAGGAAAGAAAATGTAAATCTTGTTAAGAAAAACTTATTTCTTCCTTTATTTCTTACTGAGCTTCTAAAACTCATTGCTGCAAGATACCTGTGAAGTGGCCCAAGAAAGCACTTAGGAAAGAGACCTCATGTCTGAACTTGCAGAAAAGTAAAAATTACTGAGCATTAGGCTTTACACCCTGAAAAATTTAATTCCGTTCTAATTAGATTAGGCTTTACACCCTGAAAAATTTAATTCCGTTCTAATTAGAGAACTTCTCACTCAAATACCTTGGCCTTTGTGTTTCTATCATGAAACAACCAAATGAAGTAGTATAAAGATAGGCTTGGACATTTGTTTTCAACAACTCTGGTATGCATCACTAATTATTCTGGAAGGGATGAAAGGACCTCAAAATAAAAAGCTGAATTATCACTGATTTACCTTCAGTTTCCTTATGCAGGTATGTCCTTAAAGGCTTAGGGCACAAGTCTGTAAGTGCAATCTGTATTTCAATGCAACTGTTCTTACCACCTCAGTTAATACAGAATAAACACCTAAGTTAGAGCATCCATTTTAAGACCCTTTTAAAATACATTTTTTCCTAGTAACTAACAGCAAATACAGAAGTCAGTCTTGACCTTCTCATGAAATTTGCTGCCCACAAGGACAGAGTTCCTTCTTTCAGATCCAAGTACCCATTTCACCTTTTGTGCCTCATTTCGCTTAAGTTTTATGGCATAATTCAGAAATACTGTACAAGCACCTTCCTGTAGAGTGGAAGACCCCATTGAAAAGATTTCATAGAGTCTCAGAATCATGGAATATGCTGATTTGGAGGGGACACATCAGGATCATCAAGTCAAACCCCTGGCCCTGCACAGCACCACCCCCAAGAGTCACAGTGTGTGCCTGGGGGCACTGTTCAAACACCTCTTGAACTCTGTCAGGCTTGGTGCTCTGATCACTGCTCTGGAGAGCCCGTTCCAGTGGCCAGCCAGCCTCTGGGGGAAAAAACATTTTCCTGATATCCAGCCTAAGCCTCCCCTGACTCAGTTTCATGCCATTCCCTCAAGCCCTGACACTGATCACGAATCCTATCCGCTTCCCCTCGTGAGAATGTTGAAGACATCAATGAGGTCTTCCTCAGTTTTCCCCTCTCTCTGGAGACATCTTATACCTCCCTACACAAGTCTGTAATACCTGCTGGCCCCTTAAGGCTGTTTCCAAGTATATTAAGGCATTGACATCTGCCAGCTACACCATGGAGAAGCAGCACTTAAAGGGAACATGAGTAAAGAGGACGTTAGAGTTACAGCTGGAACCCGTAAAGTATCTTGAGAAAGGAAGTTGTGGGGAAATACATTAGTTTTCTGAAAAGTGCAAAGTGGTGTGACACTCACCAGGAAAGTTTCCCCAGTATTACTAAATGCAGAAGGAGGCAAGACCAGCACTGAGGTATTTGAAAAAACAGTGGATAGGGAAGAAGGTCTAAATTAATTTCTCTGGGGAGTAAAGAGGGGATTGACCATGTTTTCTCTATTTTATCTAAACTGGTGGCAATTTTGTTCTCAAGTTTCTGTATTTTTTTCTCCATTAGCATAGTCTAAAAAAGATAGGCTGTCAAACAAGCAAGGAAAAAATACACTTTTTCTGTAATTCCTTTTTCAAATTCCTGTTATTAGAATTGTAAATCCTGGAGGTCCTTTCACTCAGAAGGAGGGACCAGCAGGTGGTTTATGCATCAAAACTGAAAAGCTTTTGTTTGATTTTCGACAGGAAAAAAAAGTAATTTTGTGTGGATCACAAAGTTAACCAGTAAGAGATGAAAAATAGTCCAATCAATCCTCCAACACTGCAGTTCTGTGTTCCGTGGCTGAATAATCAGATCCTTCAAACTGTATACTTGAATTTCCTCCGCAATTTACACTAGATTGTAAGCTCTGGGTGACTGTTTTCCCCCATTTCCTTAAGTTTATGTTAGCATGGCTATAATGTTATGACTATTTCAAAATAAAATCTTAAGTCACATGGATTACATGAATACAACTTATGAACTATATTTTAGCCCAGTCTTCTTGTTTTTTGCATGAAACAGGCCAGTCCGATCCAGAAAACTTGATATCTATTATTTCTAATTCCTCACACATATTATGCATGTCTCTATGTGTTTTAGCCAATTGATATTCATATCCAGTATTCTCAATGTTCCCATTTACTGTAGCTTTAAATACATGCGCATTTATTGATTATTGCATTTATCCATTTACTCCCAATTCACCTTGGCACTACTAGGAAGAGTCATGCACACAGTTATGATGATTTGGTATCTTTTCCAATAGTTGTGAAACTAAACACTGCTGTGATCAATTTGAGATACATTTTGCCAAATATTTTTTTTTTTAAATTTTCCGTCTATTATAAACGCGCATGAGTTATTTGAGAGGTTGGTTCTTATGAAGAAAAAAAAACCCTCATAAATTCCACTGAGTAACAAACTATTTTAAATGACTGTATATTTGAGTAGCTCATAAATATGCCTGGTTTCAGCCCTAGATTTACTATATTTTTAATTTTCCAATACATTGGCCATATTTTTAAGTCTTTAATCTGAAGTCTGGTCTATTTAAAGGGCACAATGTACTTAACTATTCAAAAAGGCTCTTGATCCTATGAATGCACTTTGCTAGTAATGGGATAGTCATTTTCCAGGCCAGTAAAAAGCTATTACTCACTGGAACACAAACAGATTGCGAGAGGGAAATCTCATGCTGATGGCTGGCAGCCTGACAAAGGGAAGTGGGAAATATGGCCCTTTCTTGAATTAAGTTGCATTGACTCTATCTGTTCCAAACATTTGACTTCTTTCTTCTTGTGATACTTATGACAATAATAGGATAACAGATTTATGTCATGAAGGCACTGACCTTTGTCAGAAGGAACATTTTGACAGGAAAAGATGTGATATGCTGCTCTGCTCTATAGTTTTGACAATGACTGACAGTATGGCTGTATATCAACATGGCAAAACTTATGCCTATGTTTTTATATTGTCATCCTTGGATTAACTCCTGGGTTTTTATCATCTTTGATCACATATCTTTACTAATGAAATGCCACAATTTACGCTGCTGAGAAGCCTTGGTTCACCTTACACCCACAGAAGTGACTCGTGTTCTAAGTAAAGATGAATTTTGGGTGAAGGGACAGCTAAACCTAGTGAACACTGATGCTTCTGTTCCTTTACTCCATGGTAAAATTGCTCTTGACTTAAAAAAGTCTAGTTTATACTGCCTGCTTTGTTGAAAGTTTTATGTTGATAATGAACATTTGATTCTTCTAATTTTTCTATGAAAGAGTTGTATTTGATGGAATGTGACTAAACTTTAACTTTGAGAAGAGAGTGTTACTGCAGTTAAATATGTAGGATACGATCAATACATGGGTAAAATTATTTTTCTTTGTCTTTATGATTGGTGGGCACAGGCACTTCATCACAATAGCAGCAAAGAAAAAAGCCATATATCCAGCTAGTTAGACAAATCAAAATGGAAAGAGGCACAGAAAAAAGCCATTTGTCCAAAGAGAGGGTGCAAATCTTCAGTTTGGAGGTTTTTTTAAAATTAAAAATTATTACTTCCCACGTACCCTTGAGTAACCAAACTGAACTGTTCATATTGCCTGTTTTTCCTGTGTGTGCACTGGCCTCTTATTTGGTGGGGATTGCAGCACAGCAACGTTGTGTAGCATGAAAAGTTCAACTCTTCTGTATTTTTTTAGTGTAGCAAGAAGAATGTCTTCCATACTGTGCAGTGCAAACAAAATTGACAGTCTCTGCCCTTGATGATCTTATCTTGTAAACTCTTACACATGAGCAATTTTTATTCACTTGCAGTTTATTTTTCTTCACAGTGAAATCACTGGTGAAATTCCCAATGCCTCCAGCAGAGCAGGATCAAAACCAGGAATATTAACACTGACTTTTGTGGGAGCTCTCAGAGAACAAATCAAACTGGAAAACAATCAAAGCAACAAAAACTTGTTTTCTGTCTTTCACCTTCCAAGATTTGGATATAAAATTGCATCACTTTTCACTCAGCACTTTGAGTGACATATAATGAGGTTTCATTGTTCACTATGACACTTTGACAAATGTTGTGTTACTATTGCTCCTAAGAGTGACTATACAAAACATCCCCACCCCAGAAGCATAGCACAAGTATAGTGATAATGCAAATGAATTATGCATGAAACATGAGAAAGGAAGCAAATGTTAACTAATCTCAAAATGGGTCAAACTCATGACAATTTAGTTAGTGACAAATGAAGTCATTTTTCTACAATATTAACCAACTGTGCCCCTTTTGATTTGTGTCCCTACTGATTTGCTGAGCACAAAAGGTCATTTTCTAGGCAGATGGGCAATTTCCCTTGCAGAGGGGAATTTAGCTTCTACATGCCAGACATAATGAGAACCAATAAATTAGGCAAAAGTGCTGTTTACCTAAGATGAAATATTGATGGCCAGGCCCACGAGAATGCTAATGTCTACATGCATCAATTTTTTTTTTAAGTCTTGAAATTTAGAGCACAGTAGCAGAAGTTGTGATAGATCTATATATCACAGATACAGTAACATTAGAAAAGGTACCAACCACAGAATGCAAATATAATGCAACTGAAAATTTTCAGTTGCCCCTATATTAATTTTAGTTTTATCAGGTAAAATGAAATGGGATGTAAAGCAGCACCAAGTACAAATGGTATGGCTTGAAGTATTGAGAGCAGATTAGAGGATCTTTTCACTTTTATATTACCAGTGACTAGGAGCTGGTATGCAAGATATGTGACATGATCTGGTGGTCTTTATCCCATTCCCAGATTGTCATGCCATATGTCTCCTTCATATGGCAGTGTAATCTAAGCACAAGGATTAGAACAAACCTTTCAAGACAGGAAGGTACCATATGACTGAAAAAAAAGCAAGATTAATATCTTAATTTAGGAGAATAAAAGTGATCCATGTACCTAAATGCCTTAAACTCCAAATTTTGAAGACCATTCTGAGAGTATATTTAAAGGCATGAAAGCAAGTGGAAAATAAGTTAAAATACATTACTCATTTAGCATGAGAATATTAAGTGCCAATAATCTGGTAATTAAGACAATGGGAACGTCCTGTAAGAAACTGTAAGCCCAAACCCATCCTGTCAACACATGCATGGAAATCACAGAAAGGTTTTTCTGAAGGTTTGTGCACAACTGCAGAGCTATGCAGTTACTGGCAGGACAGCTTGCAAAAACAGAGTGCATTGATGGATGAATGCAAGCATGGATGCACACGTATGATATGTATGGATGGGCAGCATTTGCATGGATAATACATATGGATCTCTGCAAAGGAACAGGCCGTGATGTTTGTTGAGACCTTATGAGTGATGATCAGGGGTGAGATCACAGGAGAAAGTGAAGTTGTGTCAAGGCTCTGCTGGTCAGTCTGATCAAAAAGAGGCAGTGACTGAAGTCTCCTTGAAATCTTCTGTTCACTAGTCTTGGTTTTCATGGAAGACATTTGCCATATTTGCTACAAGGATTGCACAACAATCCCAGAATATTTCCATTTGTTTTAATACAGCTGCTTGAACAAATTGAGAAGATCCCTGCCAAGAAGGACCTGAGAATACTGGACAATAAAAACTTCCTTCAGGTGAGGAAAGTGGTGATTCCCCTTAGATCAGCTACCATAAGAATGTATCCAGGGTACAATGCCTAATTAAGTGCCCCCTTGTATGAGAGTGACATACTGAGGGATGTCCAGCAGCAGCCACCAAGAAGATCAGGGACTGGAGACATTGAGAGAGCTGAAAGTGTTTAGCTGGGTTAAAAAAAAGCTATCTTCAATGACAAAGGAAATAATGATAGAGTGGATAGACAGGCTCACCTGTGAGGTCCACAGTAAAAATACAAGCGGCAAAAAGGAAAATTCACTTTGAATATTAGTATAATAGTTTTTGTGATGACAGTAATTTAACACTGTAGCAGATTTCTTAGTGAGGCTATGGAGTTTCCATCATTGTTGAGGGTCCCAGTACATCCCTGAGAAACCTGGTCTGAATTTAAAACTGGTCCTACAGAAAGCTGGACTAGGTAATCTCAGAAAGTATTTCCAATCTTAATAACTCCATGATTCTTTGACTTAAATTATATAGCAAAGAAGAGAATAGTGGAGATTGAGCCATAGCATCCTGGTAGTAGGAAGCAGCAGCGAGAAAAATTTTCTTAAAAGTTTTCTATGGAAATGTTGGTAGAACAGTACTTGGAAGCTGAATACAGTGATTTAATTTTTTCCAACATGTAAAAAAGGATGTTTTAAGTAGAACCTCATTCTGAAACCTTCAGCCACTATTAAAATGGAAAAAATAATAATGCTTCTATAACTAAAATAAAAAAAAAAAAAGGAAAAAAGGTAGAGAAGAAAATTTGCAAGTAGTGTGATGGGATACAAATGGTATTGATCTAAACATTTGGCTCCTGATATGGCTCCTTTGCACTGATCTGTTAGCTTAATGCTGAGCTAGTAAAACTCCTGGGAATTCTCCTTGTGTAAGGGAAATCCTAGCTGGCAGAGAAAGCAAGCATGGCCAGCTTTGCTTCGGGGTATTGAAGAGAAGATAATTTCCAGGGCAGGGGTGGGAAGCTAAAATAGCTCATTATAATGGATACTCGTTTTGACAGTAGTGAAGAAGACTATCACCTCTCCATATGAGTACCTAAATATGCTGAGCAATAAGACTATTGAAAGCAGATGTGCATTTCATAGGGTTTTGATGCAAAAGTTTCATTTTTAAAGAAACCTTGCAACAACAAAAAAGCTTACAATAATTTAAATTTTATGAAAATAAATTAATACTATAAAATAATGCTAGAGAAAAAAAATCTGTATTATTTATAGGAATTATTTCTTCTGTCAGATTTACATTGTTTTCCATTGCAGGAATTGAAATGTGATGCTGAATTCTGATTTTTCCTATATAACAATATAAATCCAAAGAAGCATAATTATTTGAGTATTTGTTTTGAACATTTACATGGTTTTCTGAGAGCAGAATTTAGTTCATACATTTACAGCCTTCAAGCAGTTTTTGAAGGTCAAGGGATAACTGACTATAGCACAGAAAATAATAATATAATTAACATTTTAAGGCACATTCCTTTTGAAACTAAAGCCTTCTAACCACTTAGAATCACATTTCATAAAACACACAAAAGTACTTATTTACAGACATTATTGAGAAAAACATTAGAAATCTATTATTTAAAAATCTATTATTTAAAATCTGTATTAGTCATATATTTGTATTTTCTTAGGCTAAACTGCTGAATTCTAGATGAACCAGTCCTGCTTATAAATTTTATTTATGAATAATGTCAAGGTATAATTTTCAGTACAGCCCAGAGACTGAAAAGTCGTCCTCTGTCATTCACATTTGGTCTAGTTCTGGATTCCATAGGAAATTTCAGACAGGAAGATTTATGTAATATGCACAGAGTGCATTAATCCACTGCACTACAAAGTCTATTAATTTTGAATACTGCTATCAATGGGGCTACATGGCAGGGTGATAACTACATCATTACCTTTATAAAAATGCCTGCACTGATACAGGGCCTCATTTTTACTTTCTGGATACTTTATGCAGTTTTTTACATGTGCATACAAAGGCAAAAAATCTTTAAACTTATACATGGATTTTAAATATTTGCATTCATATTTGTCATATTTTTAGTATCATATAATCAGGATGCTTAATTAAATTAGAGATATTTTACTTGTTTATTTTCATTATTAATGTTTGCAAATTACTCTAGCCATAAATGGAAGCTAATGAAATTAAATACCAACAATAGAAGGTAAACCCAACTATTCCTTTTTTTTTTTTTTTTTTTTTTGGTAGATTTAAAGGAATCAGACTAAAGATCTAATGGGAAATTTTGGATTGGGTACAACATTCAGTTTTATAGAATCAAGATCATCTGTTTTAGAAGAGAGACTCACATTGTCTAGATTCAGATACTTGCAACATTTACCTTCAATGAGGAGGGAAGAACTAGATGTTTGTTAATAAAGTTGAGGCATGTTAGCATGTAAATCTGTCAACTGAACACTCTCAGGCTGAACTCAACAGGTTGGTGAGGTGGACAGGCAGAAACACCATGAAGTTCAACAGCAGAAAACACAATTTTAATAAATATAAGGATTTTTTTTTTCTAATTTTTCCTGCTTTGAGCAGGTGGTTAGACTAGAGGGCTTCTGAAAGTCCTTCCAAACTAAATTATTCTCTGAATTTAAAAAGACAGTTCATTGCCATCTTCAGCTAGAAAATGGATGTGTATAGGATAAGACACAAGCTGGAACACAGGAAATTCCAGATAAATATACAGACAAACCTCTTCATCATGACAGCAGTCAAGCACTTGGAAAGGGGGACAAGAGAAATTATGAAATTTCCAGACTTAGAGATATTCAGAACTTGGCTGAAGAAGATCTGAGCATTCTCATATAATTTTGAGGTTAGCCTTGCTGTTTGTGGACTTCACCAACTATAAGTTCATTTGCCACTGAAATAATTAACTGATTTGGAACACATAATTACCATAAATTTTCTTTCCATTTTAAAGTCTTGCATTAAAAGCCCATTCCAGGAATTATGCAATTTTTTTTTTTAATAGATATATCAACATCTGGTTGCAAAAACACTCCCAAGCAACATTTCTCTTCTCCACATATATTCCCACACATATTTGGTGCATTATTTTACAGCAATTTCTGGCTCAAGTTTGCAATTGCAAAGCTATAAGCCCTTCTAAAAGTATGGTTATGTATGTATATCATCAATCCCACAAAATGCATAGGCAGTAATTTACCACAGATTTCTGCTGCGCTTGTAAATGAGACAGAATTGGTAGAGCTGGAAATAATCAATGATTATATGACCTAATCTAATTTTTGTTTTGTTTTGGATTGTCTCCAAGACATGCTTATGACTCGTTAACTGAAAAAAAAAAATCCCTCACATATTTTTTCCCAGACTCAGCTTCATTCCCCGTTTTCTCTGCCTTGTCCCAACACCAGCTGCACAGTGGGAGGGCGAATGGGGGCTGTGGTCAGCTCATCACATGTTGCCTCTGCCACTTCCTCCTCGGGGGAGGGTTCTTCACACTCCTACCCTGCTCCAGCATGGGGTCCCACCCACATGATACAGTTCTACATGGGCTTCTCCACTGGGAATCCTTCCCAGAGACTGCACTTTACACATGGCTCCAGCATGAGTCCCTTCCATGGGGTGCAGCATTTCAGGGGGGTCCATCTTCGAGCTGGCTGGCAATGATTCCCTTGGATATGGGGGAAGCTTCTAGAAGCCTGTCACAGAAACCATCCCTGCATTGCCCCCACTACTCAAACTTTGCCACACAAACCCAATACATGTGGAGTGGCACATGATCAGGCTTCCAATTTGTCTGCTGGAAATGGTGAATTGTGCCAGAGATAAACTATTTTTTTGCCTTGTCACAATGAAGGTTTCGCCTTTCATCACAAAGCCTCAAGATTGTCCCTTAATATAGGAAATACCGGCAGTGATAATTTAAATGACATTATTAAAGAAACAAGGTAGAACTGTAATCAGTTTGGTTTTCATCAAACAGTGTTTGCTGTGTTACCAAATTGACACAAATCTCACTGAATTCATTCACTATAAAGTGTTCACAATATGGATCACATTATTTCCCTCAAAGAATATTACTTTTATACCACATTCTCACTCTTCAGCTTTGCTTCTCAGTAGACTCCGTAACATCATGAATGCTTTTACCCAAGCAGAATTTAAACATGAGGACACATCTTCTTTATAGTACATTCAACTTAATGGCATAAAATTGTAACTGAAACATCAGAAAAGCTAAATGTAGGATAAAGAGGATATTTTTTGTCGCTATGGGACATTTCCTGATTGCATTTTTCCTCTTTTTTTTTTTAATTTCTTGAGACCTACTGTATTTTATATTCCATTGAAAGTATATTGCACAATTCATTGTATTCATTCAGTTTTCCACCACAAATGCTAGAATATGGTGGAAGGAAATGTGCAACCCTCACCACCAATGGTCAATTCCTGTTCTTCTTTTACCAACACTGATGTTCTAGCTTCAGTATCCATCTCATATTTTATTTTAGATATTTTCATTGTTTTAGTAAAAATGAAATCTGCAGGGTTTTTTCCCTCTCTTCTGTACTTAAACTGTATCATAGCTTTGCTTTGACATTTTTGGCATGTTTAAAGTGAGTGAAATAGTGAAAAAAAATCTATACATTTGGATTATTAGGATCATGGCTGAAGGGACTTCTTTCATAATATTTCTACTAACAATGTAATTTTTAATATGAAGTTTAATTTATAGCAGTAGGAGCTCAAAACAATGCCAGTGACTTCAGTGACTTTACCCTGAAGAAGTTTTCACTGGGAAGAGGCTTGACGGTTGGAGATCAATGAAGTTGCTCCAGATTTACCTCAGTAATATATTAGACAATGAATCTGAGACTTTTTTACAGGAGTATCAAAGGGGAAGATTTCAGAGGACAATACAAGGCCCAATTTAGTTACCATCAACAGCGTCCCTGAGAAACCAATTGCTTAGCTTTTATTTGCTGAGAACATTCTCTTACAACTGGATGGTTCCTTGGAGGAGACAAGAAAGGGCAAAATCCTATTTAAAAGCACTAGTAGTACATTTCCGTATCTCTGACGTATTTATATTAAACTATAAATACAGCTTAGCCCTTAATGACTCTTTCAGCAAAGAACTGCCAGTTCAAATAGCCATCTTTAGGGTCTTGTGTTTGTTATTTTTTTTCCTTGATCTGTCTTCTGTGGCATAAAATATTACTTATCATTTAACAACCTGAACAGCCATTAAAACACCTCCTGAAACAAAATATATACACCTGTTTATTAATTCCATTTGTATATGGCATTGGCTTCTAAAACCACACAGTCTTGTTAATTTAATGATTAGACAATAAAAAAATATGTCCTGCTCATTTGTATTAGTGTAACATCTAATAAAACAACCTCCAAGCCAGAACTTGGAGGAGAAATTTATTTTCATATTATTCACAGTGAATTGCTCTTGATATTAATTACACAAGAGCAGTGATATTGAATCCATTTCTCCTTAGAGCTTACAGTACCCTGTAGTCTGACTGATCTTCATTTTCCTTTTACAACATACCAGGGAAAATATGATAGCTGTAATACAGAGCTGGACTGTACAAGCTGAAATGATCCAAATTAGCTGCAAGAAACAGCTACTGAGTCACAGCTAACAATGCTGTGTTCAAGGCTAGGAGACTGCCAATGGAAGCAAAACCTCACTACTTAATGGAAATAAATCTTAATGTTGATGGAAGGGAAATTAAGGAACTGATACAGAAAAGCCCAAGAAAACTGCATTCTGCCTTAACTTGCTGCTTAGTTTTTCTGGCTAGGGTCATTTATGGTTTCTTTAAAACCAGGGAGACAGTTCCATTGTCCTGCTGGGAACAAATGTTATTTTCTATCAATTTAGGTTGGGTATTGTCCTTGAATTATAGTAGATGGTGTAGTATAAACCAAGCTTGGTTAAAAATAAAACAAAACTAATCATGCAAAAAATGTTTTTTTTGCTCAGTCAAGTAACTGTGGTTTTAACAGGTCTTACACATTAAGAAGCTGAGCGAGAGACTATGAGACATTTTAAAAAAAAGTTAATTGGGAAGATGGAGAATTTAGAGAGTTCTTAAACTAAGTTGAGAAAAAATTTGAAGGTGGAAATAAAGACATAGGGATAAAAAATTTCAGAAAACTTAGAAGATATTAAAGAAGCAATTTGCCTACTTACATATAGATTTTTCTAACAGAGATGAGAAAGGTGGATTCTATTATTTTGTTTTAATTTTGTCAAAAAGTTCTACCCCCATGAGGAATCATTTCAAAGAAAGATACATGAAATTAAAGTAAAACTGGTGAAACAGCACCACCCAGAAAGAGCTGCTCCAAATTTTACACACTGATGATCAACTCACACATGTAATCAAGACATAGAAGTTTCCAAGAAAAAGTTCCCTACATTGTGAAATTGAAACAGTTGGATTTTTTTAAAAATCTGAGAAATAGAAACCCTAACTTCTTTTATTTTCCTCTAAAAGAGTCAAAAGATAATATCATATCTATAGAAAACCAGCTATGGATGCCAGGTTCTAAAACTTGCTTTGTTGAAAGTCTTAGAGGTATTTCTGGTGAGTTAATTGCTCCTTTTTGTAGGATGACCCTGTAAAATGTTGTAAAATAAAGATAACTGAAAGTTTCCCCTGTGGAGTTCAATACAAGAAGACAAAGAGACAAGGACTGTGCAAAGACCATGATCTTTTCCTGTTTCCATGGTAATACAGCTCTGGAAAAGATACACCCATTTAAACTGGTGGATCCATCTAAAATACATTATTAAGCAGATGTAACAGTGCTTGTTAAGCATTGGAATGAAGTTCCTGAGCCCTATTCAAACTCTTTCCATCCCTCCCCATTTAGGGAGCATGAGCTAAGAGGAATCACAATGTAGAAAGGCCACAGAGAGCATGAAGATTTGTGAAGCTTCACATTTTGAAAAAGATAGGTTTCAGATGTACAATATCCAAAAATGGCCCACATTCCTTACATATTTTTTTGAATACAGGTTTTCTGGATAAAAAAGTCTCAGAGTTGTGTCTATCTGTTGATCAGACATCTTCACAGTCTACCTATGTTGCTGCATGCTGGAACTTAAGAGTCACAATTTACTGAAGACATGAATTTTAATGATTTGGTTTTGAGTTTTCTCTCCTATGTATGCACTTACAGTAGTAAGCAAGATGAACCATTTAAATGGAGATAGAACCTGTCATCATATTAATCATACCTATTAAAAAATTAGACAAGCTACTGGACATCCATTTCCCTCTTGCAAACATCAAACCTCGAAGCTAAAGTTAAGAAAAAAATGCTCAATGTACTTATGTTAGGCCATCCTTGAAATCAGCATAGATCTGAGAGTGTGTTAATAGGGACACAGGACAATTATCTCTCATGAGAAACAGAAAGACAGATAGTCATTGTCTGTTGTCACTGCAGAGGAAGTAGAATATAAAATGTGGAAAGATCAGTCTCTGTTTAACTCATTGTTTCTGGTCCTGAACAGAATTATGAATATCCTAGACTCTTCATTTCAGAGTGATTTTTAAGTCTTTGCTGAGAACCAGGTTAGAAGGAGTGACTATTCTGTAAGAAATGTTCCCTTATTTTCACTGGGGTGTTTCCACTCTTGATTGATTACAGGAGTTTGTCCTGCTGTGTAGTTGTTGCTTGGCTTATCCAGTGTTGACACCATGAGGACACTGCTCCCCAGGATGAAGTGTGCTACATCCTGCAATGTGCAGATGAGAGACCCATGAATGCTGACATTTCTATTGTGGGGTTATCTACCGTGGCAGTGGTGGGGATCTGTTGGCATTGAGCTCTGTGTCACACAAGTTATAAACAACTTGTCTCCTGATTTTACCTAGAAAATAATTACTTTATTACCTTTCCCTGGTAACATCCAAACTCCACTGGACTATTTTTCCTTCAAGGTAGATCAACTGGCACATTTGTTCCTGGCTTGACTTTAAGTTTGAAGTTTCTTTTTTCTATCTCAGATACAAGGAAATGTTCATGTGCCTTACAACTGACTTAATGTTTCACTACTAGCAACTGGTCTAGTAGAAGATAACACCTCTATTTGCTCTTCTTATAAGCCTCTGTCAAAAATATCCTTGAATTTGCATCCAGAAGAGGTCAATAATGGTGATGAAAGGGCTGGAAGGACTAGTTGAAATTTTGAAATCAGACAAAATCTCAACTAGTCCTCACAGAAACCTGTGAGGACTAGTTGAGATTTTGTCTGATTTGGAGAAAAGACAGGTGAAGGAAGACCTTATGGCCCCTCCTTGATGAGGAGAAGTGAAGTGGGGGGTGTTGTTTTCCCTGGTATCCAGAAGTAGGAATCAGGGGAAAAATTCAAAGCCACAGCCAGGGAGGTTAAGGATGGATATTAGGGAACATCTCTTTACTGAAGAGGTGCTCAGGCACTGGAACAGGCTTTCTAGAGAAGTGGTCAGTGTCCCAATGCTTAAGAGGCTCTTGGACAATGCCCTTAGTAACACACTTTTACTTGGTCAGCCCTGAGGTGGTCAAGTAGCTAAACAGGACTGTTGTAGGTCACTTCAAAATGAATTGTCGTATCCTTTCTATTCTATTCTATTCTATTCTATTCTATTCTATTCTATTCTATTCTATTCTATTCTATTCTATTCTATTCTATTCTATTCTATTCTATTCTAATTTCATAACTATCAGGGTAATTCCTAAATGTGTTCATACAGCATTCTGCAAATTTCCAACATCTTTTTCATGTCCTAGCCTTCCAGAGAAGTACATGTTTCTGTTTGCCTACACTTTTTTCATCTACTCTCCCCAGGAGTTTGTATATATTCACCAATTTTCAGAGTTGTACCAGTGCTACTGAAACAAATTTCAGTAACCTTGTTATTTCCTATAAACTAAATGTGCTTTGCTAGTAGAGAAAATCCTTAGCTTCTTTTTGTCTCTCTCATATTTTTTGTCTTCTTATTCAAAAACCCTGCAGCACATTCCAAATTGTTATCCTTAAAAAAGATCCTATGTCAGTGTGCTTAAATCCTGCTTTTCCTGTGCAATTCATATAACACAGCAGCGACCCATTTCCAGCTTCCCATCCATGCTTTAAAAATCAGGTTTTTGTAAAAAATACAGTTTAAATACTGTTGAATCTTTAAAATCTATTAGGGATTTTCACTTTACTTTTTTCTCCTGGTTGTCAGAGCTGCTTTTGGAATGACATTTGTAAATAAAATTTGATCTATCTCATAATATCTTTTAACTTATTAATATTTTTTTTTGAGTAGCTGGATTTAGACACTTGCAATTTCTACTCCCAGGCTAATATCAACTGAGTAATCTTCCACAGATTCCAGGGCTCAAAGATAATATAAAATCTTTAATGACATATTTTTATGTAGTGTTTAATTAATTGGAATTTTTAATTGTAGATTGAAATAGCAAGTAAGCAGAGAGGCAGTCCTAGTTTACAGGTATCAAATTATGTCATTAAGAAACCCAGATAAATTAGTCACTGATGTAAGCGTTGTTAAATTTACCATATTATGTATTAACTATTTAAAGCATAAGTGTTTATGATCTTTAATAAGACATACATTTTTAACTTTGATATTAAAAATTTATCATACTATTTCAAAACAATAGAAAGACATTGAGAAATGCTACATTAACATAGAATCTGATTAAAAATTTTTAAAAATAGAGATTTTTGTAACCTATCTTGTTTTCTTTAGCCAGCTGGGTCCAAAATAATCTTTTGAAAGTCCACAATCACAGGAAGAAGTGTGTTATTTTGCTACACTGATCTCACAAGTTTAAATGGCAGTTCCACAATGAGCATGCTTTTCCTGTACATCCAGTGTGATTTCTGCAAAATTAGAGTTGGGACAATGTCTCCTTTCCAGGGATCTCCATTTGACACATAAAATAGGTCAGGTGAATTTTATACTGATTGCACTGCTTTCCATTCAGAAAATCCAAAGGAGCCCAGACTGACCATTTGGGTTAGGACATATAGGACACTTGAAATGTAGAAAAGTGAATTTGAGGAGATTAATTTCCTATGCACAAGTTAAGATTGCTTTGTTTGCTTTTTAGAAGAGACAATTCATATATGGATCCCCTGTTTTCTTGGTACTTAATCTCAAAACTTAACATGATCCTACTGAGATAATCATTCCACTCACTAGATATATTGGGTGCCATCAGACCTGTCTCCTAAAACTGCTGTTATTTTGAGCAATGCTTTAAAGAGGCAAGGTGTCAGATGCTGTTGACACATTCTTCATGCAGAAGGAATGAGAACTTTTTAAGGATCTTTAATATTTGGAAAATGCAAACATCTAAGGAAAAAAATATATTTGTCAGAGTGAGGAAATTCATTCAAGAATGAGCAGAGACAGGGTTGATTCTATCTCTAGTATGTCACATATATTTTTCAACTTTCAGTTTATTATGTCCAAGAGTATCTTAAAAAGTGAAATTTTAGCAAAAAAAAAAGTTTTATTTTATAAAACCTGTTAATATTTAGAAAGCATTTTTGGTTTTAGTCAACAATTATACCAATTTTAACACTGCAGCCCTTACAAAAGATCTGCATTTCTTTAGCAAATAGAGGGGCAGGTTCTATTGTGTTAATGGCTGACTTTGAACCCATCTAAAAGGCTTTAAAATGCCATTATTCACTGCAGTGTCATTAGAAATTTGCAAGGAAGGAAACTGGTTTAAGGTGATTTTATCGTTTGTATTCAGTGTAAAAGACAGTAGCAGAACTGACAGTGATGCTTTCATTTTGACAGATCTCTTTCCCAGGCTAGTTTTGAAAGCCCTACAGATATTTTAATCCAAGCCAGTGACACATTTTAGTACCTGAATAGTAAGATCAAAGAATGTCTGATAGAGAAATTTTAGCTGAGTGCAACCTGCTTATATGTAAAACAAGACACTGGAAGTCAGTGCTCTAGCCTAGTTAAGCAAGGTACAAGCAACTCACTCCCTCCTCACCCTGGAATGGGTGGACCACCCATTGAAACCCTAATCCTGAAAGCAGCAAGGAGTTTCTGAAGTAAAATCCTTCTCCCCCTATCTCTATATTTAATTGTTAATCATAAACAGAGTTCAATTACCAAGGGAGAGATAGTGTTGTGCCATTTCTATATCCAATTCCAAATCTTGGAGCACTGTTGCTTTCAGTCGTACATTGAAGATGTGAATAGTACAGCCAGAGGTCCTTACTCATGTGAAAACAATAAAATCTTCTAACACTAAAGATGCCAGAAATATTTGTTTTTGTTCTTTTGAACTGGTTTAGTTAGTCAGATGCTAACTAAACATGCTTTAGTTTTATGGTTAACAGACATGTGACAGTTTTTGTCACATGTCACAAGTTATGGATCGTAAAAATTAGTGGTATTCTTCACATACGTAGTAAGTCTGTTTCAAATCTGAATATGCATGATCATGGAAAATATTACTTAAATGTGTTAATTATTAATAAAAAAATATTGAAATGGAATAAATTGCTTGAGATTGTCTAGTCCAACCTCACTGCTCAGGAGCATTCAGATAGAAGATGTTGCCCAAAGAACAAGGCGATCTTTTATAAATCTTCCAACCAAAACTTATGATAGAGTAGGTTGCCTGGGACTGTGTCCAGCTGCGTTTTGGATATCTTTAGAGATGGAGATTTCTGCAGGTCTCTGGAGATCTGCTATTGCTCATGGATTGGATATGTTTGGTGGGCCATGCACTGCTCCTTCCATGTGCTGCTGTCTTGTCTTTGGGTTTATCTCCATAGTTTGCAGATGGCAAAGGAAGGCTCATGGTAGCTATCACTGAACAAGCACTGAAGAATTGACAAAAACTAGCTGGCAGACTGTGGAATCATGATTTTGGGTTTTATGAATCTTCTAGCAGCGAGTTTTCTAAGATTCATGCCCAAGGGAAAAGAAGAGAGATTTGGGTAAACAATCTCTGAGCTCTGTTCTGCTCAAGGACATAACTTGTGTTTTCTATTCTGTTCCCATGATATGAGAGAGAAGCTGGTCCTAGTTACCAGTGTTCTCACTTTTAGTATAACAGCATTCTTCCTGTACAGGGCAGCAAGAGGCAAACATCTAAGCTCTGTACTGGGCAGATATAGCCCAAGCCTCTGAACAATGGAGTAATTTTAATAAATCATATTTCAGCCTTCTGATATGGAGTCAAAGAGTCTGCATCCCCAATAGCAGGCCTTGACAATAGCAGACCAAGCTGGTTTTAACCCCACTGAATCTGTAGTACTCTGGCATACATGACGTTTTTGGGAATGATCCAGTTCTTAGAAATATGTGAGAAAAACAAATAAAAGACAAAAAAACTGAGAAAACTCTAGAGGAGCAAAGAAAAGTAGACGAAGGACAGAGAGTGGTAAAGGAGACCTGAATACCTGTCCATTCCAAAGGACTATAGGATTTAAAGATGTGGAAAGATTTGTCCACTCTTTTGAAATATGTTTCTTTTTTTTTTTTNCCTCTTTTGAAAAATTTTTTTTTTTTTTTTTTTTTTTTTTGATACTGTAATTTAATTGATGAATACAAAAAAGGGAAAAGGTGCTATTAGCAAGGGGTAGTTGACCAGCATACACCATCCTGCATCTTTCCTGAAAGGACTGCAAATACCCCGATTGCCTCAGTCTCAGGAACGGTACTAATACAGATGACAGTATAGCTTAGATGGCGCAAAGCAGAGAGAGCTCTGACCTAGAAAATTTGAGTACTACAAGGACTACTAAAAGTCCATTAAAATCAGGGGGAATCATAAATGTGCCTGATTTTTCTGTGCTTAAATGCATGCTATGAACTGAGGTGGTGCTGCCAGGCAGCGAAGACTGAAACATACGAGGGGTCCTACAAAATGCAGTGGTCCACTCAGTGGGGATTTATCTCTCTTTACTAAATCAGTGTCTTTTGTTAACTGGGGATTACAGTATTTCCCTCTTCCTATCCCTTGTCTGAAAACAAGGTTTCTCAAGACAGCAGTACCCCTCAAGCACTTAATCTCTGCATAACAACAAATAGAATGGGAGTTGTTTCTGTGTGCAGATTCCCAATGCTTAAACGAAACATAACTCCAAGCAGACACTAACCAAAAAAGCTCCCTTTAGCTCTAACACACCAACATTTTATTCTTCTACTGAACTCTTTAAGTTATTGTGCTGTTTGATTTTTAGTGTATGGAGAATTTAGAACATAAAAGTGATCTTCACCTTTGTTCTCACACAGCTTTAATAATAAGCACTAAAACTGCAGATTTGGTGTGCATGGGAATCAATTCTTATATCCTCACAGTAGTGGCTATAAAATATGGAACATAAAATCACACAGCTAGATACTTAGTAATTACAAATAATTCATCTTCATCTCCAGCCTTCACAACAAAAGTATTAGTTTAGGCTTAAGGAGCTGAGGTAGAGCAGTAGCTGAGAGATATTTGAGCCCTTTCTGTCTTTCTAGGCCATGTTTCCATCAGTATAAACCAGTGAGCCATTTCTGATGGCATAAATACAAACCCTTCCATTGTTGATAATCCAGGTATATTTCCAACAAATGAAATATAGACTTTAAATTATTTACCAATAGCTGGCTGAATTTAGCAAGTTTCTCTAGGTTTTTTTTTTTTTTTTTTTGAGTACTACTCAGCAAGCATAGATGCAAAGGCTCATCCTCAAACAGAAACCAAGGGCAGACTGAAATATCATACTAATCTACCTCAGGCAAAAGCCTGTCTGGACAGCTTTGGTGTTTTTTTCTTTTCTCTATGCCTTCAGGTTTTGCTGCCTTACTGGTGGAAATTAGTTCCAGAGGGCAGAGTCTTCTCTTGAGAATTTGCCAGAGAACCTTCCCTCTCAACAGCACAAAAGGAAAGAAGCATTTCCCCAGAAAACTGGGACCTAAAGTGTCTTAGAGAGTAGCATGAGTTTATTGGCTCGTAGTTTGCAGGGAACTCCCTTGAGCTGTAATAACAGCTTGTGCTGCCCATAGCTAATTCCTCCTTTGCAAGCATTGTGGAGAAGCTGTCCTGAGCAATGTACTCCCAATTGTTCTTTATTCCCAAAATCTTACTCTAGATACCAGAATTACCGAAATAAACTGCTAGGAAACTTACAACACTTCAACAGCTGAGAAATCTGAATGTGAAGATTAGAAATTATGTTCAGACAAGCTGCATGCTGCCACAAAGCAAGAAACTTAACTCATTTATGTAAAGCAAAAATATTTTTAGTGTTCCAAGTGTAAGTTTTAATAATTGGTGTTATAAATAGCGCTCCTTTGACATAGTCCTTGATCAAATGAAGACTCATGAGGTTGGGTTATTATCTTAAAGACAAGTGGAAGTTGTCATTTTTTTATGTGCATCTGCCTCACACATATAAGTTTAAGCAGAATTCCATACATCTTCCTTCTATTTTTAATCAAAAGTTTCATTATAAAAACACAGTCATACTGTTCATTTTATTTACAAGTTATTCTGAGTGTGATGTAATTTTAATTAATGGTTTTCACAAAAGAGAAGACCATAATCAATTAGGGCTATGTAAAAAAGCATTTTAAAGCAAAGGCAATCAAGAAAAATTTTCAGAAAATCAACTCCTTTTCAGTGAATGGTGTATTGATTTTATAGCTTCACATGCATATTGTGTCACTTAGAGAAAATGTCTCTTCCAAATGCCTGCCTACTCTTTGTGAACATGCATCTGAAAACCTAAATAGTTTGCCAAGGTCTAGTGTAATTTATTTATATTACAGATTGTCAACAGCAGTAGGTGGCAATCACCATGGGACCAAAAAAAGGCACTTTGAGAGCAGATATAAAATTAAGAGTGAAGATTGTGTTTGTGTACAAGATTAAAATGGGTTGTGAATAAACTGGACTGAAAACCAATATTTTGAATTTATTTTGACTTTTACTACATAATTATGAGGGTGAAACTATTTTCAGTCCTAGTAGGTTTCACTAGCTTATCTGTTTAGGAAGGCTATGGAATTTTAGGAGAGAATGGTGCTTTTTTTAAGATAGTGTGAACTCTGTCCTCTGTTTGCCTAAGGAATGAATGATTTGATATTCTAAGTGATGAATGATTTGATATTCTAAGAAAGTTCTACATCGGCAAATCAGAGTGAGTGTGAAGCTGTCAAGGTGCAGATGCAATCCTACTGTGACATCAGGGACTGTCTGGATTATGCTCTTTGTCATACAATTTAGTTTTACATATCCCTTTGAGAAGCAGGGAATTGGACTTGATGAACCCTTCCAGCCCTTCCTTGGGTTCCTCCCAACTTGAGGTATTCAATGCTTAGAACAACTGAGACAGACTGATGATGGGGATGACAGGGCACGACCAGTGGGACTGTTGCACTTGGCTGAGTATCAGATTTCATAGCAGCAGAAATTACTGAGACCAGAAACTTCTCCATGCTGCATGTGGTCACACTCAGGACTTCTGAAACCTCTTGTACAAATAAAAAGAGCACAGACCCTCTGTGATGGAGATAAACACTTAAAATGGAAGAAGACCTGATACAAATGTCTGCTGCACATAAAGGGGGCTTCCAGTTCCTAGAGGGGCCTTACAAGAAGGCTGGAGTGGGGCTTTTCACAAGGGCATGTAGTGTAGGACAACAGGGAATGGCCTTAAACTGAAAGAGGGTAAATTTAGATTAGTTTTAGGAAGAAACTCTTTACTATAAGGATGGTTATGCTACATCCTTAGGAATGTTCAAGGCCAGGATGGCTGAAGCTCTAAACAACCTACTGAAGATGTCCCTGCCCATGGCAGCAATTTGGAACCAAATCATCTTTAAGGTGCCTTCCAACCCAAGCCATTCTATGATCCTATTATAATTGGAATGGGATGTGTGAAAGTAGGGCATAAACCCTACGCCAGTTAAAGATTCAGGTTTCTAAGATGTCAGCTATGCCAAAATGAGCTACATTTCTCTTATGCAGCCTCATCATTTCATTTCTGGATGTACAGAGTTACTCTAACCTTTCAGTGCTGGTAGATATTTTTCTGAGAATATTTTAAGTAAGTTAAATTTGAGGAGTGGAGCAAGATAGATGGGGTGCTTCAAAGGAAATCTCCTCAGTATCACAGCTGATGGATAAAAGAAAAACTAGTGTAATTTACTCTTTTTTTCTGCACACCAAATCAGTACTATATTGTGAAGATAGGTGTCTATCCTATTCTGTGGAGGAAAAGACAAAAAAACTACTCGTGTGTGCTCTTCTGGTTCTCACTGTAAGGCACAGATCTGCAGGCTTAAAGCACGAGTTAGCTAGAGCCACGTTAAAGAGCTGTCTCATTGGGAAATGGAAGGTTGGGGGTTTTTCCAAAACATGGAGGTTTGAAACCATACCACCCAACTTCCATGGTCCTTTTTTTCTCTTACTTAGCCTCACAATATAGGCTCTATACTCTTCTCACTTTTTTATCTGCTTTAAAGAAAAATGTAACTCTGCAGTCTTTGGCAGACTCATTCCTGAGTTATACTCTGGAGTTACAAAGTGAATGACAACCCAATATGAAACATATGATTGTGCAGAGTGAATTCCATATTGGCCTGCACCCTGCATAATTGCCTTGAAGTCAATCTAAGCTATGTAAGCTATTGCAGAATTTTTACATGGAAGGAAAAAAAAAAGAAAATTAAAGAGCCCATGTCTAGCATTGTGTTTTATCCCAAGCCAAATGCGTAGACAGCTTGCATTTGCCAGCCTTCTCAGAAGGAGCCTAAAGGGGCCTGTTTGCCAACATTTGATTCCCTGGCAGCAAGCTTTTTGTATTTCCATTAATTAGCCAGCTCAGGGTGTTTGCTGTTTCACTGTAATACTCTAGCCAAGGGCAGACTCTATGGACAGACATCAGAAAAAAGCCACTGACTCTATAGAGATCCATTGAAGAATTCCATCTTCAATGCTCAGAGGATTGGAACAGATGCACTGAAGAGAGGAGTCCAGGAACACAGATTTTAATATATGGTTTTATCAGAGCTCAACAATCCTACAGTGGCATTTGTTTCACTTGCCAAGCAGAAGGCAATGGTTTCATCTGTACCAGGCACTCAGTCAGAGCAGATTGTTAGATACCATAAACAAATATGCTACATTGAAAGCATACTTTAATTTGTTAGTAGCAGGGCTAATTTTGTGTCAGAAAAGTCTGAAATATCAGCACTGGTTTAATGGAGCTATAGATGCCTAAGCACACACATTTTAGGATGCAGACATCTTCTTACACACAACCGGAGCTGAACTGCTGAGCTAGCACCCAAAAGTACTCTGCTGTTTGTGACGTGGGAACTGACATGTCCTCTCAAATAATCTTGAAGGACACAAGTTGTAGTAAAAACATTGATACATTTAAGAAAAAAAAAAGCAGTTTTGATTTTTGTTTATCAGAAATTGATTAAGACATTAAATATTATCTCAGTACATTGAAACATATCGAGCAATATATACTCAGAATAAAAAATTTTCAGAAATGTTTTGCAAAACTACCAAAATGCCTGCAAAGCTTCTTCCAAGGTTCAGACACTTAAAAATTGCCAAATCAAGCGAGTCCATTAATTCCACTAAATTCACCACAAATCAGGAAAGGTCATTGAATTGCAGGGAAACAGTAGGTTACTTTCTACATTGTGAAAGCACACCTAAAGCTAGCATTAATGATATGCCTGTGCTATCAGGTTTTCAATGACTGTTACCTGAACAGCTATGTCCCTTTCAGAGGAATAAATAGAGAGAAATAGCACATCTTGACAGATTCAGAATCTCTTAAAAATAGTTGGAGTGAAATGGCAGTTTCTAAAAGACGTTTAAAACAATCATAAATAGAGAAAATTTATTATGGTCCAGGTCTTCCCAATGTTTCTGTGAAAAAAGGGTGTGCTTAGTATACTGTATTTCTGGTTCCAAAGAAGAAAAGGGTCTACTTACTTTGTAACAAAATCTGTATTGCTCAGAATGTACACTTTTAAATACCTATATGCTATATTTTTTCTAGTAATCTGATATTCAATCAAAAGCTGCTTTTCAACACGTCGAAAGAGGATCAGATCATTGCTTGGTTCAAATTGTTTTGATTTGATGCAAACATGGCATCCAATGTGTTGCTATCTTGATGCTAATTGTTCCAATAATTATCATACTCTCATTAATTTACTGCAGCTGGTGACCGGCTTTTTGTCTTTTTTTTTTTCCCCCAAGAAATATTACAGGCAAGAGTGAATTTCAAACCACAACAAACAATCACATAACTTTGTAAGAACAGCAATTTTCTGAACAAAAAAGACCCTATTTCAAATAGGAGGAGTTAACATTATTTCACCTTATTTTGCATCTGTCTGAGAGATAGAAGTGAAAAGCAATATACAGAAGCATACACCATAACAGGTCAATGGACCAACTAGTATTTTGACTTCGACAGTGACCTGTAAAAATGCTTCAAAAGGAAATCTAAGACCTTCATGAAACATTTAGTGAAATTCCACATGCACAAATGGAAATTTCCCATATTCTCATCATATTGTTGATTGAAAAGTATGTTTTTGAGGTAAAACAGGTGCATGAAATCAATAGAGAACAATTAGCAACCATCCAAGACCCATTTAAGATAAAGAACTAAAATTAATTGTCTTTGATTTAAAGGCAATTTATACCAATCAAAAAAAATATAATTTCAGAGTTTAATTCCTACAGAAACAGTGAATAAAAAGCCAAAAATTTTATTAAACTCTATAATGGTCACTTAACCCTACATATTCTTTGTCTTTCTACATTCCTTCCCTTTGAATGTGCTGTATCAGTAACATCCTCCTTTGATGACTACCAAAGTCCTGTCCCTCGAGTCCAGCTAAAGTTGCAGAAACCTTTATCAAGTTCAGGGACAATGGCCTGAGAGAAATCACCAAGCCTTTTGATCTTTTTAATTTTTCTTCTTTTTTTATTAAGATTTAACTGAGCTTTTTTTCAGAGTAGTGGACTGTGAAACTAGGATAGGGAGATTAGACTTTGCTGGGAAAAATATATGTATGAAATATTACTAAGACAAGGTTGTGTGGATAGTTTGTGATGTGTGAAATGAAATCCCTACTCAATGTGCCTAGGCAATGCAATTAGTGCTATCCTGGTCAGGGATTTCATGTTAGAAATGAAAAGATTTGTCCTGAAAAGAAAGTAGCACCCTAAAAAATTAAGAAATAAAAGAAATCCTTAAGAGATCCACTCGGATTTATCATTTTTATGTATCTATACTGAGTTAAAGTGAAGAGTCTTTTTCAACAAACTTTTGTGGCTAAGTTCTGAATACCTAGTAAATTCCTGATCAGAATAGTAAATGCAGAAAATCATTAACTTGGTCTGGGATTCAGTCACTTGTGGAGTGATGGAGATGGGAAAAGTCAAGGTGACTAGGAGGTTCCCCTTCAACTCTTCTAATAGAATATATGATCTTAAAAGAGGAAAAAAAACCACAACAGAGGAATTTTTAATTAAAAACCCCCAAACAAACAAACAACAACAAAAAGCAGCAAAAAATCTGCCCCACAAACAAACCAAAAAACAACCTTGATATTTCTCCCAGACAAAGCAAAGCACAGAGTATTAGGCTGAAATTACTTTATCCTGGATAGAGAAACAAAACTGACAATATGTTTTCCCTGCTGAAAATGGGAATTTTACTTCTTCTCTTCCAAAGATGAAATGCAATCTTGTTTTCCTGTTTTACTCCAATTTGTAACAAAGGAAAATTCTTTCGAAAATGGCACTGGTGGAAAAAAAAATGTATCTTTCAGCCGAACACTACCTTCAGAAACTATACAAACAGCTTACTGAGACTGAAGTGGACAGGTTAATTTAGTAGTTAGTCTTCTCATAACCTTAATATTATTTAGGATAGAGTTACATATTCCTGGCTTCAGTTGTTTGAGTGGTTCATAAAGTTTTGTACTGACCCTGTGCACAGACATGAAACCCATATTTACAATATTATGTCCTTGCTGTAAATATAGTTTAAAACAATATAAAAAAATATTAGAAGCTTGTAATAATTTAAGTCTGTGTCAGAAATGTGCCTGAATCAATTTTCAGATGGAAACAGCACAAAGACTGCACATGGTAGGAAAACCCATGGACTCAGGAGGGTTCCTAGGTACTGGAATATGTTGCTGGGTCGTTAAGCTGTTAATATGTTCTTTGGCATGAATTTTGCCAGCTTTTCTATACAGTTCCCCAATAGAGTTTGGCTGTCAAAGTATTCTAAAGGTGGTTCCCAATAGTCGGTTTGTACACAGCCTTCTTGTATCTAAAGCCAAGGCATGGTACTTAACCTCAGTGTCAGGAAGCATTTCTGGGCACATTCAGTTTGCTAGAAGCCAAAATAGCCTGACTTTTGGCTGTCCAGATGTGTGTGTTCCCTGCTTGTGTTCATAAGGGTAGGCAGAAAACATAAAGATGCTAAAATTATTTCTGACTGAAAACATAAACAGGTTAGAATGTATGATGAATATCAAATTAAGATTTTTTTTTAAGCACTGAAAGCATGATTGAAATCAGGGTCTCCAAAAGCTGAATCTCTAGTAATTTACAAGGTAATCCCTTGACTTGACCCCTGTAGCAGTCTGTCAGAGAAACATCCATAACCAAAGAAGTAAATCAGAAATCCAGGTTGGAACTGGTCTGGAAAAGAACTATATATTCCATTTTCATCAGAACATATTAAAATAAGAACTGGAATGAATAATTTCAATTAGAGAGTTAAGATTAGATGGAGAGAACATGTACTTCAGTCATGTTGAATAAAGAGAATAAAGAGTAATTTTTAATAAAGAATAAAGAGTAATTTTTTTGTGCTGTGTAAGCGATGCATTTCTGTGCCTACATGTTTGTACTGTTGTCAGTGACATAAAATGAAAAAATAAACAACCAGGAAATCATAATACAGATTCTTCGAAAGAGAAATTAAATTCTCTTTACTTTAAAACTTTTAAATGCAACATCATCCTACCTGTTTCATTCTTTTATGGGGTCTTCTCAGACACCGAAAATATAATTAACTTTTAAAAAGTGTGTTTTCTTTACTGTATATTGCCTAGTTCAGGAGATCTCTGATTCTTATTCAAATATACAAGTGCATTATTACTACTAACAATTCCACCTTATTACAAGTATAAAGAACAATATTATCTTTAAATTACCACAACTGCTTTGTCTGTTTGGAGTCTTTGAGCTGGTAACTAGATCTCAGGGATGGTGTTGAACCCATACAAACTGTTCTCCGTCTTGACTGGATCTTCAAGATGCTATCAAAATATCTATTACCAGGAAGCAAAAATTAACAATATTTTTTAGTTTTAATGTAGTCAAAAAGACACAACATGAGATAAAAAAAGCAGGGGCAGGTGTCTGGAAAAATTAATCACATCATAAAATGGTTTGGGAAGGGGACTTTGAAAGACCATCGCATTCCAGCCCCCCTGATGTGGGCAGGGACAAGTCCACTAGACCACATTGCTCAGAGCCCCATCCAGCCTGGCCTTGAACACTTCCAGGAATGGGTCATCCAAAACTTCTCTGGTCAACCTGTGCCAGCATAGCACCCCCCTCACAGTAAAATTTCAAGGAGGAATAGCTGGTTGACAAGAGATTACAAACTGTAATCTAATACAGGTTCCTCCTGTGGCATATTCACTGGGTAGCTGAACAGATTTTTTCTAAATAATGATTTGCAACCTTGTGACCTTTTCCTTCTTTCCATTCCCATTTCCCTTAAATTATTACTCTAAATTTATCGAAGTGTCTCTCAGCAATCTGATAGGTTATAGCTACATATTGAATAGAGGAAGCATTGATTTGAAAGGAAAAGTAACTTCTTAGAAGCTCTACTCTTCAAGAATTTTGTGTCTGCCAAGAGTTTAAAAATTTATATTTGATGGAAATTGCTGTTACACAAAGAATAAAAGATTCTAGCAATAGTTTATTGTTGGTATCTTAATTATGTTTTTTGTATTTTGCAAACAATGGTTTTGAACATGTAAACTAGAGAAAAAATTCAACAGAATTTAGCACTAAATAAAAACTCATTTGCTCTTTTATTTTTTCCAAAAATGATCAGCCTTTCTTATGAAAGAAATCTCTCCAAAAAGAGAACAGGTGAAAAATGTTGATTTCTCAAGACCTGAAGTGGTTTGGATCATGTCTACTGTACCTCAGGGAAATCACCATTCAAGCCATCAGTCTCATAGGATCATTGCCTACAAAATATCTACCCATCCTATTACTAGCAAGGCATGTAACTAATCTTCTCACTGTCTCTTGATCTTTTTCATACCTTTTCTCTCCTGCAGCCTCTGTTGTAGGTTGTCACCTCATTGGGTCACATTGGAAAGCCTGGTTGAGTTCATCCTAAACCCCGTGTTTAGGATCACAGAATGGCTTAGGTTGGAAGGGACCACAAAGGATATCTAGTTCCAAGTCCCATACCGTGGGCAGGGATGCCACTTACTACTCTTCTGTGTATAGCTGACTGCTGAAATTGTCTGCCTGAATAACATATGGCAAATAGGCTTCAGTCAGTCTTCACTAATTCAAAAATACTTTTGTGCTTCATTAATTTTGCGTGCAGTTGTAGAAATATATTAGGTGTAGAAATAATTTATCACAATAAATTGTATAAATAAAAACAGAAGCTTCCCAGGCTTAACTAGCAAGGAAATCTGAAGATGAATCTGTTTAATTTATTCTATTATTTGGTCAGAGCTAGTATAATACTGTAATGTAAATGCTGACTTATTATAAACCCCACTGAATTAACATTACTTGCCAAATTGATGTACTTTTCATTTTGTCCTGTATGTTCACTATAATGGTTTGAGTGTGGAAATAAGATTTGTTGAGATCTTCTTTCGTGATCCCCAGTCCTGACTTTGTTGTCAAACTGTGCTATCTTGGTTCGCAGTTACTCTAGTGAATACTGAGTTTAACAAAATTTGTAGGTGACTCCTGCAATTTTCATCCCTTTCATTTTAAATAAAGCTGTCCCCATCACGTAAGTTCGATAAAAGGTTATTTGTTTTCTTTCAGATAAATAGTCTGAATTTCCTGAAATGGGTGTCAGAAGAGAGATGAAAACTAAACAAAACTTTTTGTGTGAACCAAGCAAACAAAAAAACCAAAACAAAACCAAACAAAAAAACCAAAGAACCCCACAAAAAAAAAAAAAACCTCCATAAAACAAAACAAAGCAAAAACCAAAAAACTGTTAACACAACAACAATTACAAGTGAACCACATATGGAAAAAAAACGGCTTCTTTGTAACTTGTG
The DNA here is from genome assembly GCA_013399835.1 of Leptocoma aspasia. Lineage (NCBI taxonomy): Eukaryota > Metazoa > Chordata > Aves > Passeriformes > Nectariniidae > Leptocoma > Leptocoma aspasia. The sequence continues at coordinate 1,357,898 of VXAX01000826.1, forward strand.
AATTGCATGTTTGCAAGTAAACCATTTGAAGACATCAAGTCCATGACAAAATTAACAATGTGTCCTTGGTAATGTTCATGGTCCTAAAGGTAAACTCACAGTCTAGTAAAATAAGCCTCTGGATCTGTGATAAGGGGGAGCAGAGGGCTGGACAGACAGACTTTAATTTTTATTTTTTATAGGGCAAATTATAATATAAGCCTTTATATTACAAATCCCTGAGGTCACTGGCAATCTGGGGCAGATTTTAACTCATGCTGGAAGGTTTAACATCTCAGAGCCACTTTCCTGGGCCTTTCTACTTTTAGCTTTTTAGAATTCAGACTCCGTTTTTTAGCTAGTTGCCTCTTGTTTTCATCTTTGTTTATTAGCATTGCAAATGTGTTCATAGTACAAAGCTTACTATTCCTTAGACTGTGTTTCATGATTGTCTCTAAGGTATCTATAATTATGTAAAAACAAACTTCTTCTAACAATTCTTGTTTCCAGAACATACAACACTTTTAGAAACAGAATGTTCCAAAGGGACCAATGTTTTTGGAGTGATTTTTGCATTACACATTTTACAACATACCTTGTTTTGTGTTGCCGAAAGATAGAATTGTCTTCTTATTTAAAACATATATTTTTAAGACGCATGAATACATAAGAGAAAAACATATTTTTTATGTAATTATCTGCTGGTTTTAGTTGTGTACAGGTCTGAGTTTTAAATACCATTGAAAGATTGTTTCCCATGGCATGTTGCCTGAAGTACATTTTATTTTGAATGCAGATTTAAATAAATATCTTGGTTTTTTCCCCTGTAGTCTTTTAAGAAGCTGCCAGAGTTCCTAAAAAAAATACCTCTGCACCGTTCTCTAAAGCTGTGAATATCTATGGAGCAGCCAAAATAGCAGTCGACCTTTTACTTCAGTAAATGTAAGCTGAAGCATTGTTATTATAATTTGAAAACTATTTGTTAAAAGGTCTGAGTGGTAATAAAGGTTGGTTTATTTAAAAGTAAAAAAACCAAAAAAACCACAAAAACCAAACCAAACCAAACAAACACGCAAACAAAAAAACCCCCCAAAAACCTAAATATCATTATGGTTCCTATAAACAAAGAAAATATAGCTGTAAGGAAAAAAAAATTACACATTACACCTTCAAAAGCAAAATGATGGTATTAAAAAATCAGATAGATTATTCTGACATACCCACTGTTGTTGTTATGTTACCAGCCTACTCAGAAAAATATTAAAACACATAAAATATATATGGTAATTTGGTTTGGTAGAGGATGCTTGCCTGCCTATTCAGGGGCTATTTAAAGGTCTTTTGAAACTGGAACATTGGATCATTTTCTAAGAAACTGAAATAGAAATAGCAGCATATCTCTGTCCCCCTCATGTGTCCTGCTCTTATCAGAAAAGCCTTGATTAAAGAGTTTTTATGTGGTTTAAAATTATTCAGGAAAATGAATCAACTCATATTTTTGAGAGCTGATCCAAAATCCACTGCAGCCTCTAAAAAGATTTAAGTGATCTTTGGATGAGGCAACAGCTGTTAGTGTGGTGGGTTCAGTGACTCATCCTGTCTATCTAATGCTCCAGACTAATCTTACTTGGCTTACTGTCTGTTTTGCTTTCTAATGGTTGTATTTTGCATAATTACATCTGAAGGTAACCATAATGACAAATCATGACATTTCTCAAAAGTCTTGAACTGAGCTTTGCAATTTAGTAAAAATAAAGAAGAAACATAAGATCCAGTTCATATCCTTTATGGTTCCCAGAGGGGCAACCAGGAGGAACAGAATAAGATTATTTTCCTAACTTCACTGCTTGTCTGCTCACACTAAGCAGGCCTTACAGTAGTGGCCACTGCAGTCAGACTGAGAATTTTTATTTGTTTTGCGGTTTTTTTTCTCTATGTAGACAGTAAAGGACCTGCTGTCCTGTTTTTTCAGCAGTTTGGTGTTAAGCTGTCCTTCATAGAATAACAGAATGAATGGGAGAGAAAGGCATCTCTGGAAACATAACAAGGTCAGCTAGGTTGCTCAGGGCAATTCTAATGATGGGGACTCCACATTATCTTTGGGCCACCTGTACCAGTGCTGAACATCTTTGCCAAGGTAAAAAAAAAAAAAAGAACTTTTTTACCACATTTAACTGGTATTGTTGGTATTACAAATGTACCCATTCTCTCTTGTCCGCTATCACAGTACTACTGAGAAGGTTGTGGCTTCATCTTCTTTATTGCTTCCCATCAGTATCTGTTCACATATTTACATTCCTTCTGAGCCTTCTTTGCTCCAGGTTTAACAACCCTAGTTCTCTCAGACTCTCCACAAATTAAAAATGCTTCAATCTCTATGTCATCTTTGTTTCTCCCTGGTGTACTTCATCCCATATGTCCACATTTGTCTTGTACCGGGGAGCTCAGAAATGGACACAGAACTCCAGGTGTGTGTCCGGGACCTCTAGCAGAGGCAAAGAAATGCCTCACTCGACCTGCTGTCACTTTTTTGCCTAACACACTCCAGGAAGCTAATGTCATTGCCACAAATGGACACTCACAGCTCATGTTCAAGCTCTTGTTCGCCAGGACACTCAGGTCCATCCATCTCTGTCAAGCTGCCTTGGAGTTGGTTGGTTCTCAGCTTGTGCTGGTTTAGGAGGCTTGTTATCCTTGTGGCCAGGATTTAACGTTTTCCCTTTGGTGAATCTGAGGTTTGTGTCAAGCTGTGTCTCTAACTGCCACATCCTTCTGACTGGGAGCCCGGCCATCTGGTTTGTACTTCTCCCTGCTTTTTGCCAAGTAATTGTGGTCTTGTCAAGACAACTGTTAAAGAAGATTCAAGTATTTTGTTGTTGTAGGATATTTAAGTGCTCAGAAAAACATTTTGCATGTTATCTGAATTGCATGAATCATAAATTTTCAAGATCAATCAGCCAGGTTTAAGAAGCAAGACTCATGACACTTTATCAATGCATATGCTCCTCTGATCACAATTCATACTGGTTTGAGGGTAAATATATCACTTCAATGAGTTGACAGATTTCTTAATATGTGCATTTTAGGAACAAAAAATTCTGTAAGATAAATATCTCTATAAACCTACCATTATGAATGTGCACTAATGTATACAGCAGGATGAATACATTAACAAAAGTCTGTCACTTGTATTCCTCTATCTCTTTTTTCACTTTGCTTTTTAGTATGGCAAGGCAACCAGATTGAATAACCCTGTAACTCTGTTCCCTTCTGTGATCTTTTCTCTGTGTCTTTTATTTTCACATGCATTCTACTTGAAAACGCTCATAATTATAATGCTACAATAACATATCTTCTTTTGAAAATGTGTTGTATTATGAAAAAGTATGGAAATGTATAACAAGAAGGGTTCAGTGCTGTGGTAAGTAAAAACTTATTGTCAATATTAATGGCATTAGCCACAACCCTCTTACTCCGAACATTTTTTGATTATACTTATTTGAAGAGCAGTCAAGATACAGAAGATCAAAACTTGTTCTTAGCTCCACTGATTTAAATGCGGGGAAACTCTACCGTGTTTAAGTGTTCTTAATGAAATAGCTGAATTTTAATTTGGTTTCCAAATACAAAGAGTGTGTTTCACTAGCAACCTGTTAGGGTTTTTTCTTCATACTAATTTGGTTCATTTCTTCAAAGTATGCTTATTTATGCATTCTTTTATAAATGGAATCCCAGCTCATTTTGTGTTTCTCATTGGGATATATTTAAGCATAAGTCAAGCTCTTCCATGTGCAGTCAGATGGTTTAATAGAAAAGATTACTTAAATACCAAAAGATTGAAACAAAACCCTGATGGATTCCTCAGTAAATATTTTTACAATATTACACATACCTTATAATGCTTTGTTAATAACTGTAGACATTGATGGGCTCTGGTACAGATTAGGTTCAGCAATCCAGTCTAAAAACTGTGGACAAAATAAATTCCTGAAACCAGATGTCTGTGTACATAGACCAGAGCCTTTATTTTCTTGTTCTTTCATTGTCAGGATCTGGAATATCACTTCATATTTTTTTTATTCCTTCCTGAACATGAGAATTTCTGCTTTTCCAGGTGATGAACCTAATTCCAAGCTCACTTGCTAGCTCATACAGAGAATTGCAAAGTTGCCCTACCATTTTTGACTTTAGGGAAGAGCAAAATTCATACTGGGGCATGTGACACAAGATGACTGGTAAGAACATAGCTATAGAGCAAGCTGGTACAGGATGTGTAAGTACTTCAGTTGGTAAGTACTCCCATCTGATAAGAAAATCTGCAGCCAGCTCAAAAGGAAACTGTTGAGTAGGGTTGTCCATGCTGATTTCGGTGCTGGTGAATGCACTTTTCAGAGCACATGACCTATCGAGCCTTTTGCTGGAAATTTTGTCAAAATATACCCTTACTCTTTGTGTTTCTAGGTTTCTTTCCAAATCTTCTATTATCTTTTATGTGCAGAATCTACTATGGACGACCAACAAAGAAAATTACCATTTTAACCAAGAACAAAAGATATACCCACTGGGGATGTTGGTTGACAGACGGCTGAATACTGGCCAGCATGTGCACAGGTGGTCAAGGAGGTCAATGACATCATGGCCTATATCAGAATAATGTGTCCAGCAGGACATGACAGTGACAATACCCCTGTACTGGTCATTGGTGAAGCTATACCTCAAGTTCTGTGTCCAGTTTTGGGCCCCTCACTACAAGAAAGAAATTGAAGTGCTGGAGTGTGTCCAAAGAAGGGCAATGGAGTTGGTGGAGGGTCTGCAGCACAAGTCCTGTGAGGAGCAGCTGAGGGAGCTGGGGGTGTGCCTGGTGAAAAGGAGGTTCAGGGGGCCCTTATCACTCTCTACAACAATCTGACATGAGTTCATCTGCCCAGGTAGGGATTTGCCTCTTCTCCCAGGCAACAAACAATATGACAAGAAGAAATGGCCTCAAGTTGCACCAAGGGAAGTTTAGTTTGGATTTTAGGGAAAATCTCTTCACTGAAAGGTTTGTCAAGCAATAGAGCAGGCTGCCCAAGGAAGTGGTGGAGTTACCATCCCTGGAGGTATTTAAAAACATAAAGATGTGACACCTGGGAGCAGAGTTAAGTGGTGGACCTGGCAGTTTTGGAGTAAGCAGTTGGACTTGATGATCTTACATTACTTTTCCAACCTAAATAGTTGCAATAATTCTGTTGTGAGGAATATGGTAAAAAATAGCCTTAATCTTATATTATCTCTTCAAAGTATCTGAGATTTCTCTTCCAGGTGATACTTAAGCATATAGTTTCAGTGACAAGGCTTAAAAACTACTTAATAACTACCTTTGTTTTTTTCTTTTTTTTTTTTTTTCCTTTGGCTTGTTTGTGCTGCCTTCCAACATCTCCCTTATCCTTGGAGACTGAAATGACTTTGAAATGATTTGCACAAGTACCCTTGGAAGTTCCCAGTGGAGCAGAGATCTCTAGAGCAGAGTCCTTTGTTACTCTAGAGAGCAAGAGAAATGAGGGTTCAATGACTGTGTGAAGGTAAGAGGTAAAATCATGACAGCTTTACAACCGGCTGATGAGTTTTGAAAGTCTTTGTATGAAAACAGACATCATAATGCATGTGCAAAGGAAGGAAAACAGAAAATAAGAGCTACATTATTTCTGTACAAACTTTGTAGACACCTCAGAAAACATTGAAATCTTCCTTTAAATTTAGACCTCGTAAGTTCAAGAAGGAAGGGAGGCACACAGCTACCAAGAAAACATGATTATTGCCAGTGAGTTAGGATGAAGTCTCATGAAAATATTGTGTTCCAAAAAATTATAGGAGGAGAATAAATGATTTGCTTTCTAATGATATTTTTCTGATGGCGATTTTTAAGATGATACAAACTTATAGCTCACACAGTACCCTATCTTCTGTACAAAGATAACTTAGCTTAGGAAAAGCTGGGTCTATAAAATCTGCTTGGAATGAATGAGAAAACTGTGAATATATACTTATTATTATAATAATAATGCAATATTATAATATTATCTGCAATAATGTTATACCTCAATGTTTTTGACTGAGTTAATAGAGGGGTAAAACTATAATGCTGTAGATAAGTGAGAAAATTTGGATTTTTTGGTTTTATTAGTAATGTAATATAAGGGATTGTCATGCTGATATAACAACAGTAATGCAATAATTAGAACTGTTATAAACTTAATAAACATGAATAATTTGAAAAAATTAAAATCCTATTCTCTTAGGTATTAGCCACATTTAGTTGCAAAATTTTGGAAAAAGAATGAATGTATACAGACAACAGATGGAAATAAATAAATAAATAAGATGCTTTGAAGTTTCCCTCAAGGTTAAATTTAATAAATCAGACAGTAAATAAGAATGTATTTAGCAGGGTTATAGTGATTTTTTCCCTATTTTTCCCTATTTTATGTCAGCATTGGATGCGTCAGTTTTGATTTGATACGAAAGTATTCACAGATTTTTTACTTAAGTCACCCTTTGACTTCCTCTAATAACTCCCATGTACATAACTGGTTAGCTATTAATTTTGCTAAGAAGTAAGTGCTTAATTGGCTTTATCTAATCTGGGTGTAATCAGACACTCAACAGAGCAGAGGATTCTTTTAACCAAAAGGTCTCCTAAAGAAGAGATTGTCTCTGCTTCAGCAGCAGCCTCATTAGGATTGCCCTGAGAAAATTTCCTCAGATGGAAATGGATTAGTTAGTCTAGAAAATCAAAGAAAACATTTTAAAATTCTTTCTTATTAGAAAATTAGTGTCTCTGAGCTCAAAACTGCAGTCACAGCTAAATAAACAGTTACAGAAGNTAGATAAGTGAGAAAATTTGGATTTTTTGGTTTTATTAGTAATGTAATATAAGGGATTGTCATGCTGATATAACAACAGTAATGCAATAATTAGAACTGTTATAAACTTAATAAACATGAATAATTTGAAAAAATTAAAATCCTATTCTCTTAGGTATTAGCCACATTTAGTTGCAAAATTTTGGAAAAAGAATGAATGTATACAGACAACAGATGGAAATAAATAAATAAATAAGATGCTTTGAAGTTTCCCTCAAGGTTAAATTTAATAAATCAGACAGTAAATAAGAATGTATTTAGCAGGGTTATAGTGATTTTTTCCCTATTTTTCCCTATTTTATGTCAGCATTGGATGCGTCAGTTTTGATTTGATACGAAAGTATTCACAGATTTTTTACTTAAGTCACCCTTTGACTTCCTCTAATAACTCCCATGTACATAACTGGTTAGCTATTAATTTTGCTAAGAAGTAAGTGCTTAATTGGCTTTATCTAATCTGGGTGTAATCAGACACTCAACAGAGCAGAGGATTCTTTTAACCAAAAGGTCTCCTAAAGAAGAGATTGTCTCTGCTTCAGCAGCAGCCTCATTAGGATTGCCCTGAGAAAATTTCCTCAGATGGAAATGGATTAGTTAGTCTAGAAAATCAAAGAAAACATTTTAAAATTCTTTCTTATTAGAAAATTAGTGTCTCTGAGCTCAAAACTGCAGTCACAGCTAAATAAACAGTTACAGAAGTTGCAATCCTATTTTCTATAGACAGAGCAAGTAATTTAAAGTATCTCTGAATTCTCGTTTAACTTGAAGCTGTTTAGTGGCTTTGGCCCAGGAGAAATCTTATTTTCTCTGGCATACACTTCTGTAGGAAAATTTCTTTATTGTAGTAGAACTTCTTCCCATTTTACTTGCAATGGTGGGGTTCTTTTAGGTTTTAACTTCTTAATACCTATGCTGTAAAATGAAAACTGCCAGATAGAGTGATGTAGAGATGTCTACTGATAGTGCCAGAATCTGCAGAAGTGTCAGTTTGAGCAGGTCAGGGAACAAGGCTGTTTCAGGTGTGTTAAATTGTTACAGTAATCTTCACACCATCCTCTTTTAATGCAAGAATCATCTTTATTGGATGTAGAATTGAAAAAAGATATGGAAAGGCAATGGACTGAAAAATGATCCAATACTTTTGTTAAACTGCACCTCATAGCAGGAACTAAAAAATGGGCAAAAATTGGTTCTGGAGCAATGTATATTCCTTGTTCTGTGAGAAAAAGGAGCAAATTTGGATTTGAAAATTCCATTCTAGGTTCAGTTGTGAACATCACAAAGCCTTCAGCTGAGATAATCAACTTAATGCTTCTATAGTTCTCGAACATGCAAGACTAGAATTTCCGAATGCAAACTTCCAGCTCTGATGCTGCTTGACAAGGGTGACTGGATCTACTTTATTCTCTGTCTCAGAAGAATGCTGTGTTAGTACTGCTCACTTAGCCTGAGTACTCACCACTTCAGCATAAGAGGGAATGAAATTTCAAAATCCTCAAAACTTCTGAAATGCTTAAAGTATCATGTGGAATACTTATTTCTACCCTACACTGGTTTGTTCACTGTTAAGCTCTGAATACTGAACAACGAACATTCCCCTCAGGACAGTCCCTAGAATATTAAATATATAAAAATAAATAGAACTACTTATTTGTTTAAAAATTGTTGAACTCATACAGTCATGCAGAGCTCCAAGACACTAGGAGAATTATGTGAGGGGAGTGAGAAATGTCCTTTCAAAAGAGCAGAAGTTTGTATATTCGTGAATTCTGTTTTACTATGTTGACTGGTAAGTCACTGCAAAAGAATCTAAGAACAAGACACATATATGATGATGTTTTCACAGTATATTTCTCTAGTGCTTTGAAATACCGTATAGCTTGCAGAGTTTTTGAGCTAGTGTTATCTTTTGTTTGTTAGATCTAGAGAAATTCCTTTTCTTATGAATTTAATTGATTTTAAAACTTTTTTCCACACTAAATACTGACAGGTTTCCATGGTACTGACTATCACAGCTGTGCTGTACATTTTCTAATGGAATATCTGTTTTTCTTTAACTTGGATACTGAGTAAAATCACCTAGATTTAGCTATTTTATACCCACATTTCTCTATCCATTATGATTTCATGATACTCCACTGTGCATATACTCCATGGGCTCATCCAGTCTGGAGGACTGTGGTCAGTTTAGCCCCTTTTGACTGTTCACTGCTTACAACTGAAAGCTATTTAATACCTGGGGTTGACTCCATCCCCTTTAGCTTTATCTGAATTTACAAAGAGACATGAAGCATCTGCAATATCTGTTGCACAAATGAGTGCAGTAAGGCGCAAGCAACCAGGGAATTTTACTGTAATTCAAAACAGAACTTTCAGACATTGGCAGAGGCATAAATATAGATAATAATGTATAAAAATAGACAAAACTATACCCAGACATAAAGATTGTGTAAGCAGATTAAATAGGACTTCAAATTGCATCACATAGTTCCTAAGTTTTCTAAGATCAACCAGACCTTCTGATCTGCTCTGCATTGCAGATAGCTTACTCTTTTTATTTGTACTGTCTTAGAGCAGTTTACATTGGTTATAATACAGACACACCTCAGCTTGAAAAGCAAATAATTTCCCTGTGATGATTCTTATTTAAATAAGGAAGAATGGAAGTAATTTTTTTTTTAATTTTGTGACCAAATTTCACTCTAGCTCTGAGAGGAAAATCCTGACTTTAACTCCTTATCCATTCTTGCAGGTTAATGGAATGAAATTCAAGAGCAACATAAATATATTTATTGCTTTGAATCTATTGAAAAATAATGTATTTTGTCTTTTTCTGTACTGCTCCTAACCAAAACATTGAAGCATGGACACTGAATTTTGAGCCATGTGGTGAGGCACTTTATGAGATACTTGGGCTGTCTTGAAACTCATTGTGAGAATTTACCACCGCTGATGTAGTCACGTGAAATGTGCCATCTGGTTGAACTCAGAACTCTCTTTACTAGATCTTCCCTTTGGGTGAAAATCAGAGACATAAAACTTCAAAAGGACTTATAAATCATAACAGATTTAAATATGACAGGAGGATATCTAAACACAATTATCATGACAGGACTTAAGGGCACATTTATAGCCTAAACCAGATATATCTCAAGAGCTAAATAAGATGGGGTAGCTGAAACCTTTCTATTTGAGATTTTAAACTTGATTTGTAGATCTCTCATTGAATTTGTCTACCTTTGAGAAGGCATAGAAATGGCAGATGAGTCTGTGGATTTTTTAAATCCAGTTTGGAATGAGTCAAACATTTTAGAAATTATTTAAACTAAATGTGGTCTTTAAAATAAAAGTCTGTAAAATAAAACAAAGTCCTGCAGATTTATCCTGAAAATTTATAAATTGTACCTGAAGAATTTTTAAAGAAAAACATGCCCTGAAAATGTTTAATGTGTAAATGATACTATATTTAAAACTATCTGGCTTTCTTCTACAACCATCCCTTAGTTTAAGACAAAAAATAAACCCCCTAAAAGATTATACATTTCTAAAACATGTGTGGATTCACTATGAATGTCTGCTGCAATAAAACTGAAATTATGCATTAGAACAGTAATTTCACTTAACAATAATGGGATACTTGGAATGTTAGTGCAGAGAGACTAAATAATCTCTGACCACTTCTGAAAACACTTCTTGCTGCCATTTGTATGAGAGTTTGTAGACTTTGCACACATAACATTAATGATCTTATGATTCTAAAGCTCAGCAGAGTTATGATGAAATGGGTGGCCTAAGGAGAGTTTATGTCACCGTGCATTAATTCTAATTAATCTCGTGTGGCACTCTGGTCAAATTACTTTCTCTGTATCACAGTTTTTCTTCTCATTTTTTATTTCTTTCATTGATTTGAAGAAAAAAAGTCTCTCATTCTTTAGGGCAGAAACTGTCTTTCATGCACATCTTGTCAGAGCAGAAATGTTTACACTCAAACCAAGAATCAACACTAGTATTAAACATTTTGCATTCAACTGAACTTTGAAATGGGTCACAATCTTTGGCTGAGGAATTATTCTGCTACAGATAAACTCATTTTCTGCAACAGCAGATAATTCTTATCTTGAACAAGTTGTGATGTCAGCCAATATTATCATTATCACACTTCAAAAATAGGAGATAGCTGAAAGAATGTAATTTAAAAACAAATAAACTGAACTTCAAAAGTGTAACAGAAGCTTGAAAGAGTAATTATGGGGCTTTACAGTCAATATTGCTTCTGTATATCTCAGCTGGTTGATTAACTGGCAAAATTACTTTAAGCTAGTTCTGTCATTTTAAATTTACAAATATTTTCCTTTCCTAGTGTACTTGGTATTTCTTCATTTGTGTTTCAAATCTTTTTTTTTTTCCTACTGAGATCCTAATTTAGCAAAATAATTAATTCTAGACAAAGGATTAAGAAGAATATTAACTTTTAGCGTTGTCAATAAGGAAGAAAAATGCTTCTGTGGAGCTGAGTGTAAGCAGAACTGAGTGGGAAATAGTCTCACACAATGATCCCTGTAGCCAGTTAGTCTGGGCTTGGAGTAAAACCCATTCAGGGCGGGCAGCAGACATATAGAAACAATCTTGTTTCCAGTGGTGTGGACTCCCATGTCAGAGGTATCATATATGCATTCAAATCCTTGCTTAAAAGAAAAGGAAGAAAAGGAAAAAAGAATAAAAAAGAGAAAAAAGTTTGGTTTCAATTGACTTCCATCTAAAGCAGAATTTCAGAGTTTTTATAAATCCTAAATTAATGTGACTTAGGGAAAATTATAATAAAATTAGTACATAGTCCCAGGCACTTATTCTATATTTAATTACCATAAAATAATGTTGCCCATCAACAGAAACCCAGATATCAACCTCTTCATCTATATTTGGACTGAGACGGGTAGAGTGGATGAATTAATGTCTCAAGAACGGGTTCTTAAAATGCACCTGGACCCAGAGAGGTCCCAGTCAAGCAGTGCTTGGAGAAAGAGCTGCATCCCCCAAGTGCAAGTAGATGACCATTATCTGTGCATATTATTGGAAGATATTTTGTGATTGCCTCTTGCCTGGCCTTTCCCAAATGTGTGATTCTGAACTGTAAACCTGTTCACAGTCGACCTCTCATCCAAAGAAGATACAAAAAGAAAAAAATTTAGTAGATTAGTCATGTTTTCTATAAACAACAACAACAAAATCTGTGAGAAAATTCTAAGTGTTTGGCTTCATTCTATGAAGAAATTATATGCACAAAACCTCACAATAAAGTAGACAAAAGAATGCCATAGTCAATCTACAATGATCGTAGCAGCCGGTGGCCAATGAGAGATAGTTTTCTACAAAATTGGTTTCTGATCTCTTAGTCCTAATCCTCAAAGGAGAATGAAAAACAACTTGTAAAGAGAAGACTGAGACCATAATCATAGCTTTGATACTAAACATAATGAAATGAATAATTACATTTGTAGATGTATCACATATTACAACTTTGTCATGTCCCTCCGTGCTAGGTATCATCTCTTCCAGAAATACTGATTTTAAGGTCTGTTTAGCAGGGTCTGTGTCACGGATGTGATTGTTTCAAGCTGTAGGATGAAACATTTGCAAACCATTGTCACACTGAAAGGTGTGATTGTAGCATTAGGGGTTGAAATTTTGGAGCCTATGATAATCAAAGGAAACTAAAAAATGCATAGGAGTCTAGATATACTTTGACTATGTGGCCAAACTGATATGAAAGAGTTTGGGGTTGGGTTTTTTGGGGTTTTTGGAGGTTTTTTTTAATGTCCTGTGACAAGTAGTATTAGCTTAATTGGGTGACATAGGAAGTGGGTACAGTTCAGTGGCAATATCCACAGAGAAAGAAGAAATGTCCCTAGCTGATTGCTGTTTTGCACTGGCTTGTGATGCACAGCCTTTGGTTTGTTGGCTTGAAGAGCTGTGACTCTCAGCATGAGCCCATTAGAAATTCCCACTGCAGGCACACGCAGTGCAACAGAGCACAGGAATGAGCTGTGAGGTTCATTTTGCTAATGGAGCAAGTGGTCCTGCAGTGGGGACTGTCCAGTGGCTATCACCAAACTACACCTGCAAAAGTACTTGTGGTTGAGTGAGAACCTCAGTGATAACATTGATATATATCCTCAGCTTGCTGAAATCCAACTTGTGGAGTTCTATTCCATTTATTTGTTCTCCTCCTTCCACTAATGTCAAAGTGCCAAGAAGAAAATTCAATAAAAAACATTTACTTTTTGCAAAAACTTGTGGCCCTCCTCTTTCATTACAGGCAGTATGAAATGCAATAAGATAATTAGAAAATTCTATCAGATTTTACAGAAATGTTTTGTACAGTTTTTGGTAAAGTCTGATTTGGAAAGGCACATACAAAAAGGTTAGTAAATAGTATGCTAAATATACATGGTGTACTGAAAGATCTTTTATTTCTAAATTTCCAAACTGTTTTCTAACTACTGTAAGTTTTCAAAAATAGTGACAACCCATCTTACACAAAGTGTGAACACCAAGTACTTCTCACAGGTTTCTGTGTAAACCTTTAGATAGTAACTATCTTCAGACCAATACCTAGAATCAGTCTTCCTTACACTTCTGTCAAATAAAATAAAACCCTCTTCTTCCTTTTACAGAATGGAAAAGAAAGAAACTGGGGCTATTTGTCTAGCACCACACATCTTTTGCCAATGAAGCAATTTGTAATGTGGAGGGAAAGCTTTTTCTCTCTGACAGGGTAGCAGACATCTTAAATTAAGTAAAGAAATTTTAAAAAATGCCTATAGACATCAGAGAGAAAATGAAACAAGAAAAATATGCAGTCTTTAAATAAAAATATTTAAGAATAAGAACTATCATTAAATAAGAAAAGTACCCTTGAGCTGTGTCATCAAGGCTGCACCTCATACATGCAGGGATAAGTGAATAACTATAAAACAGTGGTAAGCTATGATAGCTGCAATCTCTGTCTTGGTTCCTTAGCATAAGAAGTTTTTGTTACAACTGAATGCATTAGGAGCCAAATGAACTTGTATGAATTGGCATGACCTTACTGGTGTCAAAGCATGATGTTACTGGCATCAAACAAAATTCAAGGGCAAGTACAGCCTAACTGGTAAATTATGTGATTATCTGTTCCACATAGCATTACTAGTAAATAGTTAGATGAGCAGTAAATTGAAACGTAGTCCGTTTCATAATCTTGAAAGTATAAAATATCTTTCTGGTGATTGTTAATTAACAAATTAGATATTTCTCAATCAGATATAAACCAATGACATTGCAGCTTCATATCACAGACTTCTGCTTTACAAAACTCTTTTATAAGCATAGTGGGAATCAGCATTATTTTGAATTTCTGTTATTAATTTTGGTCAGACTCAAAATAACTTATATGAAGAGCTTTATGGCAGAACCTCTTTTAGTCCACCACAGAAACAAGAATCATTTTGGTGAAAAAAAAAGCAAGTAACAAAAGATGTCTCTAAAATGTGAGCCTAAATACTACCAGTGAAGTCCTTACACACAAAGGATTTAAAAAAAAAATTAGTTGAACATCTCCACTAGTTATTTTTCACAGTAGAACAAGTTATTTTTTCTCTCTTAATTTATCATAATAATTATTATCATTACCCATGTACATTATGGGAAGCACCCTGCTGAACAACATAAGATCCATCTCTATTTTTTTTCAGTATAGAGAAGTAGCAAGACAAGGATGTTTCTTTCCCATAGAGCTCATAATATAAGTGACAGAAGCTAAACCTATACCAATAAATTAAAAAGCACCAAGATATATGCCCAGGCACCGGATTTCAATTGTTTATGCTGTGAAATTGTCAGAATGGTTTCAAGCATGCTTCTGGACAGGTCCAGACAGCACTCTTCAAAATGAAGCTGAAGTATGTATCAGGAGGTAGTATGAACCAGAGGCAATTCCCAGTCTCCAGTTTGAATTCTGACACCTTTCAAAAATGGTTAGCACAACTTTCACCACACTGAGGAGCTATGCACAATCCAGCCACTGTTCCCCTTGCAAGACCTGCAGAGTGAGGTGGGCCAAAAATGCCTCATTGAAGTCTCTAGCCCTCAGTTAACTACATACAGCCGAGAGAACATTTTCATGTTTGTGGCTGAAATCTGGGACAACAAAGTATCATTTTTTTTCTATTGGTCTAAATGTTTCACTTTCAAATTGATACCAAAATTCTCAGTTTGTCCATGAAGTAGAAAATTCTTCTTGTTACCACGTACTTTCCCCTTCACCTGGGCACAGCAGGAAGGATGTGTTCATGGGCTCTACCAAAGCCATGTTTTTCAGGAGCCTAATAGTGCCTCAGAGAGCCAGGCATCCACAGGCATCCTCCAGGGTGCTGTGCTCAGGTCTCTGGGCTTGACAATTAGAAAGATATTCAGCTGGTATTTTCCATTCTTACATTCCACCTTTGCTATTTTACCTAGACAGTTGCACTTCTCCCTGTTCCTCTGATCAAGCTCATATTCAAATGCACTCAGAAGTGCATTTTTCAAAGGCATTTCTGCACTGGCAGTGTAGTTAAACATGAATATTTCCGCAATGTTCTGATCCATTTCCTTGTGAATTGTCCTGTCAAATTCACTAGACCTCCTCAAGCTCTAAAACTGTATAAACTTTAAAAGTGTTTTTTCTGAAGAGGGAGAAAGAGGAGAAGCCTTGTAGCCTACATTTAAATATAGCTCAAAATACTTGATGGTGAAGAAGGTTACAAAGTTTGTTACATTTTTAGTGTTTTTTTTTTTCTCACTCAACTGTGTGGCACACTCACTTTGGGATTGCCTGCTTTGCAGAACAAGCTTCTTCCCTTTCTATTTGATCACCCAAGCCAGTAAGGGTTTTAATACTTAAAAAGTGGGTAATCTCCATGGATGAGACACGGACAAAAGGACACATTCTGAAGTTGCTAACTCAAAATCCAATTGCATGATTAATATAAAATAATGCATATTTCTCAGCATTAGAGACACAAGAAGGGATTTAACTTTTTAAACTGTAATGAGATGAAGTTCCATTCTCATCTGCCATTTCCTAGTTATAACAGTTAATAGAGGGAAAACCAATTTAATTAAACTTCAAGAAGGGCTAATCCAATAATGTTGTGAAGTGGATTTACCTTGACTCCATGTCAGAAATCTGCTTCCAGACTGCCCCTCTGAAATAAATCTGATGTTAACTTTTCTACAAATTCTCTAACTGGATTCATGCAGGATTCAGACTGGAGGGTCCTGCTGATTCATCAATTATGTTGGAGAAGCATCTGTGACTTTACAAGGACACATGGCTATAAAGACTCTTCTTATGACAAGAATTGACCCTTGCAGAGGTGCAAAAGTGGGTGAAGCACAGTATTTCTTGCCCTGAAAATTACAGTGTCTCTGTGACCTTTACATGCTCTGAACTTGTATGTATGTATAGGTAGACCTACACAAGTCTGTATATGGTCCTTTTCTTCCTCAAAAATTACTTCCATCACTCTGTGACATCTGCAACTTTTTACACAAATTTTTTGGTGTGTCTGGAAATACTTTCTGTACAGGTAAAAGACTTTATATTTTGAGAATTTAAAGTCCACTTATATGGATCTGTTGGATTGAGTCTAGAGGAGGCCATGGGGATGCTCAGAGTGCTGAAGCACCTCTGCCATGAAGACAGAGAGGGTTGGAGGTGTTCAGACTGGAGACAAGATTGCTACAGTGGCATGTTACAGCCCCTTCTAGAACCCAAGGGAGATCCAAGAATGCTGGGGAGGGACTTTGATCAAGGGCATCAAGCGACAGGACAAGGGGAAATGGCTTCAGACAGAAAGAGAGTAGATTGGGGTTACATAATAGGAATAAATTCTTGACTGTGAGTATGATGAGGGACTGGAACAGTTTGCCCAGGGAACCTATGGAGGCCTCATCCCTGGAAGTGTTCAAGGCCAGGTTGGAGCAATATGGTCTACTGAGAAGTACCCCTGCCCATGGCAGGGGGTTTGGAATGAGATGACCTTTAAGTTCCCTTCCAAACCAAACCATCCTGTGATTCTATGATTCTGTATAGAATCAATATATGATCATTTTCAAATTTCAGCCTTTGCAAATGCAACACGGAAATAACGTATCTGGTTCTTCTTCGGGAATTAAGAAAAAAAAATGTTCCTCCTCTGACATACTGTGAGTACCACAATACTCAAATGAGAAGAAATAACTAGCAGGCAGTTTTGGAGGCATCTGTGTAAGGACAATGATTTAAAATTGGCAAACAGGTTTCTAGTATTGGCTGGTATGTTAAACCATGAGGAGAATGAGAAAAAAATCGTATTGAATCACTGAGAATGTGTGAGTGGAGCAACAGCAGGTCCCCATGGATAGGTTACAAAGACAGATAAGATGCTGATATTACTAATAAAACCTGCAAAGGAAAAGAGAGAAAAGAGAAAGAGAGACAGAAAAGAGAGAGGAGCAAAATAAATTTGGAGAAAGTACTGTATACTTGTTCCAATTACCATGCTGTGAACAAAAAGAGGGATGTGTCTGAAACTGCAAAAGAAACCTTGGAGGAAAGGAAACAGAATATGCTTGTTTGCTTTTACTGTTTTATTTACTGTTTTAAAGGGCATTATATTTAATTTTAATTTTTTTAGAGAAACCTGAGCCAGAGGTTCATAAAAGATTAGAGTCTACAAATGGTGATTTATTATCGAAAGGCATTCATTCACACTAAATTAGCAAAATAATTTAGGGTTGGATTAGATCCCCTGAAACAGCAACTATGAAAACATTTTCTAAGTTATTCGTCATGGCTCATTTGCATCCAACAGTTCCATTTATGATGGAATAATATTCAAATATTATATATTGAATTTTTATATTGAATATATAATGTTCAAAAATAGCTGCAAATCTGAAGCACTTAGATTCTGGAAGAGAGACTTTAAGAAAACTTTAGAATAAAATAAAATAAAAATTACTGGTTGGTACAGAATGGTTGAATTTATATGAAAAATTAGCATAGTATCACATGGCACTGTGATTAAAAGTTAAATTTTATGCAAGATGGATGGATTAAGTCTTGTGATAGGAGGATTAAATCTGCTTCACTAACAGATTGCAAAATGCAATTGTTAATTTTGTGAAAGAAGAACTCATTACGCAAGGTCACCCAATAATAGCACTCTTGTTCCTCTGCTATTTAATATTCCTAGTCTTGATTTAGATGACAATATAAAAGTATTTCTGATTAAGTGATGGATAGTACAAAAAAAACCCAACAGTGATATGTAAAACATGAAAGACACTTGTTTGATGTTCAGTCAACCTGAACTGCCAAGTTTAATGGTCACAGTTCAAGCAAACAGGATGTTAAATATTTGTGTAAAGAAATACATTAGAAAATGAACGAAAACTGGGAGATTGTGACTTGCACCCAAAATGTTCCACAGGAAAATGGGTACAGTCATGACTGGAGACAGCCTGAAGTGCCAGTAGCTGATGCACCCAAGGGAGTGCTAAACACCCTGTTGTGTGCAAATGACTGCCTTAAAGAATCAGGCTTTAGCCTAGGGGATCATAGAATGGTTTGGGCCGGAAGGGACCATTAAAACCATCTCATTCCAATGCCCCTGCCATGGGCAGGGACACCTTCCACTAGGGAAGGTTGCTCAGGGCTTGACCTGGCCTTTAATACTTCCAGGGATCACTTCCTGGCCTTTTATTTTTAAAACCCGTTAACCATGTGTGAGTACTATGTTCTCTCTTTTTGCATAAGAAAATGTAATATGAATTTTTTGGATTCCTTCCTTTGTTGATTAGGTTGTAATGAAATATTTCTGTGGTGATTTTTAGGTTATTCACAACTGTGCACCAGATGGGGGATCTTCCAGATGATCTTGGTACATAAAAGTTCTATTTGCAACTTGAGATGCAAAAAGCCGATTCCATAAAGAGTTGCTAATAGTTGCAATCCCTATAACAGGGAATAGAGGGAATTGCAACACAGAGGTGAAGTAACAGCATTTTTTTTCAACTACTGAGCAGCACATAGAAATCTATGGGCATAGAAATTCCATATTGAAATATGTGTCCTGTACAGTTCTGATTACAATCTCCCCTGAAATATTTAAATGTTACAGTGTTTCAATGCATTATCTTTCACATTTTGTGAATAACATCCTTTGCAAAAAGTACTTATCCAAAGGAAAAAAAAAAGGCAGGATATAAGAGAGGAGGAGAGAGGCATTTTCCTCTAAATCACTTATCTATCTTTGACTTCTATTAAAAACAGAGATGTTAAATTTCATATAACCATGTAATATCTTCTGTTGAATAACAGACTTGTTTCTATCTGGAGGCTTTAATGATGAGTTTAAGGATTTGTTTCATTGAAACAAAGCACCTTGTTTCCCTGAAACCTTTTCTTGAACTGACATCCCCTTATTCAATAATGCTTTTATAGCTGCACTACAATAAATATTTTTATCCTGCGTGAACAACCCTGAAAATCATCGAGTTTTAGAGTAATATAGAGTAATGCTTTTTATTGGCTTTTATTTGTGAATTCAAAACATATACTGTAAAGTTCTTGTTATCTATTTACTGAATTTATCTTTCCTTGTACTGAAATGGTTTTTAGTTTGTGTGCACTGATGCTTGCACATTCTTAAAGAAGATGGCAACCATAAGGTTGAAATACCGAAGACCATCAAAAAACCAAATATGAAATATTCATATCTTCAAGTACTTAAAACATATCAAACAAGCAAGAGAAAAGAAACCATGTACATCTCTATGAATGAGACTTAAAACAGCACTGAAGCTTACAAACACAAGAAAATTTGGGCATTGAAAGCAGATAAATTGATTTTTACTGAAACTATGTGTTTCAATAGAACAGACAGATTTGTAGAAACCAGGATGTTGTTTTTGCAACTTTTTTTAAGGCTTGTATCAGTTTTCAGAAAAGGTCTATTGGGACATCCTTTAGGAAGTGGGAGAATGGTATTGCAAATCATAAAAAAATTTCAGCATTACTGTAAATGAATATTTTAACCATGTGCTTCCTGATGCCCTTTTTGCTGTGTAATTTAAGTACCTTCCTTTTGGTTTACCACTTAACTGTATTGCTTTGTGTTTCCAAGAACATTTCATTATGCTAAGTATCTTGAACATCAACAAGATAACTACATGCCTGTATACTGTAACTACATGTGGGATAGATATCACAGGAATTATCAACATTTAGACATTAATGTCTCAGGGCTCCAAACTCACCTATGAGAGCAAGTTTCTGATAATCATTTTCCTAGGGCAAGTTTTGTTTATCAGTCTTGAGATGAGTTATTAAACAATATTATACCTGAACTACCTCGGCCTTCTCAGTTCTTCTCTGCAGGCAAAAGATTGTTTGCATAGAGATCATTATAGACCTTTGGGAATCTGAGTACACACAATAAGGGATGTCCAAATAGATGTTCTTGCTGTTGAAACATCAGCCTTGAACGACTCCTATAAAGAAGGGATGGAGCTCTTGGGGCTATCTCATACAATTGAGAATGTAAACATCTGGCAACTCACAATACCACATCAAATCCCAGTTACTTTAACAAATGCAAGCCACACAGTCCACATGAAAATTTTTGAGTCAAGTGCCCTATGACTGGAGTTCATTTATTATCACTCTGAAAGTCTTCTAAAAGATCCTGCACTACTACCAATACTTTCAGGCTGACACCAGTGTTGTTAAGTTAGAAAAAGAATAGAAAATATGAGTGTTATTGCAGGCCACTAGTCAAGCATGTTCTTGGCTGCTAGGCAATTCTATAGTTTCTGGCAAACTAAATGCCATCTTATTTTATTCTGTCTATTCTTTATCTCTTTTCAGAAGATAGATACATAAATTCCTGCTGTTTAGAACTTTGTCTGTACCTGACTTCTTCATCAATAGAATAGGAATAAGAAGAAGAAGGTGATGGAAAGATAGTCCAGGATGACTTGCTTCATAGTTCTACAATTTCAATAATTATTTGCAAAATTATATGGAATACTTGGAATAACCCTGAATATAGCTAAATGTGAGACTATAGAGGATGTCAAAGTGTTATCAGTATCCATATCTTAAAACACTTTTGTCCAGAGAAAATATATTCCAAGCATGAAATAAGAAACTCTAGTAATTTTTCATGTAAATAAGGACTTCTGAGGTTTTCTTGCTGGTGTTTGTGTTTTGTTGGGAAATGACCAATTCTTGTCTCTTAACAGAAACACCTTGACTGCTTCTCAATTAATTTGTAAAGATTTCTGTGGTAAAGCACTCTTTTACTATTTTCTGTAAGCACCTTTCACAAAGAGAAGTGCTTTTAAGAAACACACTGGTTTATGAAGATAATAAACCAACTACATGGCAGGAACTAGAAGGCTGCTGTCAGCTCAGAAAATCGCCAGCTTGCTTAGTAAAGCCAGTGTTGGTTTCACCAGACGAAAAGAAATCCTTAACTCTGCAAAATCCTTGAAACACAGAGAAAAACTTATGCTGTGGGGCAGGTTTTTAATTCCTGGGTTGTTCATTCTGAGAGAACATAAGATGTGATTCTTGAAATGTTATGTGTCTGATTCCAAGATGTCAGATGTCAAAACTTATTTTCCATGCAGCCTTGGCTTGAAACCTTCTCTCTCCAAGTGATAAAGTTTTCACACATTTATTTCACAGTAGCCTAAAGAAAGACTGATTCGTGGTAGCAGAGCTTTAGTTTCATGAGGAAGCCAAGCAACTGTTTTAAACAGAAGTAATTTTCCCCCAATGAAATTATTTCAGGTTTCAACATTTGCTTTCTACACAGTGGTTGGTTTCATAAAAGCTCCAGGAAAAAGGAAGTTTGTTTTTCCTTTAAAACAGCAGGAAAATATTTGACCAGGTGATTCTTTCTTTTTTTGTTTTTTTTTTTGTGCAGCTGTTTGTGATGTTTATGGTAAGCAATGGCAAGTATAAATGGAGAAATTATGACAAAGTTCTTCTGTGTTTACATGCTAAACTTATATTTTGTACAAATAGTGTCATAGTAACCTACAGGTGAGTAAAATATGAGTCCCTTCCTACCAAATGTAAGTCACAAAAAAGCACAGGAACAGACATTGTGCTCTCTGCCAGAACTTTAAATGAAGACATGACAAAAAAGCAGAGATATCATGGCATGACTGTTGTATTTTCAAGTCCTGCAATTCTGTTCTTAATCAGATTATGAAAAAATGCAGGTTTAGTCTCTGTTTGCTCCTGGTATAATCAATGTCCATGTAGAGGGCTTCCAAGAGAACCACAACCATTAGTAAAATAAAATCCTAGTGATCTGTCCTCTTGGTGGTGGAATCCGATTGATTCATCCTTTGAAACTCAAGTATTTATTTATTTTAAATAACACCAACACCATCAGACATCTGTGAACAATCCAACTATGTCTAACTCCTCTGACCTTTTCTCACAATACCAACTGCCTTGGCAACTGTAGTCAAACCTCTGCAGACCCTTTACTCAGCTCCTGCACATGTTCTAAATCAATCAAATGCTGTAAGGGCAATGCCAGCCTGTTTATTTCCTTCTCTGATGCTGTAGTTGCTTCTTCGGGTGCTTCATCCATCATTAACACACACACTGCAGAGAAGATTAGGCAGCTCTGAAAGTTATTAATGAGATACTGAACTTTTTAGGTCAGACAATATGACAGGTTTTCAGAACAGATTAGGGATTTTGGCAGTTCAGCTAGAGATGACGAAAAAAGCTGTTCTCCAGATCACGTACATTCCATGCACTTTGCACTGTAGAAATCTCCCAGGGTTCCTAAAGTAGGTGAGCCAAGGCTGGCAGAAGTGAGTTCAGTTTTCTTGTAGAATAACTAATAAGTTTGGGAATAACATGCAGGTCTTAAAAACCAGGTCTTTAGGGGCAGGTTTCCACTAGTCATTTCATAAAACACAAATGACTGTTGTTTATACTTTCCCACAATCTCTTTTCATACAGGCTTGTCCAGCATAGTGCATGGTTTGATTACAGACTCTGAGTGATATAATTGTGAAATAGAAACAAATAGATGTTTTGGGGACACAGCACTGTATCATCTACTAAGCAGAAAATTAACCAGCTGAAAACAGTACTGGTCACATATCTAAATGAGATGTCACTTACTGGTGATAGTTTTGTGCCCCAAGTATGGTTTCAGACTTAGAGAGGAGCCTCTCATTCACTTGCCCACACAAATATCACCCTTTTATGGGTGCAGCAGTGGACTTGAACAACATGCTTGTAGATCAGTAGTGCACTCCTGGGGAAAATGAGAAAATCTGAAGCTAATTTGTGAAATATTTGTTTGAAAAAATGCCTGGGCTATAAGTAAATATTTTTGTTAAAAGCTGTGGATAATTCTTTTCACCAGATAGAATTGATTTTCATATTTCATTTTGAAAAATATTCAACAGTAAAGTGTTTTAGAAATATGACAGAAATTCAGCTTTTATTTGATGAATGAGTGAATGCATATTCACACACATGAGAGTCATATATAATGCATGTGTGTAAATCTACATTCTCATGCACATAAGTAAGCACACATGTTCTATATGATTCTTTATCTGTGTGCTTACATGTGTGTTAGTAATGATGAAAATAATCTTCTGGCATACATCTTTATCTGGACGGGAATTATGCAAATTTACCCATGATCTGGTGTATCTGGAGGTGACAACTCAGATGTTTCCACCTCATTGGGGCAGATCCAGACGTGTTCTGATTTACAAATTTTCCCTTTCATTCTCTATTCACTTGACTTCTATACAAATATTGAAGAACTTTGGATAGGATAACAAAGAACACATGTGCATGGGGGAAAATGTTATATAATCTATATAAAAATGTTATATAATTAGGTGGTTTTATGTGGAGATTTATGACGACAGTAAAGATTGGAATAATGAATCCTTTCTCAACACATGTATAAATAGAGAACAAAGAAAATCAGACGTATAGACATTCCAAGGCTTCTCCAACAGTGCAGAACTTTTTTCCCAGACAGGATATTTTCCACTTCCCCTGCCCAGTTCCCATCCACCATTAGGTTTATAATTTGTAAAAAACCACAACTGTTCAGTTTCAATACAGTAAACTTTCCCTACTCTAATTAATGTCATTATTCAAAGCCTGAACAGTGTAAGAAACTCTTAATTATTTCAATGGTGCTCCTCTGGTGCTCATCACCATGGTATTTCAGTCCAACAAACATTAATGAATCAGAATAGAATGGTTTGGATTGGAAGGGACCTTAAAGATAGTCTAGTACCAGCCCTCTGATCTATCTTCCTAATGCCCTTACAAGAGAGTAACTGTACAGAAAAAAAAAAAAAAAGGAAAGTAAATAAAGCCTCCTCATTTTTAAGAGAATCCTTTGAAAATGTTTTTACTAATTTAAAAGATATAAATCACAAGCATCCACCCATTTCCTAAAAAGCAGTGACATTACAGTGACACATGGCTATTAAACATTCACTGAAGGCCTTTGATTTATTCATCCACATTAGCCCTCTAAAATACAGAGGCATTTTTATGGTTTCTCCTGGTTTAGGAAGTTTTAAAGTGGCTAGTTCAAGGTGACCCAGAAAACCACTATGTCACTATTTCTAAACGTGGCTTAACAGATTCCTTAAAAGAAGGAATATGGAACAGTATTGAGGAGATGGTGCATGAAATCATAAGTGAAGCATTGCTTCGAATAATGGTGCTGACCTTTTGTAAGTGCTGTGATAAAACCGAGCAGGATCTGGAACATGTCTACAAGAATCACAAGTCACCTTGAGAGTGCCTCTTCTAGATGTCCATTATCTATATTCTAATGTATGTCCCCATACAGCACAAGCTGCCCCCCAAAAAGGATACAGAGAAGAGTACAAGTGTGGAAATGGGCTGATTTATTATTATAACTATGCAATCTCTCTGTGAACAATTCCTCAGGATCCCCTAAGGATGTTTAGCTTACTATGTTATTTCTGCTTTAAGAAAATGTGCTGAAAATATTGGTTTGAACAGTATATACAACATAAAGCCCAGAACTGCTGAGCGTGGCCAGGGATATAGCTCTGGACTTGTGATATTGTGTTGCTCCTCTTTCTTATGAAAAAATGAGAGGTCTAATATGGGAGCTTCTTTGGTTTTTTTGCTTTGTTCTGTTGGGGCTGGGTTCCTTTTTTCCCTCCACCATAAATATATCTTACTCCTGTAAGTCCTTACCCCTTCCTTACAAAACAGGCAAAATCTTTCTTTGAACATGTCCTAGGCTTTTAAACTCAAGAGCAAGGAAAAAGCAAGGAGACAAAGGCAATTTTGTGGTTGCACAAGCTGCACTCTTTATATCACCTCATTCTTGCTTCTACAAAAGGGCTGTTGGGTTTTCTTTTTAGCATTGACACTATAAAATGTTTTTTGAATGGTTTAGCACAGGGGACATTTTAAGTCACTTCAAGCAAAATTTCTTATACATCCTATTCAATCAACACCACAGTTATTTTTTCTCAAAGTCTAATGCACTTTACTGAAATTAAGCTTTTCTTAGAATGGAAATGGAAATTTCTTAGCAACTGTAAATGTCTAAAGGTAACCCTTTCTTCTCCCTTGGGGAAGAGTGTGACTGAGTCAGTGATCCACTCTCTCTACAGTAGCTAAAATATACACAATTAGAGCAGAAACCACAAGTTAATATTCTCTCTTCCTTTCCTCTGTAGCATCTTCATTGTGGTAGGGGTGTGGAGGTTTTCTCTGCTTTGGGCACAGTACAGAATACATACAATAGAAAAGGTGGTGACTCATCCACACTAAAATACCTGAAAAAATTGTTGCTACCTTCTGAGGTAAAAGGTTATTTTTTCAATATCAATTCTGTGAAAGGTGTTTTGGAACCTTATTCTGGATATATTGTGTGAGAAGGACATGAACTGTTGGAGAGATGCCATTCCATCCGAATGTATAAGCTCATATAAAATCTTTTAAAATATAGTTAATTTCTGAATTAATGAATATGTCATCTGACAAACAAATAATTATTTTTGTAAGTCACTGACAGCTCTGAAGTTGTGTCAAGAGGGCTCTTCCTATGCAAACTGTTCAGAGCAGGTGTGGTTGGTAGGTCTGCTTGGGATTGTTTACTGAATTTCAGCTAGGCAAGGGAAAAAGTAAGTCAAAATTAGCTGAAAAATTTAATCAGATGCATGACATGCACTTGCTAAACTCATTGTTAGGTTTATTTTTCCTTTATTCATTTATGAGGGAAAGATTTTGAGAAGTACTGTATCATTAAACAGTTTAGAATTATTTATATTTAGACATATAAATAAAAACCGGCAGCATCTCTTTAAAGGAAACTGGTTTGGAATTTGAGATTTCATGCCAGAATGTAAGTTTTTCTCTGTTCTTTAAAGTTCAGTGTCAGATTTCATCTGCATGAGATTTTAATTCATTTGAATCTACTTCCCTTTCTGAGCTCCACGAGTTAACTTTTTATTTGCACATGAGACTGGCTATAGATTTCATTAATGAGGCCTGAGAACTTCTGTTATTCTTGAAAGGAAAATATTGGAATGAGCTTGGACATCAGAACATGACATATAGCTGCTGTGTGCAAAATCTTTGGTGCGTTTTTATCTTTGAAATTATTCTCTTCCTGCTCTCAAGGAGCTGCAAATTCATGGGCTGACAGGCTAATATCAGCCTTGATAGCCCTCATTCTGCCACACTTTCTTGGACAGGGTACTTAATGCAAGCGTGTGAGATACCGTAATTGACACTCTGATCAATAAAGGTCTGCTTGGCAAACTTGCAAACGACATTGAAGTGGGTTCCCAGGAGCTATTTAAATATCAGCAGAGGGGTACAGCACATGATTGCCTTCAGCCGCTCTGCTGCGCAGCACGGCAGTAATTAACGCTCCAACATTTTTATCTGCTACTTCTTAAAGCAACAGCGGGCTGCTGGATGAAGAAAACAGATCACATGTGTTCTTTTATCAAAACAATATGCAGAGATACACAGTATAATGAAATGGGATTTGCTCGTCATTAAGCATTGGATTACAACAGCCAAACTATGAAGAAAAGTTTTTAAAAGATGGAAGTATTCTATCTAAAAAGGTATTTTCTCCCTTGGTGTCCTGGTTTCGGCTGCAATAGAGTTAAATTTCTTCTTAGAAGATAATGCTGTGGGGTTTTAATTTAGTATGAGAATAATGTTGGTAACCCACTGATATTTCAGTTGTTGATGACTAGTGCTTACTTTCAGTTGAGGACTTTTTTGTGTCCTGTGCTCTGCCAGTGAGCAGGTGCACAAGAAACCAGGAAGGAACTTGGCTAGGATGGCTGACCCAAATTTGCTAAAGGGATATTCCATACCATAGAATGCCATGCCCAGTATACAAACTGGGGGAAGTTGGCCAGGAGCCAGTGTTCACTGGTGGGGGATGAACTGGGAGTCAGTCAGTGGATGATGAACATGGTATTGTGCATCACTTGTTTCTCTTAGCAATCTCTCTCCTTTACATTATTTTTGCTGCTGTTTTTACTACTTCTGATTAATTATGATCCTATTGCTACTGTTATTGCTACTACTGCAGTGCTGCTACTACTACTAGTACTTTGTTTCCATTATTAAACTCTTCTTTTCTCAAACCATGAATTTTCCTTTTTTTTCCAATTCTCTGTGAGTGAACAAGTGACTATCTGGTACTTAGTCGCCTGCTGAAGCTAAACCTTGACACCTGAGACAGTGAATTCCCAAATACTGCAGCCACTATATGCCCTGCAGCACCTATTTTAGCCTTGACTCTGACTACAAGAATTTAAAATAAAGGAAAAAAGTCCATTCTTAAGTTCTGAGAGACATATAACACTTTTATGCATATTTTTCATCAGAGTAATAACTCATTTTTAAAAGGAATGGCTTATTGTTTACATTGCTAACAAAAGAGATTTAGAGAAGGATGGGATTAAAAGATTAAAAAATGTTTAAGCATCTATATGCAAACTTCAGTACTGGTATGACAGCATTAACTAATATAGCCCTCTGATTTTTCCTGGTAAATTGAAAGGTAAGAGACCACTATTAATAAGATATATATCTAGAACAACTCCAGTGTCTTATGTTGAAAAAACATTAAAAAGATGCTATATTCTTCAACTTCATAGGGATTATGATTTCAGCAAAACCCAGAAGTACATGATTATGCCTTCCTTGGTAAGGTTTCACTAGGATAGAGTTAATTTTCTTCATAGTAATTTGTGTGGGGCTGTGTTTTGGACTTCTGCTGGAAACAGTGTTGGTAACACAGGGATGGGTTTGTTATTGCTGAGCAGTGCTCACACAGAGCCAAGGCCTTTCCTGCTCCTCACCCCACCCCAGCAGCGAGGGGGCAGAGGGTGCACAAGGAGCTGGGAGGGGACAGAGCTGGGACAGCTGACCCCAACTGACCCAAAGGATATAACAGAGCATAGGGTGTCATGCCCAGACCATGTGGCGTCATGCTCAGCATGTAAAGCTGGGGAAAGAAGGAGGGAGTGGGGGACATTCATAGTGAGTGATGGATTTGTCTTCACAGGTCACCATTACACGGGATGTAGCCCTGTTTCCTGGGGATTCCTGAAGACTTGCCTGCCCATGGGGAGAGGTGAATAAATTCTGTTGGTTTTTTTTTTT
>VXAX01000826.1:1386641-1413598 GCA_013399835.1 Leptocoma aspasia
CCCTTCCTGCTTCTCTCTCCTTCACCTCTCCCAGGGTGAGTGAGAAGCTGAGTGGGGCTGGGTGTGTTAAACCACTAATGTAAATGCACCAAAAGTTTTGTTGAACGTGGGCCCTGAATGATTTGCTCAAGATCATACTGTGAATAAATACTCAGTAGGGAACCCAGAGAGAACGATAACTTAATTGCACCTGAAAAAAGTGATTAATGCTGTATACTCTTGTCTGCTGTGGAACTTACTGTTAATAACCATGAACAGAGAGAAACCTCTTTTCTACAGCACATGGTTACACAGCAGCTGTGTAATTTGCTGGACAGAGATTTTGTTCTCTTAGTCTGTAATTCCAACACTTTACAAGTGTTTTGGTTTTTTTTCAGAACATAGATGGAAACTCAGTAAATACATCATGTAATAAATGTCAAGTCCCAGGCTGCTTTCTCGCAGGAGGACAGGTTGAGGACACAAATGCGATGCAACCTGTGCACAGCAGAGATGTGTTGGGGACTTGCTCAGGTTCCAGTCTCTCTGCTGAGATCCATTGCCTGTCCTTGGCTGTTTGATTTCTATACAAACTCACCCCCATCCCTCTACCAAACATAAAAATGGTTAAGGAAGCAGTTGTTTCAGGGCTGGCGAAGCCACAGAGGATGCAAGTGACAAACAAACAGAGGGAAAAGACACATAGGGGGATTTGATTAAAAGTACAAGCTTGCTTTGAAGCAGTCTGAAGAGATATGGGAACAGGGGAATATAGAGCCACAGCTAAAGAGACACTGGGGATCCCTCCAAGTGATGCACTGGAGACAGTACAAGCTCTAAGGATTAAGTTAGCTGCAGAAAGGCAAATGAGGAAACCACACCAGAAAAAAAAAGAGGAAAGGAAACCAGAGCTACTTACTAGGCATAAATCAATGTCTCAAAAGGTCTGCTGGCCTTCCTGAGATGGGGGAATCAAGAGCTTTCTTTCCCTCAGGTTATTACTGCGAAATGGCTGGAGTCTCAACCTTTACAGGGCCTCAAATTCCCATTTTCTGGGTCTGCTGCCTGAGCTCTTAAATTCCAATAAATCAAGAAAATTGACATTTCTAAAAATACCTCTTTTACCTATCCTGAGATAATTACAGCCCAGGAGTATTCTAAACATACATGAAGCCTTGTGAAGCCCTTGGGGTATGATTCATCTCATAAAAACCACCCTCTTTCCTGTCTCATCCCAGGTAGTCATCAAAAACCTCCCAGTTTCTCCACCTCCCTACACTTCACCCCTCTTCCCTTCCCTGTAAAGGTTTTCTGTGAAACAGAAAGCTGATACAAATAAATGGAAACAATAGCTTAAAAACCCCCATTGTTCCATTTCTGGTAGAAGGGTTTCTGGGTCTTGTAGAGTGAGAGAAAAATCTCCAAACACTCCTTTGGCTCCCTGTTCTCAATCTCGTAGCACTGAAACACTTTAGCATGGCCGGGAATAAAAACAGAAAATGGTAACAAAGGAAGTCTTGAAAAAAAGGTAATGTAAAAGACGGAGAAAACTAGCTGGAGTTTTGTTTTGTGGAGGGATGAGTTCTTACACCAATGGGAAGCTGTGGGATTAAATTCTCCTTAAACTAATTTGGTCTGTACAGGGGTTGAGTTTTTTCTGAAATTAAAGCCTTTCTAAGAAGTAGATGGTATTTTTGTTTCTCTTACCTGATGGAAACTTATCACCTTTGTTTTTCAGTACAGAGGAAAAATTATAAAATGTGAGGGCTGGTGTTTAAGGACAGTCCCTGTCTATGCTGCATGTGGCACAGCATAGCTGAGTGTCCTATATCGCAAAGACACCTATGACTGACAGCAAAATGTATTACATGGATTTTTGTGACTACCAGTTCCACCTGAAAAGTTAATGTATAGAAAGACATGATATAACTTTTGACTACTGGCTGGGAACATAACTGGCTAGCAGCATCAGCAGACAGTTAACATGTATTTCTCCAAATTCTTTCAGAGAGTTGTTCAGTCTATGAAGCAGACTGTAACACTACCTGCCATAAAGTGTCACTTGGAGTGTTACCTAATTCTGAAAAAGGAGAAAAAAAGTGCATTTACACCCCAAAAGTGCATAAAGATTAAAAGACAGCCAGCCTTATCTTCAAGTTAGCAGTGAATTTCCTTGGTATATGTCCTGAAGTGAATATCTAAAGTTGTCTGCTATGGTGGTTTGGTACTTGCCTCTGAACTTAGCTGCCAGTGGTCACAACAGTAGGAAAGCTACTGCATTAGACAAACCATTTATCTCATCCACAATGATGGTAGTTTTCCTAAGAAAAGTGAGTTCTGTATACAGTAATCAGTTCACCTGGCTTCAAGAACTTAAGGAGTTATTATTACTGTAATATTAAAATATAGCTAATTAATACCATCCACTGTCTTTAACATCACATATAATAATTACTTTAGTGCTGCACAAAATTGTTACATTTCAGAATGTTAATACAAGAACTAACTTTTGTCTTCACCCTCTCACTCTTATCTTCACCCACATGTTTATGAAGAAGTCTTGGCAGAGAATTTTTCTAGATTGTTAATTAGACCACTGTGTACAGAATATTATTCCTTCATTATAGTATATTGCAAGAGTGTTCTTTTCTAGCAGAGGCAGAAGAGTGACTTCAACGCACACTTTCCTCTCTCATTTACTCTAGGAATAGTTTTAAAAACCCACAGGAGCCAGGAAGCAGTAACATTGACAATGCAATGACTTTGTTGCAGTTGGACCTGAATAATCAAAAAGCTATTACTGAACGCAAGCGGAGATTTCCCCAGATCTGTTCAATAGCCCCATGTCGGATGATTAGCTGTGTATCAGCAGTTTAGATGGCCTGACTTTCAACCAGAACAGTTGAATAATGCCACTTCATTAACCAAGGAAGAAGATAGTCCGTTCCTGTTTCTGAATTCTCTTGCAAGCCTTTGTGAAAAAGTCTGAAAGTAAGAGAACAGCTCTGAGATATTGGCATTTAAAGTAACTTCAGAGTAGCTAAAGGTGTTAAGTGCAAGTGAGGCTCCTTTTACTGACAATGGAAAAGACAGTAAACAAATTCCAGTTGATGAAACCATAGATGTGAAAAGGTCTTCAATACAGATTGGTTCTTCACTTTATTTTTTAAAATCAAAATTCTTTATGAAAATCATAATATTCATCCCTATGGCCCATGGGTTTTGGATTGGTTAAACAGACAGGAATATGCAGGAGACAGTGGTATTGGGAAAAAAAAGTCCAAACAAATTTTTATTTATTTTCTTATGAGCCTGGTGATAGGTACATGAACTTAATAAAGGGTGGTACAAAGTTTATTTTATCCATTGCAAAATGACTCTCCAAGCCTTAATAACATACTTTTGTAAGATCATATGCTAATTAAGTAGTTATTTGAAGCTGTTCTATCATTTTTTTTTAAAAATGTCTTTTCCTTTACATTTTTATGTTCTACTATTTTGCTAGAGATAAAACAAATTACCATTTAGAAAATAGAATAAAAGTACAGAATCAGGCATAATTAATAATACTTAATTAGGGCTACCTTGAGCAACCAGAAAGAGCACCTCAGTCCTCATTCAAGGAAATTTTGTATGCCTTACACATTCAAATATTAACCCCACCATGTGAAAACAAAAGGGTAATACTGTATCAGTTTGTACAAAGTGTCAGGCTCAGCTGAAGAGTGCCTAGAGATTTTAAGAGAAAAGCAGTGTTACGAACTGATACATTTCAGAGCTACCTCTTCTTTTAGATATTTTAGCTGTATACAAAGATTAGGGCTTTAGGAAGGAGTTTACAAAGCTCAGGGAGTCACAGAGAGGTTCAGCTCCACTGACTGCTTTTGAAAAATGTCAGCCAAAACTGTTTCTTTTTCAGCAGGGTTGTGTGCTATGTTCTGTTTACATACTGAAATCACTGATGGAAAAACATTGTTTATTTTGGGCCAGAGTTAAAGCTGTAGTAGTGTGATGAAATATGCATTTCCATCTGGTTGATCAGAATAATCCTCTTACATCTATAATGTATTCAGCATACGCCTTATGATATCTTTAGCCATTAATTCCCCTGACATTAAGAGTTTGAAATTTAAATATGAGGCAGCAAAGTAGTGCACGGGTTGTATTTAGGAGCTACACTTAGTTTTCAGCAATATTTTCCTTAATTTCTCTTGGAATTTTCCATTTTTTTCCTTTTCTTATATAAAAAATGATGAACCAAGTAATTGAATCAAAAAAACTGACAAAAAAACTGATGGTAAAACATATTTTAGTTCATCTTCCAATTTTGAGATCACCCCTGGAGAAATCCACAGGTTAAAGGCGCTGCCTGCAAGTCTAAAACCAGCATGTTTTCAGAAAGCTTGCAGCGACAGGACTATAATGCCAAGAAACAATTCATCTCCCCAGTACCTCTCCTTCTAATGTTGAAAGAATTCATCAATAGCAGAATCTCTTTTCCACTGCCACCTTTGTATACCTTGGTGGAGACATGTGAAAGGACCTTCCCATCTCACCTCTGCCAAACACTCTTGATAATATCTTTGTCCTCTCACTGCAGGAGACACCTTCCTTAAAAAATGATGAACTAACTGCTCATTTGACTTTTTAATATTTATTTTAGAGTTGCTGTCATCAACCTGGGTATCAGTACTTTGATGATCTATTGAGTCAGTTTTCTTCTCTGCCTTTCCATTTCTTTACTTCATTACAGTCAAACTCTTCACATCTCTGAACTCACACCTTTGAACTTGCATGAGCAGATCTGCAATAATTTCCTCCTCATTTTCCATTTTTTTCTAATCTCCTAGTCTCTTTTTCTGGTTTCCTCTGTTGCCCTGATTTTTTTTCCTGTTGCTATCCTTCCTCTCCCATAATATTTAACACTTTCAAATGAAAATTTTATTTCTTACAGGCCAAAATTTAGTGCAACACGTTCCTTTGTGGCCAAAAAAATATGATGGGAATGAATGATAAAAGTCCAACTGGCTCTCACATCCACAGGTTCATGGTATAGTTCTCAGGTTTGTTTCTGAAAATCTCACACCTATTACTCAAAGGTATTTTCCCCAGAAATAATTTGTATTTGTAGTTCAGTTTCTGCATGCATGACAGTAAGAGTGTCAGGTAACAATTATGTGATTTCTTAAAACTTAAGCTATCCTTGCATTAATTTTAATCACTAGAGGTATTCCTAAGGATTTTTCCGTTTTGGATCATGTCCTTAATTTGGTCCTGACAAAAATAAGAAGGTGTATCAGTCATAGGTAGTCTTTTATTTATTTAATTTGTTTTTGCTACAGTATAAATGAAGACTTTTGAGATTTTAATAACCAATCTGCTTCTTGCCAGAGGAGACAAGACTGCTGAGAGGCTGGCCCAGGCACAAGTTGCAATTCTTCTTTTTAGTCTACCTAAAGCATTGATAGCATCATCAATAATATCAGAACAGTAATGTGCTTTTTTAGTTAACCTGTGGGTCTCTGCCAGCTGCCTGGCTGTGCACTGTGAAAAGAACTTAGCATTAGCAATAAAGAACATCTATTAAAAATACACTGTTGGTAGTATTTTATTTTAAACAAAAAAAGATAAACCTTATTCGTATCCTATCCTGCCTCTGGAATCCTACCTTAATCAATTACTTATCCTACCTTAAACAATTAATTCAATGTAGTTCCCAAAGTTTCCACTGCAGTCTTCTATGGATTTAGCTAAAGGTCATATGGTGTAGGTGACCAATTTTTACTGGTCTCTTGGGTAATGGCTTAAGACAGGATTCACTGTGTTGCACTAGAGTAGATCAGACTTTCAGGGTTGAAGATAATTGCTAGTCTCCTTTGAAAGTGGGGCATTACCAAGGAATTAAGGGTAGCTTGTGAACATCGATAAGAGACAACATATTAGTTGTCCACTATTCCAGTTAAAGCATATTTCTTGCTTAGTTAGTACACACCGAACAAACAAAATGGATGTGACAAGGAGGGTCAGAAATTTTACAACCCTTCCTCTCAAACAGTATGTCACAATATTTTATTTCCTTAGTTTAGAAAAGCAACTCAATAATTAAAAAACATGACTGAACAAAATCCTACTTACTCCTGTGATAGGAAAACAAACCAGACTAAGCTAAATATGATTATTAAAATACTAGACCAGATATTATTTATTGTTATTGTGTCAGTCTTCTCTAAAAAAGCAGACAAGTGTATATTTTACATAAGCATGCAAATTATCATAATCATTTCTGCAGCATGGATTTTTGTTTATAAAGGCTAAATATTAGGTGTCACTGAGAAATCAAAAGGCTTTTTTACCTCTCATTTGCCACTTCAACCCTTTCTTTTCTTCTCTTCTCTTTTTATGCTATCAATAAAAACTGAAGTATTATGAACAAATATTTTTAATATAATGTGTTAACTCAGAACACATAGATATATGTATGTATATCTAGATATGTATGTGCGTGTATATATATATACACATGTATATATGTATATATGAGTATTCCTTACCAAAATCCACTGCAATTAAATTACCACTTTGTTTGCAAGGGATATTGGGAAATCAGGTTGGATTTTTCTCTGCTTGCTGTGCTCAGAATGTACATAATTTATCATTTCCTTCATCCAAACTGTCCTTACACTTTTAGACTGAGTTAAAGTTTTGCAATATTTTTTTCAGTGTTGCAATAATCAACCTCCTTACAAGATTTTGTGATGCATCCAATTATTCATAGCATCTATTAAGTCTCTTTAAATAGATTCTCTCCTCTTCTCTATGTCAAGCATTTGTGTTTTTCTGATGCTCTTCAATAGGTTTGCAGGTTAAACTAAAGACATATAACTAACATTTTATTCTTCTTGGAAGTAATATTCTATTAAACCTATAAAGGGTTTGATATAAAAGAAATACTGCAAAGACGTGTAGTAATACTTTTTTATGATGAAGCAATGCAATTTTCAACAATTAGAAACATAATTAGGAAAAGAGCTTGGCATTAAATACTTTTTAAAATACTAAATGTTTGAGAATCAGTTGGAAACCTTGAAAAACAGAAGACAGGCTTGTGCATCTGAAATTTAAATTCATATTAACATTTAATTATGAATCACTAAAAGACAAATTTTTAATATCTTTTCCACCCATACTGATATTTTTTGCAGTGTAACAATATTCAGTATGAATTGCTTTCTTTTTTTGTTTTCCTCTTGAAATAAGGGGAACACTCAGTTCTTAAAATGTATGTTTGTAGCGTTTGACTCAGATTATATTCTGATCTTTTTACCTAAAAATATAATAAATAACTCAACGAGTCAGATGATCAACAGCAGTGAGTAGTAATATTCCCATAAAAAGATAAGGAAAACACAGGCAGATGGATTATTTTTTCGGCATATTTCTCCAGCCTGCAGCAGTTTGTGAGTTTCTGTGACAAAGTTTGCACTTAGATCATCATATTTAATAATCTCTGATGGATCTATCTTCCAAAAATTTTCTAATTCATCTGGAACCTATTTATGTTCCTAGTTTCCCCAGCTGCATAATTTAATTATGCAGCATCCAACAAGTAACTGCATTTGATTTGTTCTTCTTAAATTTTATTAACATTCTAATTTAAATGGTGAATATGAAGAATTCTTTATTAACCTTTCATTATCTTTCATTATATTAATCTTTTTTTCCTCCAGTACTACTGAAAGAGACACTCAGGGGACAGACAAAAACCCAGAGAACTTTCATCAGTGTCCTGAACCTCTCAGGGGCTCCTCAAGAGGATCTGGCAGCTCTCACATTTGAGATATGATACTGGAATTGGTGTGGAGAGTGTAAAAAGCTCTTGAAACATGGATGTATTAGAAAATCGCATGAAGAGAAATAGAGGGTCTGAAAGAAATAATGCTTCAAGATTTCCTAAGTCTTGAAATTATCTGACAAATCAAAAGTGAATAATGTTATTTATCAACAACAGAACAAAGACTCCCAAAAGTATCAGAACATACCACCTGACTGGTGAGCTGAGTCACAACAAGCTGTGTCTCTGAATTAATTATTTCTTCTAAACTTGTAGAAAGAAAGCCAGCAGTGGGATGTTTTTTGCAAAATAAACAAGTTTCAGCCTTGCAGTAATTTTTCACTCAACTTCAGTGGTTTTGCCTTTCAGTCTTGATATCTAGGTCAATAGAAATTTTCCATAGCAGAAAGTGAGGAACAGTAGAGGAAGGGAGACATTCCTCCCATTCTTAAAAATCTTAAAAGGAAAATCATTTTTATAGTATTTTTGTGAAAGGTGGAAACACTTTTCACAAACACACATTGACAATTGCCTAAAATTCATTTTTCATTGAAAGTGTAAACGAAATCAGCATATCACAGCAATTCATACCCTGTCATGGCCTGCCTAAATAAAACACTAAAATCCCTCTATCACAGCTATGCAGCTGGGGAAATAAGTATTGTGGATCTAACATGCATTCATAAAAGTTTAACCAAATATTAGTGTCCAGCAGAAGGTGATAACTGCATGAACAAATCATGAGAAAATGCCTGCAATATCAACATAAATTAGGATTAATAAAATTCAATTGAAGCCAGAAGCTCAAATAACTTGCAGTTAGATCTGTGACTACAAAGACCTTCTCCCTTGATTTAAGTCTTCAAACTCCATGTAAATATCATTTTACTCATGTAAGGTCTCTCTGACATCTTGCTGTGAGCTTCTAAGAAAATTCAAGTTATATAAATAACTTGTCTCACTGGCACCTAATATGTCTTGCCCTTTGATGGCCAGTGTTGATGTGGGGCTTTGCTTTACCAGGCTTATTTCTTGCACTCAAGACTATCTGTATAGAACTTCTGTTCAGTGAATTAAATAAATGCTTGTATCTCAATGGAAACCCTGGCAAATATCACAGGAGAGCAGTAGCAGTCTCCAGCATGTGTAAAGCAATGCTAGAGGCAGCTGGCTTCTGACACCCTTTAATTTGTTCTATTCTCAGAATTAGAGCTAAACCCCTGGTAAAATCTTCTGGTTGGTGAAAGAGCCAGCTTGGAAGTTTTCCTTGTGCGAAACATGTCACTTTCAGCGTGAAACAGGAAAGCTGAGCTACTGCCCTGCCCTGTAATTAAGTTTGAACAATAACCAGTCATGCCTTTATCACCAGGTTATTTTGTCCTGCCTGAAATTTGCCATAAATTCAAAAGCCTTTCAGTGTTGCTTCAATGGTGAGGAGTATGTTTTGTTCTCTTGGAAAATAAGAATTTCTGGTCCAAAAATAGCAGGTCAAACTCCCTGCTGGCTTGACTCCATTAATTTCAGTGGACTAGCACTGGAAGACAAGTTGGCCAAGAAGGTCTAAATGAGAATCTAAATTAGATGTGAAATCTAAATTAGATGTGAGACATCAGTGAAGATTTTAAACTTTTTTTTTCCCCAGTACTCTCCAGGGACCAGATGCTCAGCAGGTATAAATTACTATAGTTGCACTAATTTCATGACAATTTGCGCAGATTGAGGATGTAACTAGGTAGCAATACTCTTTTCCAGGAGTGAATAGATGAACACTTGACAATGCTGTCAGAAGAGGTCATATTTTGTTAATGTGAGATGTAGAGAACTGCAGGACAGATAGTGCCACAATGCTCTCAGTTAATAATATCTTTAAAATAATTTCAAAATGAATTTCACTTCAGGGATATGGGATAGTCTTTTGATTTCCCATAAATGGCCTTTCTAGGTAAGACCAAAATTCTGCCTAGTCCAGTATTCTCTTTCAAACGATAATGAAAAGTGAAGATGTGGTGAATAACTGGAAAAATAGCATAATCATGTAGCAATCCTTCCCCAGAATGCTTCTACAAATTCAAGTGATTTGTGGTCTAGGGAGAGGTCAGGCCAGAGGAGATGCACTGTAAGCCAGAGGAATCATAGTAGTTGTAAGTGAAAAACTCAAGTCATGTTCAGCATGAGTATATAAATCATTCTCTATTCATTCATTCACTGTAAAATTCAGGTTTTATTGTATGTTTTCATCAGAGTTGCTTATATTTGTATCATAGAGTTTTTTCCAAATATACTTTTGGAACAGAAAATAACATTTGGCATGAATATGCTATTGAAAGTGCTTTATGAATTTAAATGATGTTACTGAAGTTCTTAAACCCAAGTCAAAATTCAAACTAAGGTATTAGAATTCAGAAATGATACTGAAGTTCTTCCTCTCTACTTCAATGCAATTAAAATGTTCTTTATGTATTAAACAGTTAGCATGCAGTATATCTTACCCGGTTAATTTGAAAAACACATTAAAAATTGCGTGTAAAACAAATACAAGAAAGGAAAAAAGATCTAAATATTGTTGAAAGAAATATGTTTAAAAGAAAGGAAAAAACTCCCTTTCTTTTGAAAGTGTTAAACTCAAGTAATTAATACATGTAGAAGTCTTATTGTTTCCTGTGTTGATTCTGGCACCTTGTTTTATCTTGTGGCCTTGCTAAATTGTGTTTTTACAAATCTTTTGAGTTTGGAAATACATCATGCGCCTTGTACGTTCTGCTTGGGGTTTAGCAGGCAGCAGCGGACAATATAGAAGAGGACTAGTATCTCTCCAGATCAGTGGAATTCAGATATACATAAGATTTTAATATCTAATAAATCCAGTAACACAGGTAACATAACACAAAAAAAAAAAAAAAAAAAAAAGGCAGCTACAAAACAGGGAAAAAAATAAACTAGGGGGGGTTTATTTGTTTGGGGTTTTTTGGGGCAGTGGGGCT
This sequence comes from Leptocoma aspasia, assembly GCA_013399835.1. Lineage (NCBI taxonomy): Eukaryota > Metazoa > Chordata > Aves > Passeriformes > Nectariniidae > Leptocoma > Leptocoma aspasia. The sequence goes on from VXAX01000826.1 coordinate 1,397,433, forward strand.
TTCTTTGTGTTTCGGGGTTTTTTTAAATTTTACATGGCAAGCTCACTTGCAACATTCACAATAAATTTGTGAAGCTTAAGTGAAAATGTTGTCTATAAAAAGAAAAGCAAAGTCAATAATGGTAGGTGACTTTGAAACAAAACTTGATCATCACTGTTGTTCACAGCTAAGGAGTGTATCACTTTGGAGGACAGGGAGATAGTGAGAAGTGTGAGAACTAGCTGTCTAAATCAATTATATCCCATCTAACCATTTAACATTAATGCCATTAACATAATGTATTTTCTTTCCTTTGAAAATCAATGTAATAATTATTCATCAGATACAGGCCAGCATTTAATCCAGAATTCCAACAGATTTATTATATCTTTATTTATAAAAAACTCAATAAAACTGGAGGCAAAAAAATAACATACAGACCCTCAAATGGTGATAATAAACAAAAGACTAGAAACATTTGTTTACTGTGATTATGTTATTCTAAGAGTTAACATCAGCAGGCCAGGGCAAGATTTTGAAAGACTACATTCCAAAAAAAGAAGTTATTTCCATCAAGGAAAGCACAGTTTGCTTAAAAATATAATATATGCTTGTAAGTGGAAACAAAGAAGAAAAATATTATATCTGATGCTGCATGACATTTGGTGAAGATGCTCACAAGACTGTTCTCTATGTCCTGATATGCTGTTAAGAAGGTACTTTAGAATTAAGATCTTGCTGTGCTGCTTCAGCTATTTGGGGTTTCATACAATCTCAGGCCAAGTGCCAGGGATTCATAATGTAGGTAATATTATATCTATAGTGCCTTACTCCCTCATACAGAAATAAATCTCCTCTTGGCAAATGTAATTTTTCTTTGGGCTATTATTACCATCAGTTACTTTTCCATTGAAATGAATGTTCACTGCTGACTGGAAGGACCTTCAGCAGCTCAAGCAAATAAAATGGCTTTTATTGGAAGACAGCTAAAAAGAGCAGAGGGATGATGTTTGTTCTACTATTAAGTATTATTTGCATGTCTAGGACTGTTTATCATTGTACAAAAATGTCGCATTTAAGCATGGAAAATATAATTAAAATTGGTTTAATTAAAGAATACAATTATACTTGCTCATGTTCAAAAGAGAAAATAAGTAAAATGAACCATTGTAGAGGCCTCATTGATTTGCACAATGACAGAAGTCATTAACTGAGCTCTGGTTAAATGGCACTCATCTGCTTCCAGAGGAAATATGCCTGCGCTGTAGGTCTGTGATATATTTCAAAGTATTTTGCTTTTCATGCATGATATGTATGAAATATGCATTCTGTTGACTGGTAGCACAATCAGTAGGACGTATTTTGACAGCTAAATGGCAAATTTAAATGTGACTTTCTTTTTAGTGCTCTGGAATTTCTAATTTTTTCCCCCCTGCATGTGTAATATAGCCCTGCTGAAGTCTTTAAACATCTCATGTGACTTACTCATAATATATCTCTCCCTGCATCTAGGTAAGTGTCATCATGTCCACTAAGTGTAAGTTGAACATGCTGCTTTCTTATGACTTATTGTCTCAGGAATTTCTTCAGATTCCATCACATGATAACTGTTGTACCAATTACTGCTGGAATGCAGGGACAGAGCAAATTCAGTGGCCTAGGAACTTTCTCTTGACTGATAGAACAAAACATATTTTATGTTTAAATGGAAAAGTCAGTCAAAATGTTTCACTTTGCATGAATTTTTTGGGAGGGCAGGGGGAAGAGCTAATTGTACAGTTGCAGTGGTTAATTAAGGAAAATCTATTAGAAGATATTTCTGTGCAGTTTTATAGTGCTCATTACTGAATGGTTTCAAAGCACTTTACAACTGCTGGATTGGTTCCTCAGCCAGCAAAAACTGCTTTTATGCACAGATTTTGTGAAATTATTTTAATGAACTTATAACAACATTTTAACATATTTAAGAAACCATCCTGAAGTCACTGTTCTTGGTATCATTTTGCAGAAGAGTGGAATGAGAAAGAGATTAGAAAGACTAATTCATCTACTTTAAGGGGTTTGATTCAGTTTAAAGCATCTAAATCTAGTGATAGTCCATCATGGGACTTAGTTGCCCACACATAAGTGGGCTTATAATGTCCTAGGATATCAGACATCCACAAGGAGCCAGCACAGGAATGGCAAGACAAAGTCATTGTGAATCACAACAGTATTAGGCCCGTACAATTAGGATGTGATTTTCACAACCGATATCTTCTGTAAACTGAGTTGAATTATCCTTTTGGTGGCACTGACTGTATTTCATGATAAAATGCATGTGTGGTGCCAGGGTGCCAGTTGGGTTTTCTTAGAGGCTTCCATCCAGCATGCAACTGCCGCTCTGCAAAGCCTAAATCTCTCTTTTTCTCTTGTTATTTCTGACAACTCCATACGGATTTTCTGGACACCTTAAAGTGATTCAATTGGTCATTTTGCATTTTGGAGCTGGTACCTAGCTTACCTGGAGACATTTAATTTAGTATCGGGAGATTAATCCCACAATAGCTATTCATATTTGAGGCACCAAACTTTAGATCACTTTGGAGTTAATGGAAGATGTTATCCCTTTTGGGACATGAATCATCTGCCCAGATTTCTATCATAAAACAAGAAGAACCATAAGATCTAATATCAAGTCATATAAACTCTGTTCCACTTGACTAAAATAGCATCACAATTCTCCCTGGAAGCTAAGCATGCTGTCTGCATGACCTAGTACTTGACATGCAAACCATACACTAAGAGCCAAAGAAGACAACAAAATCAAAGAGAACCTGTAAAGGTCCTACTAAAAGCAAATGAAAGGAAGCTGAACACATAAATACATGTGGCATCAAAATAGCTAAGAAAATAAGAACAGAGTTTAGAATAATGCAACAACTTTGAATACAGCTACATAATCCTATACACAGATTTAGAAGTTGCCAGGTGCATTTCAAGCCTAAAGGTTTTTTCCCCAACTGAAAGCTCATTTTATTTTTTACCAGGTATGACGTAGTGAAATATATTAGTTTTCTCTGTAACTTTTGCCTCAGTTTGTCAATCTACACAGGGTCTGATACCTCACAAAGTAGACCTTAAGGCATTACAGAATGGTCAGTCAGAAATGGTGTAACTTTCACAGATAGTCTCCCTGAAAGTTCAAACCCCATCTGCTTTTGTATGTTAACCATCCTGAAAAAGATAGATGAATAAAACATTTCAATTCATTCCCAAATTTGTCTATTAAAGTGCAGAAGAAAGGTGACTCAGTATTGAAAGGAAAAGAGTGAACTGAACCATAAGAAAAAAGATTGCACTAGAAACAGGGAGAGAGCTGAACTTTTTGTTGTTGTGACGGCAGCATGATTGGTGGGCTGAGGTCAGTTGTATGAGGGTGAACTGTTTAAGTGTTGGGTCCAGCTTTTGGGCCACAACAACCCCACGCAGGGCTACAGGCTGGAGTCAGAGTGGTTGGAAAGTGGCCCCACAGAAAAGGACCTGGGCATGTTGGTTAACAACAGCAACATGAGCCAGGGTGTGCCCAGGTGGCCAAGAAGGCCAATGGCATCCTGGCTTGTACCAGCAATTGTGTGGCCAGCAGGACCAGGGCAGAGATTGTCTCCTGTGCTCAGCACTGGTGACGCCACACCTCAAATCCTGTGTTCAGTTCTGGGCCCACTTGAGAGGGCTGGAGAGTGTCCAGAGAAGGGCCATGGAGCTGGTGAAGGGCCTGGAGCATGAATGCCATGAGGAGCAGCAGAGGCATCGAGCTATGCCAGGAGAGGTTTAGACTGGATATTATGAGCACTTTCTTCACTGAAAGGGCTGTAACACACCGGAACAAGCTGCCAAGGCAGTGACAGAGTCACATCCCTGGAGGTACTTGAAAGACATGTTTATGTCGCTCTTAGGGACATGGCTTAGTAGTGGGCTTGGCAATGCTGAGTTAACAGTTGGATTCAGTGATCCTAAAAGTCTATATAAATCTAAACAATTCTATGGTTATATAATAATAATTTAAAGATTATATCAGCATTTTCTTTTTATACTTTATAGATAAGTAAAATTTCCTTTGAATATAAAAATAATATCTTGGTGCTATCTTGGAAGCAGAAAGTGAATAGACTTCAATGTTATTAAAGGAGATTAAAATTATATTGAAGACACAAAGGAAGATAAACTGTCATCATTATTACTGCAGGTTGCTTAGGATATGATAAAAAGGAAAGCCAGAGGTAGAAAGCTCAAAATGAGTATATGTAAATACCCAGATTAATCTCTTGTTTGGGGCGTTCTCATTTCTGTGTTCTAGTGGATGCTGCTTCCATTTCATTTTGTAAATCTTTTCCCTACCACAGAAAGCCAGGCTAGGATTTATCTTGTCTAATTTTAAGCATCAGCATTACAGACACCTACATGTGGGACAATCACATGCTGAGGGTGGCTGACTTGATGTTGTAATTCACATGAACTGCCTTTTTTTGCTTTAAAGGGAACACATAGTGATTAGCATGGATAGTAGCTGCCTAAATTTCATCACATGAATCTCACCCTAAGTACTGACAAAGACAGTCACCACAGTACATACACAACACCCAATTTATGAAAAACATCAAAAGCACTGAAATGAAAAGCTATAGGTGTTTCTGTATTGAAAATAGGTCTATGTATGGCTTAACCAGTGCATGCTGTGCCACAGTGTTAGACTGAATAAAACTATCAGCTTGTGCTTTTATTTGTCCATGGTTGTTTTTGGTGTTTTCATGGCATACAGAAAAAAAAAATCAGGAGAAACTCCTAAAGACAAAAGACAAGTAAACCCTGATGGAACAGCCAGCACTCAGAGGACAGCATCAGCCATGTAGTAGGAATCCATAAAAGTTTAAAGCACACAGGCATAGTGCTTCAGTACCCAACAACTAGTGTTTGATCAGCAGAGACAGTCTAGTAAGGAGTAGTACAATGATTCAAGCCTGTTATAAGCCAATAACAGTCCAGATTAATTCTCTCTACAAATATTTTTTATCTTGGGTTCTGAATTCCTAAGCACCATCCTATTCTGAGTTTGACTAATTTGTCTTTTTCCTGTCATTAGTAGCACAGCAATGACGCAGAGTACATTTACAAAGTTTGCTCCTCTCCTTGTTCTTCGGGAAGGATAGACAGCATTACAAAGATTAAGCAATTAATGAGGGAGAAAGAAAACCATGTTTTCTTTATCTACCCAACACTTACAAAATTACATCATATAAAACTAAGATAAGTGAGAAAACACAGTTTCAAAGGAAGAGTCAGAAAAATTGAAAATTTTCAATTTTGAAATTGAAAACCCCCACCCTATTCTCAGGGAAAAAATAAATCAAGTAAGAAAACAGGTCAGTGGAGGCCAGGAGGAAATTCCCTCAAGCATTATAATTCATTATTTTCAGTTTAATATTTTGGTAGGGTGTTTTTTCCTTTTATTCTAACTACAAAACATGTAAAGTTCTGCAACAATCAAAATAAAATGGTTGAGAAAGTATGGAAATTCTGAAGATGTGCTTTCTCAGCTGTACAGTATCTTCTCAATGAATTAAATTTATTTCAGGTTCTTGGTATGCTTACTATGGAAATTCTCAATAATGGCAATTGCTTTCATTACCTCACATATGTTCAAGGCTTTATAGTTATCAGGATGATACATTAGACTGGTTCCAGACTTTACAGGCTTTTTGTCCATGGCCATTTGGGGATACCAAGACAACAAGCATTATTGAAATCAAAAAGCATGAAAATGAGGAGTCTGATAGCTGATATGTCTTCAAAGCTCCCAGAGTTGCCAGGCACATGACAACATTCTGGAAAGACATGAAAAAAAGCCCTCTGAAAACATAGACTCTGGAAGGCCTGGGTACCTGGATCGAAGTCTTGCAAAACTAAAAACAAACTACCTCTTATTATTCTGACAGGAAGGTGAGCAACCTTGTGGCTGAACTCAACCTGTAATTCAGTCAAGGTTTTGTCAAGCTCAAAATACTAAGTGCAGACTTTTAGAACTAATGAAACTGATGGGTTTTGATAAAACTTGACTTGTTAAGAAAAATTCTGATCTTAAGGATTGGGAGTTTTATAATATGTCAATGTTTTTAATTATGCAAGTAGCCAGGAAACATTCTAAATTGGAAAATTCTAGATTGGCAAACCCAAACCGCTACAGCAAGCATCAAATATCATTATGAAATTATTCATTTCTTATTAAACAATGGAAAAAATTAGTTACAGTGCATAGCCAGTATTAATAAAAGCATAAAAAATTCATACCATACAGGTTAATCTTAGGCTGAGTGAGAATTTATTTCCCTCTGATAGGCAGAAGAAAATCTCCTGGTGGTTTTCAGAGCTTGGGGGTGGAAGGTCCAATGCATTCGGTGATGGAAATCATCCCTCAAAGTCCTTACACTAAGAAATTCAAGAGTCAACCCCCACTGGTACCTCACCCTAGGATGCAACATTAGAGCTGCTTTCATCTCTGAACCATACCAGAAGATCTGTAGCTTCTCAACATCTATAGAAGGTGCATGCTGATAAGCCCCTCCAGCAGCCTTTGTGGTGCCAGTGCTGCCCAGGCCTGTGTAATCTGTTCCTTGAACAGGGCCCAATCAGCCCTTCTGCAAGGAGGCAGCTTCAGAAACTCACACCTAACCCAGCACTTCTGTTTTGTCTTCCTCCTAGTTTAACTCTGAAAATGATAAATCAGCTAAAGAGGTATAAATGAAGGCAGATTAACCTTTGAAAATGCTACTAGGGGTTGCTGATTATCTTGTACAAGCCAATGAATCTTCACTGGGATCTGCATTACACACACACACGCACACGCACACACACAGAGTTTTTAATGCCAATATATTGAATATGCACATATTTTTATATGCCTGCATCATCACAATAATTTTCTACATTTTCAGATTTTAAAGGTTTTTTTTTTAATATAGTTTTCTTATTTCAGTCATTTCATTTTAATGGTGGAGGGGGATTGAGAGAGAACATAATTTCTTTTCATTGGGGCATGAATACCCCCTTGGTAAACACAGGGATGATATACTTTGTACCAGTATTATCATATACCTGCACCCTTTTTTTTCTGTTCCTGAGAGGTCTGCAAAACATCAGTATTTATGTTTTATCCTTCTTAGTGACATCTGTGTCAAATGACTTCCTCCAGCTTAAAAGGAATGAAACTGAAGTGTTATTAGCCCTCATGCTAAATTGCTGCTGACTTTCCTTTTCAATCAGCCTTTTCTCATAAAGAGCTGCTGATTAAGCCTGAATGAAGACTTTGACAGCTATTCTATTTAAAAACAATCCTATTTATATACCATACGATTATATTTATGGGTACATGTAACAAAACCTGGTTTCTTATGATTAGTGAATCTTGTACGAGAACAGAGCTTTGCTACTGCTATATTTTCCTTTCAGAAAAATGTCACCTACAAAATACAACCCTATCCCTCTCTAAAACCATAATTATTTCAAATGCCACTCTAAAAGAGAATGAAACATGGACAGAGGGCCCCATAGTGATAACTACCAGTGGGGGTGCAGGTAGAAAAAGAGTGGCACTAGATGGAAAAAGGGGATAAAAAAAGTGTTTTGAGATCTTGCAATTATTCTGTAGCCCAAATCTGGCTGTTAATATGAAAGAAGGCAAGATAGTAGAGGTTGTTAGCTGTTTCTCAATTTCTTTTTGAAACTGTAATTTGAGTTTTTACTTTGCATGGCATTTGGTCCACAAAATTTTTATGGTGTCCCTGAGGACCATCATATTAGATTTTAAACTCTGGCTCAAACATTAAATTCTTATCCCTTTGTTTGGCAACGTAAGTCTCTGCAACAGCACATGGAGGAAGTTAAAGGCCAAAAAATTTGGATTTCCGACAAGCAGCTAAACCAAATCAGATAATTGGAAAGGTTTAAGCATTGGATATTGCTTCCCTTATACTAGATTTGAGAGGCCCTATGAGACTGCCACTCACAATCGCAAACCTCTTTCAGCTTAAAGTCAATTTATTTTTAAGTACAATGAGTTCCCTCCATTCACTTTACAATAGTGACAAAGGAGCAATCATGATGTAGAGTTCAAGGCATTTACCAAAGAGATTAGAAATATGGTTCATGTGCATTATGGGCCTGCAGAAATAAAAAAAATTATGTATTTTTACCATACCAGGACAATATCCCAATCAGTATTAATGGTCACCTGATCATCCTTACTCTGATCTAAATCCATTAAAATAGATTTAAAACTGGAGCCTGAACTTTAAAAAAATCAAGAACAGACTTAAGCTGAACTAGATAACTAAGAGAAAGGCTGTAGTTGTTGTGTGCCTGGACTTTAGTAAAGCTTTTGACATAATTTTCTACAGCATTCTGCTGCACAAACTGGCCGCTCAGTGAGGGAGGAACTGAAAAGATGCCCTCTTTGCTGGGGAAAAAACTGTTCAGGCCCAGAGAGTGGTGGTGAATGGAGTTACAGCCAGCTGGTGTGTGTGAACTTGGCAGTGCTGGGTTAATGATGGGATTTGATCATCTTAAGAACCTTTTCCAACCTAAATGGATCTTTGATTCTACAATTCATAATTTACAGTAGAGGTTATGCTAAATGTTTGGTGGTGTCTTTCTCCGGGTGTAGGCCTGAGTTCATAAACATTATTATAGAGCTTATTTTCTATTAAGCTATTTCTAAAATGAAAAATTGATTTGGGTGCTCTCTGTGCTCCTTCAGATTAATAGGATTTCATAGGATTGTTTAATTTATTTTCCCAGGAAAATATTTCTCCCGTGGACTATAACAACCATAAATAGCACCAGGATAACGTAATGGATAACTGAATCCCTTAAGACTCAAACACTCATCTAAGGAAAATATGGAAGGCTGGTCCTTAGATAAGGTGATTCTTAGTATTTGGCAAGTTATGTATATCATTACATAGGGTAAATATTTACCAAAATTATGAAGAAATAGATACACATTTAAAACATGCATACATTTCTTTCTGGGGATACACTTCCCTATCCTATAGTAAAGAGTCTTTAGCATATCAAAAATAAAAGAAAAGTAATCCCCTAAAAGCAGAAATATTCAAAATGCAGATTTTGAAGATAAAAAATATTAAAATTATTAATAAATCTGAGTAACGCAAAACTGATGATAATTAAAGAGGAAAATAACAGTCAGAGGTGGCATCTTCTTGGTCCCTTGAGTATTGAGATAGATTTTAAACCAAGTTAGATCCCTATCTCAAGGATGTGTCTATTAAGAAGTTCCAGACTAAAATCTATGAAGTAGGTGGACAGGCTATTCTGACTGAATTCCTTACATTTAGAGCCTACATTTCAACCTTTCTGAATTCAGTGGAAGATTGTTTAATTGTTTAAATTGGGCCAGCCTTAAGTCTGTATATTATGAAGACTCCTCTGCCTGCATAGCACTCTACTGATTAGAAGATATTAATTACAGCATAATTAGGCAAAGACAGGAGAGAAGGAAATATAGGTGCAAGGCAGTAGAAGTTATCACAATTCAAAAAATGAAACCACCAACTATTAAGTGCTTTTCACTACAATATTTAGTGCTGTTAAAATATTTTGAGCTTCACACAAAGCCAAAATCTGAGAATGTAAATTAGTAAGACATGATATTCATACTTTCATTTAATGGTACAGAAAGGTCCTCTTCATATGTGATGCTATGAAAAAACCTGCATAATTATTGAGGGAAAATGGATTAATTTAGTGATATAAAATAGAATGTGATTTGATTTTACAATTGAAAGATTCAAAAACCCTTTGGATATTACTAAATAGTATTTAAATGTATAAAGAGTGTTTCAACAGGTTTTTGCTTCTGAGGGAAACTTATAAAAGAAGGTTTTTGTTGTGATGTTTCTTGGCTTTTTGAAGGTCAGAAGTATTTGTTATGAAAACAAAATTGTCTACAGAAGTACGTGGTCATGGGAACATTTATAAGATATAAAATTTGCTTGGATTGAGTCTTTTTCAACTAAGCTTTGACTGTAACACATGAACGACTTATCGTGTTTAAAAACACAAAGTTTGATGAGATCATAGAAGAACACAGGGATATAAGCAATAAAATAAATATTAAGTCATAATCACTTTGAATTCAGCATTTCACTTTTAGAAAAAGTTCCATCAAAACCTACATTTTGTTAACGTGTATGGGAATGAGCAATCTCAAGTGAATGGTTCTCATTGATTTTGTTAACCATGAAAAATTAAACCAAAAAATGTATACAATGAAAATTTTAAAACAAAATGAAAAACATCCTGCAAAAAAAACTGCCTTATTTTTCCATAGTCTTTTGTACAGTAATAAAACATTTTGCACTTTTTTGGACATTTTGTTGGAATAGCAGAAAAACAATTTAAAGCATTTTTAACACTTTTTTATACATTGACCATTAGAAAATGGGAGTCATAATACCAAAGATTGTTTGAATTCTTTTCACGATTTATATTTTTCTCAATGAGTTGGGAAAAAAGTATGATTTAATTTTTTTAATGTCCTATATTCACATATTTTTTCTTCATATTTGTTACTCAGAGTTCTGTACGCTTGTATGAAATCACCCTCAATTCAGCCACTGTCTGCACTGAGAAAAAGTACTTTTCTTACTTCACCTTTTCTTACAATGGCTATTAGTTGGACTAGACAAAATTATAGATTTTGATGGAGCCACATGGAAGCATGGAAACCCGGGCCATGACAAAATATGTCCATGCTCCTTTTCCTGTGACTCTTTTGTGGGAATGGTCAAACTTCTTCCCATCAAAATACCCACAGAGATAAATCACAATATATTTTCCCGGTTCTAGTGAGCAACAGGATTGGGTATCTCCAGGTGTAGGGAACTGTCCATCAACTGTCAGTCTTGGTTGCCCTGGATGTGTCAGTTCTTCGGCACACATTATTTTGGTTTATTTGCAAGCCCCCCGTGCTACCATAGCCTTTCTAGAGCCAACACTGAGCAGCACAATCAAGGGAGGTGCACTTGAAATATTGCATCAGACACGGCTGAGCAGCCTCCAGTCCACCACTTCAATCCTAATGGGAGAGCACAGCTAAAGTGGTTGGGTGGTGATGATGTTCCTGTTTTTCTAAATTTTTGCTGCTTCTTAGAGCCATTTTGCCTCTTGTACATGGCCTGGCCAGTAAGACAGATGGTCATAATATCTGATAAATGTTTTGAGTGAATGGAGTGGATACTGCTGTGCATTGACAACTGAGCATCTGATGTCAGAAGTAATCTGTTTATGCAGAATTACTAAGAGAGGAGGAAGTATAATTGAAGGACACAGAGAAACAGAGGGGGGTTTCTACAAGAATGATAATGAGAATGATTAGGAGATGAAATACAACCCTCCTCCATGAATAGAGATTGCAAAGAATAGTGTGATTTCCTCGAGAAATTAAACAAGCAAGAGGGGACATAATAAAGTGTTAAAAAACAAATGTTGTGTGGCAGAAGGAATAGGGACTAATATTCCTCCTGGCATAAAAGAGGCCTTCAATCAAACAAGAAAGGACAATTGCTGATTATTTCTAGACAATGAATAATTAGGCAGTGCAATACACAGCTGCATGATACAAAGGGAAGACTGGACAGTTATATGACTAGCAACACTACTGACTTAATGATTCAAGTTTTGGGTAGGGACATAACACCCCATAATTTAAACCAGTGTCTTTCAACTATTAATAGCAAGTCTTTTGGAATTAAGCAGGCTCTTTTATCTTTTCCTGCATTTTTTTTTTTTTTTTGTAGCTACTTCTCTGCAGCTACTGTTGAAGAAATGTAGAAGATGAGATGAACCATGGGTTTCATACCTTATGACTCGCACTAAACTCTCATGAAAAGCTACAGCATATTTCACCACAGTAGGTGATAGACTTCTAATTTTGGGTACTGTACATTGCAAATATATTGCCCTGTGAACAAGATGTAAAATTATCTTGTTCTGGTAGAATTATGCAGGACCTAATAATCTTCTATTACATCTCACTCTCAAACTTTTAACTGTTCATCTAGCATAGAGATATGAATATCTTCAGAAGCTGCACTTTCTGTCATAAATTTTATAACTAATGGGGAGTGCAGGTGTTAGAGATACAGAAACCAAGCCTTAAAAATTTCCACAGCCATCCTCTTTCAGCTTAATGGGCTGACACTTGTGCATCGCTCAGCTGGCTGGCAGTAAATCTGTCCTGATCTGACCTCCAGGCCATGCAATTCTGATTTGCTGCGTGGTGTTGCTCAGAAAAGACAACTTCTGTTCTGCACTTACACCTGAGACGTGTTGCACGGGCAAGCTGAGCACAGTCTTAATAAACTCTCCTGATTTTTCTTGTTGTCGCTGATATTTCCACGGTCCAGCAGTTCCAGGAACTGTGCTTCACATACAAATTCATTTTGAAGTGTAGCTTTTCCCAAATAATTATTTTTCTGTAACTCTTCTTGTTCAATAGAAATTTATGAGTCAGAAAGCATCCAGGAGATGCAGAGCTGAAGTTTTGCCCTTTTAGGGCTGAACATTACCATTCACACTCCATGCATTTGTTAGACAACTGTCATGATACCACTGCTTGGACAAAAGCAACAGCAAAATCTAGTTCCGTGAGGATTAGTAGGACCTTTGGATAGTGAAGCACTTAGTAAATTGGCAGGCCTCTACACCATGCTGACTTTAACTCTGTAGGAGTCCACTGAGCATCACTCCTGTAGAGTTAATCAGCTGGCAAATTTTCACAGTGCTTTGTCCTTGACTAACCTGAAATGCTGGTCTTTGGCCCCATTCCTCAAAGTAGCCTTGCCATGGAATCACAGAGTTGAAGGCACCCATGAGGATCACCAAGTCCAGCTCCTGGCCCTGCACAGGACACCCCAAGAGTCACACAATGCCTGAGAGCATTGTGTAAATGTTTCTTGAACTCTGCCAGGCTTCGTGCCGTGAGCAGTTCCTGGGGAGCCTGTTCCATTGCCCAGTGACTCTCTGGCTGAAGAACCTTTTCTAAATATACAGTCTAAACTTCCCCTGACACAACTTCAGGCAATTCCCTTGTGTTCTGTCACTGTCACCACAGAGAAGAGGTCTGTGTCTGCCCTTCCTCTTCCCCTCATGAGTAAGTTACAGACTGCAACGAGATCTCCCTTCAGTCTCCTCTCCTCCAGGCTGAACAGATTAAGTGACCTCAGCCACTTCTTATAAGTCTTCTCCTCTAGACCCTTCACCCTCTTCATAGCTCTCCTTTGGATGCTCTCTAATAGCTTTATATCTTTCTTATATTGTGGCACCCAAAACTGCCCCCAGCCCTCGAGGTGAGGCTGCCCCAGTGCATGGCAGAGCAGGACAATCCCTTCCCTTGCCCAGCTGGTGATGCTGTGCCTGATGCCACCCAGGACAGGGTTGCCTCTCCTGGCTGCCTGGCCACTGTTGACTCACATTCAACTTTCTGTCCACCAGGACCCACAGGTCTCTTTCTGTGGCACTGCTCTCCAAAATCTCATTCCCCAGGCTGTCCCTACATCCGGGGTTGCTCCATCCCAGGTGCAGAATCTGGCAATTGTCTTTGTAAAACTTCATACAAATGGTGATTGCCCAGCCTTCTAATTTTTAAGGGTAAGCTACAGGAATGACAGATGCCAGAGGGGAATGAGAATACATTTTATTCCTGGCATAGAGAACTTGCTGTGTGGAAGTTGTGGCTCCACTGAGGATGTATTGGTGTTGGCAAGCAGACCACAGGGGTGTGAGATGGAGGAGTTTCAGCAAACGATGCTGATGGAAATTTCGTACCTGCTGTTACTTGAAAGCCGTTTTTCATAAATGCAGAGAGAATTAGCTCTCTGCTTCAGGTTATGGGGTTGGATTCAGTGGGGAGACCATTATCACCTCAAGGGACATAACACAGTGGCTGAAGCAGAGTTTATTTGGTTTTTACTGCAGGTCATATTTTTAATCCTTCCTGGTCCAAAGAGAGCTCACTGAAAAGTCTCAGAAAGCTCAAGTCCTCTATACACCTGCTCACGTTAATAATTTAGGTAGGTTGCCTAGGGAGATCGTGGAGTATTGGAGAATAAGGGTCAGTGGAAGTATTCAGAAGTTGTCTAGTCATGGTCTTAGGCAACCACATTTAGGTGGCTCTACCTGTGGGTACAGGGACAGGATGGGTTGGACAAAACAACATTCAGAGTTCCCTTCTAATTCCAGCCATTCTGTATTCTATTAAAGCAATGGTAAGGCAGCTAATTATAATTTTTTACTTCAAAATTGGCAATTGTGTGGAAAAATATCATCACTTCCAGTCTATGTTATGATATCCCCAGGATTAGAATGCAATGCCAGCGTCTCAAGACCCCTCAGTCGTGCAACAGTAAGGCCAGACTAGTGAGGCTGGCCATTGCCTCTGACACACTGGTGACTATAACAGCAGGGGAGAGCCATGTCCTACAGCCCCTTCCACATCAGCTGATTGTGTGTGACTTACCATTCAGTTGTACATACTCCTACATGAAGGTGACATTTTCCCTAGCACGAGGCAGGAAAAAAATTCTCAGTGGCTGGGAACATGTTTCCAACAAAGTTCTCACTTAAATGCAATCATCTGGGCCAAATTTGTTTTGAAAGGATGAAATGCAAAGATAATTTGACACAGGATTGTAATATCACTGTGCTACTGGGTTGTTTTGCAAAGCTGCAGAGAATACAGTGTAATCTGGTATTCAGGGCAAGGAATGGGGCAGCCTGAATTCACTCTTTCTATGTCTTTTGACCTTTTGCAATCATAAATGAGATACTTGACTTCTCCATGTCTTCCTGGAAATCTCCCAGCATGGTCCATATAAGTAAATGGTTCAATAAGTCATGGGATCTTCTTTCATTGGAAATGTTTGCTATTATGACAAGCAATTCAAATAGAAAATAGCTAGCTAACTAGCTTTATTATACCTTTTCTTGGGGATGTGTATTATAAATGCATTAATTTTGTGTTGATGATTATTTCTTATCATGTTTATGACATAAAGCAGTGTTCAGAGCCCAAACATGTCTCTGAATCCAGGGATAAAAATGCTTTTTCAGGTATGCATGAATAGTACTCTAGGCTATCTTAAAGCACACCTGCATCAAAAAGATCAATATCACAAAGACAATAATGGTCCTTTTTTTCATGGAATGTCCAGACAGTCAGCAAATATGGGATTTCAAGGATCACAGAATCACAGAATGGCTCGGTTTAGGTTGGAAGGGGCCTTAAAGATCATCTTGCTCCAGTCCCCCTACCATGGGCAGGGATACCTTCTACCAGATCAGATTGATCAAAGCCCCCAACTTTTCCTTGAACTCTTCCAGGGGTAGTGGCACCCACAGCTTCTCTGCACAACTTGTGCCAGTGCATCACCACCCTCAGGGTGAAGAATTTCTCCCTAACATCTAAACTTAGCCTGCTGTCTGTCAGTTTGAAGCCATTCCCCCTTGTCCTGTCTCTTCACGCACTTGAACTCTCGCCCTTAGATACTGGAAGGTGCTCTAATGTACCCCCAAAGCTTTCTCTTCTCCAGTCTTAATAACCTCAATTCTCCTGTTCCGAAGAAAAATGTACTCCACCATAAGCATAGAAGATTGGAGAAAAGCTGGCATTCTTTCCCCCAGGTTATTAAGGTAAGTGAAGATTCAAATTAAGTGGTAGTGAGGAAAAAGCAGCAAGCTTGTAATCTGTAACAACCTCTCATCAGACCTACAAATTGTAGAGGCACCTTAATAATGCAAAGACCTCTATCATGCCTGGAAAATATTCAACTTGTCTAACCCAGTGAAATGTGTTGCAAAATCATGATTATCTGTGAACATATCCGATCTGATCAGGCTCTAGTCATCCCTGGTTCTGAATACAAGAAGTGTTTTGTCTATACTCTTTTTCATACAGTTCATTTTTTTCCCAGAAACACATTATTTTCACAAAGGCACATGACAAAACAGACATATCCACAAAATCATAACAAAGTCCTTTTGAGGTAGGGAACTTGGGGCTCAGGAGCTGCAGGACTTGGATTGTCTGTTTCAGTCAAAACATAGGCATTAGCTCAGGACAGATTTTTTTTTTT
>VXAX01000826.1:1413624-1455015 GCA_013399835.1 Leptocoma aspasia
TTTTTTTTTTTATCAGAGCTAAAGTAGTAATATGATCGTGGTGAGAGACCACAGAAGTTCTTTGACTGTGAAAGGAGAAAGTCTCCTTGGACAAAGTGAAGGAGGCTGGATTTTGTCCTGTGGGACCTAATTAACCATAACTATCTCCCTTTATCCAGCCTCACAGTGAGCTCTGCCAGCAACTAAAACAGGATTTATCAATCTTCCACTCACCCATAGCCCCTGCTAAGCCCACTGTCACCTGAAGGAGTGAAAAGCTAGCAGACCTCTCCTGTCTCCCTCTAACCCACAAAACTCTCCATTGCAGCCATGAGCTACCTTTCCCTGTCATCCACTGTTCAGCTGGTGAGAGAGATATCCTGAGAGGCACTGAAGCAGGAAATGCAGCCCAGCAGCAAAGTCAAAAAGGTCACAAACAGCAGGGGAAGACATGTTCTGCATAACCACACTTGCCCAAAAGACTTTATGGATTGAGGTCCTCTAAAAGGTAAGGGAAAGTTAAAGAGATATCTAGATATCCAGATAGATAGATAGACAGACATCCATCCTATTGCTTTTCATACTTTCAGTGCCACCTTCCACCCCACCAAGCCTGCTTCTTCCTCCTCAGTGGAAGCCTGGTGATCATTTCCCTCTGCATTGAATCCAAAGAAGGCATAGATATTAGCTGGCAACATTTAAGAACTGTGATGAGTACTATTCCTGAATTTGCTGAAAACACTGGTCCTTGCTGTTCCAGTTAGGATGAAAAAATCCCTCTATAATCTCACAGAGATTTTGCAGGGCACATCCAGCATCCTCTGCTCAGAGGATTTTTTTCACTACATTTGTGACAGAGGTGACCAACCACCTACTGTAGTGAGCTTTTCAGTGACAGATTTCCACCTGGCCTCCAAAACAATGTGTATGCACTCCTTTGTTGATCAGGTATGATAGCATTACCCAGCAGCACAATAAAAAACCTTTCTGGCAATACAAACAGATACCCAAATGCTATAAAGGCTCTGTCCTGGCAATGAAATGAGCAGTAGCTTCAGGCTGGAGATAAGAGGAATCAGACATTGCATTTTGTCCTACAAAATTTCCCCAGATATCTCTAAGGCTGCCTAAGTGTTTCACCAAGGTGTGCTGGTTTTGGCTGGGGTAAAGTTAATTTTCTTCACATTGGATAGTATGGGGCTGTGTTTGTGCTGAACACAGGGCTGATAATGCAGAGATATTTTTGTTATTGATGGGCAGGGCTTATACAGAGTCAAGCCTTTGCTGCTTTTCATACTGCCATGCTGGTGAGGCGACTGGGAGTGCACGGGAGACTGAGAGGAGACACAGCCAGGATAGACGGCCCCAAATGACCAAATGGATATTTCAGACCATAAGGTATCACAGTGTATAAAGTGGAGGGTAGAAGGAAGGAGGGGAAGGGGATGTTGGGAATGATGGCACTTGTCTTCCCAATGCCTATGTCTGATGGGGCCCTGCTCTCTTGGAGATGGCTGGGCAGCAGTGAATCAGTTCCTTGCTTAGCTTTGTTTTTGTGTGCGGCTTTTGTTTTCCCTGTTATGGGAATGGGTTGGTTTTTATGCTGACCCTCACGTTTTCCAGCTTTTACGCTTGATTGTCTCCTGGATCCTGCAGGTGGGGAAATGAGTGAGTGCCTGCGTGGGGCTTGGCTGCTGCCTGGGGTTAAACCAGGACACAAGGATTGTACTGAAATGGAGTCATAACTACATGGGGTTGTAGGGAAGACCATGCCAAGCAGTGCTCATAGACTTCAGGAATGGACACGAAGCAAAGGCTAGATGGCTGTGTGGAAGAGGGAGGGGGATGTTAGCAATCAAAGGGGTAATGTTTGGATGATGGCTGAGGAGACCTCAACCATCCTGACCACAGCCAACTTGTCCCACAGCTCAAACTAGCTAATCATTGACCAGTAGGAGTCAGAGAGAGCAGCTTGGAAATATGGGAAAATTGTGTTCTTTAGATCAAGTATGGTCTCCCAAAATTTACTCAGCTATTGCAAAGCGTGGGGACAGCTTATAGCAGGAGATCTCAACTCTGCCTCTGTGCACCTTTCAGTTCTGCTCTGAGGACACTACAATTCAACTAATCTGAGTTCTCCTACATTCATAAATTTTCTCAGACTGAGACAGAGCAGTGCTATTGAAAAGGGGGAAGAATATGAGCTGTAATTCTGGGCACATTGGTAACAGGTCATCAAGAGTTCCCTCTAAGTCATACTCTGCAGACATAAGAATTACTCCTCCCTGCTACACCTACTTGGGTCCAATGACCCCACCAGGAGCTTGGCAGAAGAGGGGAAGTGGGTGACCGTACCACTGTATTGCTCATGAAGCAGGGAGAACAGGACAGGTTGGACACAGAACAAAAGCAACTCTTGACATCACTCAAGAGAAGAAATTAAGCTTGGCTCCAACTTCTAAAGGGGCTGACACCATAAAAAAAAAAAAAAAAAAAAAAGAAAATCCTATCACCCAAACTCCTGACATCACTTCCTGTGAAACAGATAAAAATGCAGGATAGTACTTCTGAGGATGATCTGCTGAAATGTCTTTTCTTCTCAGAGAAGATATTCAGAGACACAGAGACATATTTTGGGCAGCTCCAGGCTGTTTATATGGGATATTTTGCCTGCAGAGCAGGCTAGAGGTAATCTAGGGTAAAAGACTTCAAATGTCTGAAGCACATACATTAAATTGTTGGCATCACATTCTTCAGTCTATTTGATGTACTTTTGTTGTGCTAATGAAAGCAAAGCCTGGCAAATAGTCTAAGACCCCGGACATCAGTCAACGCATTTTGGTTATCTCTCAGGCTTAGCTTTTGAAGGAACCAAATAGTTCCCTCTGAAGACAGAGTAAGGAGAAGTGTTTCACATGGTGCTGAGAGGAAAACTCAGACTCCTAGGGGGTGTTCCATGGCTCTTTCTCCTCTCAACAGTCCCATTCACCTGCTGCCAATTCAAAGCATACAATATGTGCATTTGGCTTTTGCCAAGTCTGGCACTTCTAGCAAGTTATAACAGAGGACTTAACCTTTTTGGAGTGCATTTTAAGTTGAAAAAAGTATAAAAATATGCCCTCCAAATGCACTTCCTAGGACCTGAAGGAGATTCAGACCATGTGCTCTATTGTGTGAGTGCACAGTTCATGCTCCAAAAGGAGCCGTGTTTGCAAGGGTAGAGTTTGCAGTTCTGCACCATGAATAGCTCAGTTGCAGGTCCCTTTATCACTGTTAATGTTTTGTTTCTTGTACTTATTGTCTGCTACTTCCTACTTAAATGATTGCAGCGACATCAAACAAAGCCTGCACATCCACACAAAAAAAAATTTCTAAATATCTGGGATTTGGGAAATGGCTCTAGTGGATCTGATTCTAAGAGATTCATAATTTCCCTTCTTTTCCAGTCTTGGGAGGAGAGAAGATTTTCATGTTAGCTGTCACAACTAACATTTCAGCAACTCTACAATCCAACCTTCCACGAATTTTAACTTAGTGATTATTATAAAAAATTCACATTGTCTAGGAAGGCCCTCCACAAAAGTGTGTGAAGTGTGTGCTGTAAACATGTATTTTATATAAGGTAGATATTGTATATTTTTATCCATGTATACTGCCCATGCTAAACTTAAATTATCAATATAATTTTTTTGTCGAGTCTATTAATGTTTAACCAACTATGTACAGGAAATCAAAACCAACACAGTGAAATCAATGATCTGGCAGGGAACCCTCTTCTAATAATTTCCCAGGAGCCTATGCTTTCCATCCACATTAATGCTCACTCAAAGGGCAAAGGAAAAAACAGGCAAATGTCTTGAGGAAAAAAAGTGTAATTCGAGTGCCAACATCTCTCCTAATAAGTACTGAGCAATTTTACACAGAAGCTGGGTACTGTAATGATTGTCCAATAAAACCAAATTGCTGTATAAAGTGCACAAGCAGTCATTTGAAGAGGCTCTGAGTGGATGGATACTGGCCAAGAGCAAGTCACAGGGGAAACAAAACACCCAATGATACTTCAGTGAAGTGTTTGCATGGGGTTGGGCTGTCAAGTTTGTGCTCTTTTGTGCACTGAAAGATCTGCCATTTTGTTGAACTTGCTGCAGCTGCATGACCTGTTGGCAGGAGAAAGTGCTCTGCATGCCCAGTGTTGATTTCCTCAGCTTCAGCTGACTACTTTGCCAATCAGTCAGATGCAATTTACAATCAGTTTAAGATTGCTCATCATTTCTGATGACTGGCACACTGACTCTTTGACAGAAAACCAAATTATGGCCCATACCAATCAACAGCATAAACTGCTTTCAACCCTTCTCCCTTTTTTAGGCAGTGGCACATTTTTCCTTTTCTGCCCTGGTGAAGTTGGCCACCCTTTTCCAGTGGAAATGGACATGATGGAAGTTCATACAGAGTGGTAGCTTGAATTATTATATGTGTGTACACTTATCACAGTATCTGCTTGTGTGATAAGTGGAACCTTCTTAAGTAAGTTCCATTGTCTCTCAGTGCAATTAATAGAAAAGTAGCAAACTGCTCTAAGCAGCAGCTTGAGGCAACAGTGGTGTATCCTTCTGATTTCCATAGCTGGAAGCCCTGTTCTAGCAGCACTGGATAATTGCCATTTTTCTAAGACTTCACAGAGGAGAGGCCTGACGGTCACATTCTCAGTACTTTTAGCAAAACCACTGGTATGCACCTACACCAACAATTTAATAACATTTTGACCTCAACTTGTTGCATTAAGCTTTGCCATTCCTTACAATAGCAAATGCCCCATGAAACAGCAGCAACCTGAAGAGTTTATGCTGGCTCCAAAGAGCTGGCAAACTCACATTAGAAGTGGCCAGTGATTGTGAGAAGGTGCTTCTATATCTGCTTTAGGAATTAAATTTGTTTTATATCTCCACAGTTAAATGTTTTGGTATTATTTTCTGCTGCATTCAAACTTCCTCACTGTGTGAGAAGTTTACATCCTTTTAGAGAGGGCTTTCATCAACACACAGATATCTCTGCTATTTCATTCTAGTTTTTATCCCTTTTTTGTTGTTTTAATATTTTGTTTGGTTTTGGGTTTGGTTTGGTTTGTTTTTTTTTTTCTTCATGGTTCTCCATTTTCCCTGTTTAGGAATCATCTTCCAAGAAGTAGTGATTTAGATTACCTGAACAGATATTCTCTTTTAAAGGGAATCAAGGCTCTGTTAGATAAGGCAAAAGAGTCAAATTACTTGCTCAATTATACCTCAGTCCTCTGATCTGTTTTCATAATTGCCTGGCAAATGCCTTGTACTTTGAACCAGAGGAGTTAACTTGCAGACTATTCTAAAATCAGTCAGACTTGAGCCAAAAACCTACCCAGGGACATTAAAACAATTCAATGCACTGGTAAGTATTTGGGACATCTGCTTTATTTGCTGCAGGTGCTTCAGCCTGGAGATCTGCCAGGGAGAGAGCTCTTATAAATCTCCTTCACCTTATGTAAGCAAGGACACACTCTTTCAATATACATATACATAAGGGTTGGAAAAATCAGAGCATCAGGATGCTTCTAACACTGAGGAAAGCTCCAGTGACTCCAGCCTTCCTGAACACCAGAAATAACACAGCAGCTGTGGCTGTGGTCAATAAGACATTTGCCTAACAGAATGTTAAGCTGCTTTCCTTTACAATCACTTTACAGCTGACTGATTCAGATGTTTTTGTATAAATGCCTTGTTTGACAAGTTCATTCTTGTCTCTGCATTTAAGATAATTTCTCTGACCACCATATGGACAGGATTCATTTGTCAAATAGCCCACCCCTACTGTTTTTGGAAGCAGCAAGCTTTTTTTTTTTTTTTTTTTTTTTTAATATAGTCAAGAAATTCTATAACAACCTTGACAGGATAAAATAAAAGACACTGAGAGGAGATACTTTCAAAGACTTAAGATTGTATTAGTGTTACAACAGCCCTTAAAAATGTTCACAGTATCTAAAAGAGGCTCGGCGTTTAGAGACAGTCATGCTGGTTGAATTATTTTCCTTCATAGCCAGTCATGGTATGATCTTGGGCAAGTCTGACAGTGTTTCTGTGTCTCAGCTTCATATAGGTAGCACAGGAATTCTTCTCCCACAAGTAATTATAAAAAGGCCACATACACTCAAAGGCACCTCAGAAGAGGACAAGTAGTAAAATCTCTTTAGATATAACAGGATCAAATGTGCCAATTTAAGCAGAGGGTTAGCCAACCTTCCCTCAGTTATAATTTGGAAGATGCACGTACCTGTGAGGAAAACACCTTTGCACTCACATGAGTCCTGCTGTTGCCCCACTTAACTGTTCAAAGGGGAAGTGAAAAACAGTATCTCTCAAATTTGAGTGTCAAGGGTCTTTGCTATTGTTCCAAAGTTCTGTTTCTGCAATATTAAGAAAATACCATGTAGGATACATTTTATCTCTATATTGAATACAGAAAGCCTTTTGTCCTGCTCACTCTCAAGGAGGCTAATTGTCACCAGGTAACAATTATGTATATGTATTAGAGCATATTAAAGAATTCAAGTGGGTTTTAGTTTTACTTCTGTGTCTTAAATGCAATAACATAACCAAGGTGTGGGCTCATGCTAGATTTCCGCAGCAATGAGTACTTCTGTTTCTGTATCAGTAGGTAGAGTACCAACAATCAACATCAAAATACACTCCTAGTCAAAATTTCTTCCAATATCACCATACAACTGCACAATGTTAAACCATCCATTTCTCACACACAGATCACTGCAAAGTACTGTCTCCTTTTGCAGATCCCTGCAATCTCCTGTACTGGTGTTTTAACATGGAAGACAGTTTTTTCCGACCTTACACCTTAGTTCCTTTACTCCATAGCCTTTTGAAGGGCAATAATTTCTGATAAACCACCTACATTTTTTTCCAGATGAAAACAAGCCAATTATTTATTTATATTGTAATTAATGTCACAGATAGGCAAAAAACTATATTGACAGCAGTAATAATTCTACATCTCCCACAATCTATATTCAAAAACTGTTCCCACCTTAAAGCTTTTTATGCAATTTATTTTCCTTCAATCTATTCTTTCATTCCCTGTCCCCCTTAGGCACCTGCTAAGCTCTCCTTGAAAGTTCCTCCAGGACCACCCCAATGCCAAAGCATCATTTTACGCTGAGCTATCCAACCCTCAGATCCTTGCAATTAAAATCTAAACCAGAAGGTATTCAGCTTTCACTTTACTCTCTCAAGCATGACCAAATGCAATCATTGCAGGAAGCTGAGCATCCTTGGTAGCAGCAGAAGCATTCTCTGTCCTTAAAATGCTACTGTCATGCTGCTGCCATTTACCCTGGACTCTGACATGCCCTGCTGGGGTGTCTAGTATCCTGGGAATATGTCCCAGTCAGATTCAGCAAGACTAAGAAAAGACTTCACCTGTTAAAAATTTTCATTCCAACTGGTAAGCAGTGGCTCATCTTAAGTTAGAGATGGTGAACTTGATTGCAACTTGAGTCTCTTATAAAAAATGCTTTTTCAATGCTTCTCATCCAAATGCACATTGTTCTACACCAGATTATATGTAACCCCCCTGATTTAGCATATTCCTTAACACTCACCACAAAACTCTTATCACTTATTGTGCAATAGATAAGGTTTTTATCATTAGGATGAAATGATCTGGCCGTCTTTTCTATGAAGGCTGAGAATTTACTTCGATCTCAGAAATAAAAATGAGGAGGAGACATCCATCCTTTTAAGTTCCAGAAAATACTAGATTCTAACCACCCCCCTGCCTTGAATGGGCACTCTTTTTAGAAATTTATCTGTTCAGAATTCAACCAACTATTGTTTAGTTGCTCTTTTTAAACAAAATCCATTGCAGTTTACTCATTGGAGAAAAGGATCCCAAATTACTCTTCCACTGGTACTCAGTGAAATGTCTATCATTCCTGGCAAGGTGTTTTTTACTTATTGTAAGATTAAAAAATTGAATTTGGGAGAAAAAAAAAATAGCTCTATCTATCTACTAAATTTTATCCAACAAAATTTTTAAAAATTATTTAACACACAGGAAATTCTGCAGATAATTTCAATAGTTTGAAGTTCTGGCTGAGATTCAATTCCCTTTTGATGCAGATTGCCTGAGTGATTTTATGCCAGTTTGATGAGAATAAAGTCTTCTAGGCATCTAAATATATAAACTTTGTAGTTGAAATTCCTCAATATTCACATTATTGAAGATTTTTTGATAAGTTGCAGATAATATTATGAAGTAGTGACAGCCATGTGAGTATCTTAGAGAGGGACAATCCACTTTAATGACAATCAGCATTAGCTATGTTCATTACACAGTAGATGTGTCCTTTAACGTCACGAATATTGGTCCAAGGACATAGTTTGCACTGCATTTCCAATTCTTAACACAATAAGGCCTTAAATTTGATAAAGCCTCCAGTTGCTACTGTAAAGCAAAATAATAAACAGAAGAATGGAGATTAAGAGACTAGTAAAACTGGGGAAAAAAACAATCTTGGAAATATGCATGAGGCCAATAATCAATTAATGGGTCTGATATATCCCAGAAACTTAAAGAAGAAATTGTCAGGTTTTTTTCCCCCAAAGAGTTCCAATACACTGAAAACAGCAAGACAGTTTTCTTCTGAGAATTTTTCAAAAGAAGGTGATTCACAAAGGGAAAAAAATAATAAACAAAAATAGTGGTCTTTTCAGATAAGTGAACAAAAAACTTAAATGTGGAGATCAATTTGCTCTGGACTAAAACTAGTCAGAAAGAAACATTAATTGGAATCAGTACACGGTTGTGAAAATGTTTGAAAAACCTAAATAATTGCACCACTTAATTCTGTTGTCTTAAAGGAAAGTAGAAAGGTCAAGTAATTAAATTGTCTTAATGTGAACAAGGAGTAAAAGCTGCAGCTTTTAAACATATTGAAACAGTTCATAGAAAAGAGTGAGAAAGTAAATTATTCAATACCAAGAAATTAAACTAAGAAAGGAGAACCCCACACAAATTGACTATTCTTGAAACACTTAATGTAAACCCCTAATAAAAAAAATTGCCAGTAAAATGAAAATTGATAATTTGTTTGCTTCAAATGATTTGCAGTTAGTCACATATTGTGAAAAATTGTATCATAATTCACAAATGTAGTGTTGGTTACCAAAGACACAAGAAATGTTGAACCATCTAGGGAGAAATGCTGTTTACGCTCTAGTGAACAAAAGGAGATGCTTGCCTTTGTAGTTTACCAGTCAGTTTGGGATAAAGTAGGAATATTTGGGGATGAAGGAGGCTGGGATTTTGTTTCCTCTCTGGCAGGCAGCAGTAGTAGGCAGAAGAAATGTAATCAGCCTTCTTCTGACACTGCCTTGTGCACGCCGAACTACCGATCCCCAGATGGACTAGCATAGTCTTGGGAATAAGAGACTTAATTCAAAATAACAGCATGTCAGCATTAATTTTATTGTCCTGTGTTGGTAAAACCTCTCTTCAAAGCATTCCACCAGAAGATGATGCTACATTCAAAGCAGGCACAGAAACTCTTACTGAAACTGTGTAAAAAAATTACACACATCTCAGTTTTGTACCAGTTTCCCTCTCTGCCACAAGGCTGTCTTTGGGCCAGAGCACGCTTCAGCTTCTGTTACCTGGCACCACTCAGCGAGGAGCACTGAGGAGAAAAGCACTGGCTTTGAGAAGTGCCTGTCTCTGAAGGCTGATGGCTTAGAGTCAGCCTAGAAACTGCTCAGGACTTTCAAGCTTCACTTAGAAGTGACGTGTATTAGTTCACAGAATAAATGTATTGCCACTCCACGTAAAATAGAGTTACACTCTAAAGTAAAATAAAGAAATAAATACTAGCTAAAAAGTCACATTTGCTTCATAAATTATGATTTTTTTTTTCAAAAATTATGGGTTTTTTCTTTTAATGGGAAAAAGTCACTTTGGCTGGAGATTATGGCACTTAATACATATGTGCTGTGGAAAAACACTGTGAGAGTTACTGCTCATAAAGCACCTACGTATACAAGGAAGATGAAGATGCTTAGCCTACGTTTAGAGAGCATGGCTGCTCTGCCCTGATGTCTCACACTCAGTGAGTCCCACTGGAGGAGCTGTTGCAACACTTCAGGGCTCACATCTTTTCCTACTCCTTCACCCCAGGAGATCCAGACCCATGAATTAAAAAGTATCCCATTTCAAAAATCTGGTGTTCCCTCCTTCTCATGAATTTCAACATTTAATTCCTCTGCTATAAGACTGTGTAAACCAGATTTTTACTCAAACTTTGACTCTTGATTAAAACCAGGTACTCTTACTTTAGAAGAGGGGAAATCCAGCATCATACAGTGGTAAAACTAGTGGAAATTTGCCCTTCTGGGTCTCTTGATTTATCCAAATGCATCTTATTGAACAGTATGTCAAAATGAAAATTTCTTGGTTGGAATGTTGGAAGTCAAAATACAAATCAATATTAGGAAATGTAATTTTTTTATTAAATAGCTATGGCTGCTTACATAGTATGGGAAAGAATTAATTATAATATTGAAAATTAGGGTTTGCTTAGGCATTGGGGTGGGGTGGAGTGTTTTTTGTTGTTCAGATAACAGTTTACTTACTCCTAATGAGGTTCTATACTTGAAGTACATATATATATATAAATACTAATTTAGAGACTTTCTTTCATTTTTAAAATAATTTGCTTTAAACAAAATTAGCAGAACCCTTAATCTGTGCGGGGAGGAGGAGTCTTTTTGAACACTCCACTCAAAGCATTATAGCAGCCTCTACTTTCAAGCAATGCTACGATAAATACTGGATTCCTCCCTTCATATAGAAAGTGTTTTATGACCTATAGTTAAAGAGAATCTTCCCTCCATACAAGTGCCACAAAAATGATTTCTATATGCTGTTAAAAACCTCCTGGACAAGACAATTAGAGGTTTTAAGAGAAATTATAAACAAAACAAAAAGAAAACTCAACAAAACAACCAACTTGGTTAAGAAAAAATAAATCAATCTCCCAGAATGATTCTCAAGACAAGAAATTCAGAGTAGTGTTATGCAAAACAAAACCAGACAAAGTGACAGTATCATTTTCTTCACAAAGAAGGAAATGGGAGCACTTGGATTCTTACTTATTGAGGTTTAACATTGGACAAGCAAGTTAACCAACCTTGCCACAAACCCCAGTTTTGTCTCATTTGTCTCTTCTCTTGCCCTTTTCACAGATGAGGGATGGAATCTCTCCTGTTAAGACAGACTGAGAGAGCTGGGGTTGTTCAGCCCAGAAAAGAAAAGGCTCTGGGGAGACCCTAGAGCTCCCTTCCTGTATGTAAACACGGCCACAAATAGATGGCAACAAACTTTTTAGCAAAACCCACAATGACCGGACAAGGGGCAACAGTTTTAAACTTTAAGCAGGTAAGTTTGGACTGGACATAATGAAGATTTTTTTTTATGGTAAGGTAGCCAAGACACTGGCACAGGTTGTCCAGAGATGTGGCTGCCTCATACCTGGAAGTGTTCAGAGGCGCTTTGAGCAACATGATCTAATGAAAGTAGTGAAAAATGAGATTGAGCCAGATGACCTTTCATTGTCTTTTCCAACCGAACCATTCCATGATTCTGTGCTCCCTGTTATATGAGTTGATATGACATGATGTTGTCATTTATCACATTAACCAAAGAAGCAAACAAACTTCTTGTAGGCAAACAACACAATTAGGTTGAAAAAATACTAGGCTACTCCATGTACAATAGGGATTAGGGATTCTCATCCATAATCACACAACTTTGATGCTGGATATTGAGGAAGACTGTCCAGGCTGGCAAGTTCTCCCTGTGTAATGTCTCACACCACCCCTGGCAGAGTAGTGACCTACATGCCCCTTTATGCAGACTATCGGTGCTTTACGTGTGTAATATGGTGAAGCTCTCACCCTAAAATGACAAGACTTTTGGATCACGGGCTCTCTGTTACAATATTTGTATATCCACATCAGCCACAGCATGACACCAGGCCAGATTCAACACCTTTAATTCCAAAGACAATAGTGCATGTGGTCTCCAGCTAGCAGACAAACTCTGATGCCTCTCTTGCATCTAATATTCTTGAAATTTAGCTGTAACTAACAGCTTCTAAAGTTGCTGGACAGAAGAGGAAAAAAATACAGGGCATTGTCATAAGACATTTCCTCATGGAAAGAAGATAGCCTCCCATTACATCTCCTCTTGGCAAGAAGATACCCTGAAGTTCCATCAGCAACCACAAATATCTGAAAGGAGATAAAATTCACCACATAGAAACAAAAAAAACCCCAAAACAAAACAAAATAAAAGGCAAGTATTTAAAAATCATAAAATGTTTTACTATGAAGGAATAACAGCTTGATTAATGATGAAACAAAGCATTCTCAAAACCACAAATGAATTGTGTAAGTCAAATAAACAAATACTGTTAACAAGTTTATACTTTATTACACCTTTCTGATTTCAAGTGAGGAATTCTTTTAGGTCTGTTTTCAGGCACATGTTAAGTGTAGGAGCAACTGTGTTTCTTTGTGTTCACTACTACATATCTTAGCAGTTTAGGGCTCTCAGAAGCAAGTCCTATGTACTGATTCTGTGATTATTTCACAGAATCACACAGAATCACAGAAGCACAAGGTTGGAAGAGACCTTTAAGATCATAGAGTCCAACCCATGCCCTAACACCTCAACTAAACCATGGCACTAAATGCCACATCCAATCTTTTTTTAAACACATCCAGAGATAGTGACTCCACCACCTCCTCAGGCAGACTATTCCAATACTTGATCATTCTTTCAGTAAAAAATTTCTTCCTCACATCCAACCTAAACTTCCCTTGGTGCAGCTTAAGACTGTGTCCTCTCATTCTGTCAGTTGCTGCCTGGAGAAAGAGACCAACCCCCCACCTGACAACAGGCACCTTTCAGGCAGCTATAGAGAGTGATATGGTCACCTCTGAGTCTCCTTTTCTCCAGGCTATTATTTATTATTTATTATTTTTATTTATTATTTCCTAATAAATGATTGTGCATCGTAACACCATTGCTCATGAAGAAGCAGCGGGATAAAAATACAAGTTGCCAAGTTTGTTAGAGTTCAGAACAATTCTGAAAGCTGGCAAACTTTTCCTTCATCTGTGACTTCTAAGTATGCAGTAATACTAATTTCAACAGGAAAGTCCTTGTAGTTCAAAGCTTCAAGATTGGAGTTCCTCAACAAGGAAGGACAAGGTGTGAGCTGTCCACAAGCCAGGAGAGGGTGACAACTGGACCACCAGGGACACCTTCCCAGCATATCAGTGCAAGATGATGTGCAGAGCTGCTTAGGGGCAGGTTCCACCAGCAGCCTAACCCTCAGCACACAGATGGGAAGTGGCAAGTCGTGCCTCAAGTCAAGTCAATAAGCCAGGGCTGGCAAGGCCAGGGCTGAAGACAGGTACATCTGTGACAGAGCTCAGGTCCCAAGGCTGAGCTGAAATGGGACTCCTGAACACTGGGTGCCTGGCTGGGGGCCTTGTTAATGTAGGTCCATGAATACACTCAGAAATCTTGAAAACACTTAGCAAGATGCCAGAGGTTCAAGTCAGGAAAGGCAGGAGGCAGCT
This sequence comes from Leptocoma aspasia, assembly GCA_013399835.1. Lineage (NCBI taxonomy): Eukaryota > Metazoa > Chordata > Aves > Passeriformes > Nectariniidae > Leptocoma > Leptocoma aspasia. Next base: position 1,427,292 of record VXAX01000826.1, read on the forward strand.
TCCTCTGTGGTATACAAGATGGATAGCCCTAACTGGAAATTAATCTTGATCTGATGTACAGTAAAGATGTATTTTCCATTATTATTTATTATCATTCCACAAACCCTTGCATATTGGCTTCTCAGATTCCAAATATCCTCACTCTTATGGGCAGAAATAGTTAACACAAATTTGCTCTCAGCATCTGTAGATAACCATATATAATGGAACATTTTGACATAATGAATCCCATAAACAAGGACAATGTTATTTCATTTTATTTTCCTTACCTAATTGCACAGAACCTGAGACACTTACTTTAAAATGTAAAAAGAGGGCAACTTGCAGAACATTTAATAAACAGAAAATTTATTTGGTTATTTATCACCCTACTGAAAACACTGGCATTCCATTTGCATAAGATTTTTTTAAAATTTATTTGGGCTTTGCCTTTTTTTAGACGGTGAACTATTTTTAAGAAGAGAAAAACTGTACACTTTTTTCGTGTAAATTACTTCAATCTTCTGCTCTTTCATTACAGATATATTTACTGGTCTCTTCATATCCAGGAAAGCTTGATTGGAGGGTGCTATCTTTATTCTCAGCCCTTACAACACACAATCAAGACTTTCCCATTAGTATGTTATACTGTGGGTCTGCATTTCTGAAAATACTGCACAGTCATCCTTGACAGTTCATTAAAAGTGGGTACAAATACATGCAGGGTGAGAAGGAGCTTACTACATTTTTTTACAATAAGATACAATTCTTTACATTTCAGTCCAGCTCGTTTTGGTAATCATAGTTCAGCATGCTTTTGGCTTTTCTTCCAGAAGAGCACCAGACAGCTGCAGGCTTGACACCTGTCTCTGAGGGTCACAGGTGTGTGCCAGCCTGGTCTGGAAGTCACAGATCACGAAGCAGTGCCTTGGTTCTGTGCCTCTGGTGCCTTTAAAAGAAAGAGATGCACAGGAGCACTAATGTGCACATGCAGCTTCCAGCTCATCTGGCTTACATCTGGCCACAAGCTATACAGCTGTAGTATGTACTGTCCAGTCATCACACTCTTTTCAGGCATCCAGAGGTCTAACAGGCTGGTCAGTGGTGATCACCATAACTCCTTAGACTCAGGAGACTGAAATTTGGCTACTACCCTGCACTGTGTACTAAGGCAATTCTGACGTAAGGCAAGCAAGGAAGGAGTTCATACCTTCCAGCAGAAATATTAATTCTTTACAGAAAGGACCTGGTGATATTAGGCTCTGTGTGACAGCTAAACAGTTAAGAAAAATTAGGAAGCTGGGAGGGGCTCTGGGCATTTATTCACTTATTTTAAAAAAACTTCCTTTTTTTTACAACCTACACTGCGATAACAGCAGGACTAATCACAGGATTAGGATGTTATTGCTTTGGAAAGCTCACCGTATATATTTGCAATTCTGAACAGCTTGCAGAGGTCTGCTTATGAAATTCACAGAGATACTGTCAGCTTTGGTGAAAGCTAAAATAAAAATAAGTAAAAATGAGAAGCCTACCTTTTCTTGTACTACTGTGAGATTCAGGCTTGTTCCCTGCACTCTGAAAGTGGGCATTCCACATTATTCTTAAAAATAATGCCATTTACTAATAGTTATTACAAAACTATTTCTGGATAGTTGTTGGTTTTGTTCTGAATCTCTTTTTTTGCCAAAATTCTCAGAAAAAATAGCCTTAGAAACCAGTCACGTACCATTAATTTATTGGTATAGTGATTTCTCATAGGAAAAAAATCCAATTATAGTGATGGAAATTAAGACATTAGAATAAAATGCAGATGAAACATTTCTTATACAGCAGAAGGACTCTGGTGGGTGTGAGAGTTCCCCTTTTGTATGTTGAAAATTTGCATAATGTGTCAGCTTGGTGGGAGCCCAAAATGAAGAAGAGAAGAAACAAGAATAGCTGGACAGAGAACATGAAGGGAGAAAAGGCAGATACAAGGAACCTGTAACCAAAGAGAGCTCAATCCCTCTTTTGGCTATTGGCCTATCTTTTAGAGAGCTTTGTAGACTAAAACACCTTATCATAACCGTCCTGCATCACCACTCTGCTCTTCTATCTATTTTCAGATTTTCAGATAGGTTTGTATTTTTAGACACACATGGCCCATGAAAGAACACTCTTCTCCATTAAATTACTTTTCTTTAGCAAACTATGTACTATATTTTAATAAAAATAATGGATGTTTCAATCAATGCTTCTCTAAAAGCTGAAGCTAGAACATTCATTCTTCATGGCCATGAGGAATGAAGGACAACTTGGAAGGGCTTTGAGCAACCTGGTCTAGTGGGAGGTGTCCCTGCCCATGGCAGGGGTGCTGAAATTGGATGATCTTTAAGATCCATTCCAATCCAAATCACTTATTCTTTGACAAGGCTTCTCTTGAGGTTCATGTTCTAAAGGACAGGAAGAGAAGAAAAAAGAAGAAGGAAATTAAAAAGGATGGAGTCTGGAAAAAAATATAAAATATAATTTCTATACCAATCAACTTGACAGAGCTGAGGGTAAAAAGGGGATTTCAAGAAACATAAACGTGAGTAGAGGAGGCATCTGTCTCTGACCTTATGAAAGCTGTTTAATGCTTAAGGATCATTAATAGAGACCTCAAGCGTTGCTGCACTTTAGGAGGAAATGTTGGGGAAAAAAAGAATTTTTAAAGAGTGAGATATAAAGTCAATCAATGCTTTAATGGGAATGACAAAAGACATCATGGTACTAAGCAGCTTCTAAAGTCAGACAAAGGAAATTGGATTGGCAAGATAGAAGGACAATTTGCACGTGTCCTTACAGACCCAACACTATTTTTTTCTTTGGTTGTCCAGACAAGTAATTTTTTAATAGCAGAAGACAGATACCTATGCCTCTTAGAAGCCAAGACATTAAAGTTCTGTCTCTAATTTGTCATTTTTTGTCAATTTTCATAAGAAAGTCTGAATAATGGTAACTGATAAGAGAGCCAAGTTGCACAAATAGGAAAATCAGAGAATTGGCATTTATCCTGATTCCTTGGATGAGGCTGTCAAGAAAAGAGCTTGTGATGATCACAGGACATTAGCTTAGAAGCTGCTGCAGTTTGTTGATTTTCACTAGTTCTCACATTTTAACTCTAAAAATAAAAAAGCTAAATGACACCAATTTTAGAAGACCTTCTTTGATAATTAAGAAATTAGGCTCATATGCTTACTTAGAAAGATTTTCATAACACTGTGTTTTCCCCAGCTTATTATATTGAATTTGATATTTAATTATCTGTGGATTTAAATATTAAAGGAATTTTATTCACATTTTATCATGAGACAACAGTATCATCAAGGCATTTAATACCTCTAGTACTTATTTCACCACATCTTGTCTTCTCTGGTACATTTGGTATTAACACATCCCGATTCACTTTTCACGTTTCAAATTGTTTGTGTTAGCATTGATTTTGCAAGTATTTTACCAATAATTTCTCATCTGAAGATGTTAGGATGTAAGAAGAATATTGCTTATGAAACACCCCATCTAGCTCATACCAGATGATGTATTCATACGTTCAGGATATATTCTGTGTTCTTTTATGGAAAAGTGGGTAATGGAGATTAACAAAAAAAATTAAATCAAGCTAAGAAGTCATGCTGGGAACTACTAAACTTGTTAACATTTGAGAATATACAGAAAGATAAGGTCCTTTCTACAAAAACACTGCAAAGGATTTGCAAAACCAGGCTTTTTAATCTATGTTAATCAGAGTGATATTTGAAGCCCTGTTTTGTAAGGTTTGAGAAGGCTTTAGCGATATCGACAACAATATATTTAGCGTCCATTGAATTGTATGTGTGATTTCTCTTCTGGAAAAAATAGGGAGAATCTATTTTGTGGACTGCAAACAATGCTGTTTCAGAGCTCAGCCAGCTTCTCTGGAGATGCAGAATGGAAATGATACATACATAGAATCAATTAAGAGAAAACTAAGCAGAGTGACAGAGGAGGGTAATGGAAAGTGGGTTTGCAGATGCAGAAGCGTTTGAAGGAGTCCTTTGCAAATACCTGCAGACAAAGGTTATATCAGATATATGAGATGCCCTTCAGATCTAACCACCTAAAACAGGCCTCTTGATGTCTGATGTGGGATAGCTCTAGAACTGTAGATACTGTGAAGCATCGTATTTTTTTCAAAATAGGAATTGAACAAATGAATTGAAATATGAGAAAAGCCTTCAGGCATGACTCTTTCCCAATTGCATCCTAACCAGTTTATCTGTCCCATGCACTGAAAAGCATCACATGTGCTAGGAATGCTTTCATATGCTGTCAGATGCCTCTGCCCTGCCACTGTGAAGATGTTGAACTGGCTTAAAGCTCGCAGTAGAGGTATCTCCACATAATATGCCTTCTATTAGACAAAAACCTTTTGCGGAAATCAGTCCTTCCGTTTCTGAATCTCGCTTCTGTTTTAATTTGCTCGTAGATGTGACCTGTGTTTGTTAAGCAGAATACTGAAAATCCATCAGTTCTATTATTAGTTTTATGTGGCCAGACACAGTGGACTCAACATTTTAATGCTTTACATGCGTTCAATAAAATTTCTTCAGTCACCGTGGTCTTTTCTCAAAGCAAAGCATTTTAGAATGAAAAAATAAAACTGCAAATTCATGGCAATTCAAACACATGAGAGTGGTTCATTTACAACTTAGCTACAGTAATGGGTGCATTGCTCTTGTCTATTGGTTTTTATTATTTACCTCTTAAAACAGAATATCATATCATTAAATCTGCTGAATTTGTATTTGTATTTGCCATTTTAACAGCATGTTGGCCTGTTTTATTGTGAAATAAATACAAAGCTTTAGATTTCTATTTTTCACTGCATTTACTACTCTCACAGAACCATCCATCCTGTCATTCCTTTTCATACAGAGTAGTAGTTTCATACAGAGTAGTAGCTTTTCCTGCAAATATTGTTTTTAAAAAAATATTAAAGGTTTCAGCAAACTATTGCTTTATAAGAGGAAGTATAGTGTAGAGCTTGCCCTATAAAATGATGATTTACATCTTTCAGAGGATTGGGTTTTTAGGGTTTTTTAGACATTTTGATCTTCATTTTTTTTCAGAGAATTATTTAAAAATTTGAGTTACAAGATGCTAAAATATTTTCAGAACAATTTTCAGCTAAAAAGACATTGTCGCTTTATCTGAATCAAAACATTTCATTTCAACATTTTTATTCAGTGAAATTTTCAATGTTGACTGCCATTATTTGAAGCATGTCCTGCCCAGATGGTCTATTTTATCTTCATAATTTCAGTATCTTTCTGTTCTGACTTTACTTGCAATGTTATATATAGTATTTCCCTGGCCACTCTGTTCTGCCCTACAAAAGTCCTGCACTTAGAAAAAGGAAGATCAAAGCTAAGGAGAGATACTCTCCCCCACTGCTAATAAAGCAAAACATTTCAATTATGAGAAATGTTGAAAGACAGAGAGAGAGCAAAGTAAACTGAAACTGTCAGGGTCACCTCCCCTGCCAAAGCTCAAAGCTACAATAAAAAGGTCATCTGTGATGTGAACAAATTTTGTGGAAAAGGGATGCCTTTTAAACTTCTCTGAAAGAAACCCCATCTGGCATGGTTGCTGTGACAGACCAGTAAAATGTTCTTGCAGATGAATGAATTAACAGTGACATACAACTTTAAAACTATGTCAGCATGGTCTTACATGACAAGGTCAGAAGATGAGCAGCTTTTTGCAACCCTGTCAAATCAATTACTACAGGCCACTTCAGAGGTCAGCTCATTGCCCTCACCATGATCCAGGTCTGTGCTGCAATGCTGCACACAGGGGAGCTGAGTGGTCTGTGACCAGTGTGAGTACAGCCTAAACAGCCCTGCAAAGAAAGACATCAGTGTGGCACCAAGCAATGCTACACCAGGGCTGGAGGGCCCCAAATTAATGGGGAGGCACTAGCACATAGCACATAGCACTAGCAATGGATAAGTGAAAGGCCTCTGCATCTTCTCCAGATCCCACATTGTGTGGGTGTATGATAAAATTATCAACCACCACCCTTAAATATTATTTTGTCCTCACAAGCTGATGCTTTAGCGCTTCAATTGCATCACATTTTTTGTCAGGTTTCAGCCATCTCCTTTGATATATTCTCCCCCAGATACCTTTAGATTATTAAAGGTGGAAAACAGATAGATGGGAGTTTTTCAGTGCTATGGGTGTCATCCCATACCATTTATGACTTAGAGACAGACTGAACTTGCTCAGCATGTTTGCCTACAGGTCAAGGTGGTATTTTCTTAGCCAGATCTTTGATACTTTCAAAGCAAAACCATTTTGAGTTTTATCTGATGCTCATTTCTAAACCTTTCAACTACCAAAGCAGTACAAATGCTTACGTACTGCAAATACTCTGTAATATTGAAATAATGTGGAGTTTTGGAAGCTTTTCCTGACTCATACTGTATGAAAACTGAGTCATGCATAGCTATGGTAAACAGGTTTAAAGCACAAAGAGCTGAGAAATACACATGTAATTTGTGTGTTCACTGTGTCTTCAAGGATTTAGAAGTATCGTGTTAAAAATCAACTTTTCTCTCTGTCTCAAAGATGTATACGTTGAATTATTAATAATACAAAGGCTTCCCCATACTGCTATTTTATTTAATGAAAAAGTATTTATTCCACTGTTATTTATTTCCCTGTTTTATTTATTTCATTGTTATTTCACATTGTTACCAGAGTGCTTTCAGGGCATTGCCAAGTTTTTAAAGCTAACCCATTCTGCATTATAAGCAAACAGAGCTGAATAAAGGTAGTCTTTGTGAATACAAATTGTGAGCAGTATTTACCAACTCACAGCTGAAAAATCTCTTTAGATATTCTTTACTTAAACTGAGATGAACCTAAAGGGCAAATTCTAGCCTTATATTCTCAATTTCAGCAGGCTATATACCTATAAAAGGAAGAGCAAATGCTAAAAAAACAATGAAATGGCACAAATGAAGAAGCTGTAATGACTTGGTTTGTAGGGATACACTAGTCATCCATATTTCACAGTATCATTAAACTGAAATATCAGGTACCACATTCCCTTCAGACCAAGCTCAGCATAAAGTGTAAAACACCAGTTTTTTGCTTGGTCAAGCAGCTGACTTGATCATTGCTGTCATTACATTTTATATGATCTGCATTATTCACTATAGTCTTAAAATAAAAAAGGATGAAAAAATATCATTTGGATTATATTTGCTTTTGCTTTTTGTATCTTTACAACCTCAAATGATCAATATATCCTTAAAGTGTCTTGGTGGCTTAGATGAAAGGAAAACTAAACCCCTGAGAAAAGACCTGAATTCCCCTGAGCAAAGTTAGTCAGCTTCAACCAGATTACAGTGTGCTCAGTCAGCCCTTCCTGAGCTTCAGCACGGTTGATACAGCCAGATCCTGAAAACATCATCTTCCTCCCAGAGCTACAGCTCTGGGAATCAAGGAGAGGAGTGCAGTCACATCATGCAGAATTCACATAAGCGGGTGAATAATTCAGATATTTTAACTATGCCATCTAGAAATTCCATTCTCAGTTCAAAATCATCCATTGGATACATATTTCAGTTCTTTCAGGCACTCAGTTTGTAGAAATACAAATCCCACTGGGACTGAAAAATAATGCCTGAATAATGGGTTCATTTGGTTTTTTTTCCTGTGTGTTAGAACAATTGTAACTCAGTGGCACTCCAGTGAAATACATATGCATCTCAAAACAGCGTCTGTGGAAAACAAATTAGAAACTAAAAAAGCCAGAGAGTGAAACAGGAATCAGATAGATTTGGAAAGCAGAAAGGAATGCTGATGAATTGCATGCAGCTTTTCCCTTGCAAAACCAGGCACGGGGTTTGAATGCCAGCCAAACACACTCATTGTGTTTCAGTAGATCCTCATGACTTAAGATCATGTGTTGTTTTTAAATACATCAAGTTTGTATCTGGTTAGCAACATACATTGATCAATGCACAAAAAGGGCAGGTGTTGTGATGCTCCCAGTGCCTAAAAATCACTGTGATTTTTTTCGCTGCTCTTGGAATTCAAAATCTGGTTTAATGAATACAAATCCCGAGTCTGTATCCAGATTACTATTGCGCTGTTGCTCAGAGTAGTTAAAACTCAAATTTTGGCTAATACATGTAAAGGGAATGTTCATGTACCAGAGATTTAAAAACCTGATCCTTTGTATGCTATAAACCTCCCAGAGTCATTGAACTCTGAAAAAAAATCTGTTGTGATTGATCTCACATTATGTTCATAGGCTTTATAAGAACCTTCCTGAATGTGGAGGACTAGGTTTTGAAACTAGTTAGTTTGTTAGTTGTTTGCTGATTTTGTTTTGGGATTTCTTGTTTGTTCTGTTTTACACTGTTGATAATTTTAATCTCCTGAATATAAAAATATACAGCCTCATTATAATCTAAATGGAAAAAAAAATGTGGAAGATATTTGGATTGGCACTGCATTTGCACATTTTCTTTACACTAAAATCCCAGATAAATAATTTCCCCACTTTTTTTTTCTGTGATAAATGATTCTTTGATAAGAAATCTAGAATATTATTTAGTGGCAGAACATCTTATTTGTGATTTGTGAAGGTACACTGCCTGGAACTACAGTATCCTACTTCTCCAGTACAGTATTATCTTCTTCCTAGAAGTCAGAAAAATGTTTATTTGGTGGGGATAAATAGATATCCAAAATACCCATCCAATCTAATTTATGAAATTACCATGGCTTATTTTTTTCTTATCCAGTAGCCTATTGAACAAGACATTTGTGCCTACAAGTGATATTTATTCTAAACCTAAACGTCTTGAACCTACATCATGAACTACTTTATGTGACATTCTGGACTGGGCAGCTTGTACTTCTTTCCTTGAAAGTATCAAAATTCAGTATGACTTGAGATAGATTTAATAATCTGATAAAAATATACAAATATGGAAGTGGTAATACCTAGATTTCAGTAGCTCCTTTATTTTCTTTCTGTGGAGTGTTAATTTTTCCTGAAAATCACATGGTACTCCCATTTGAGCTAAAGCACTTTTTCACTGCAATAATTTTCTGTTCCATAAAACTTCAAATAACTAAAAATACAGGTATTTCATTTTCTAAGGAGAATCCCTAATGGAAAAAAATAAAACAACCCCCATTTTGTTTGTTTCTGTCTTTTGAATCCGAAGTTATTAATACTATCAGGTATAAGACTTCGAATAATAATTTTTTGGTCAAGGACTGTATTTCTTTGGGAGTTTTATATGTTTGAAAAGCACAAAGAATACTTTGAACATCAGGAGATCCATAGAAAAACTGCTATTATATTTTGCTGCAATATAGCATACACAGGTATCTTGTACAGCTAACATTGATTTCCAGGCAGTATTGTCTTTATGAAGACTTGACAGTAATTTCACTTTCCTTATCTGGTGCTGGAAAGTTGTTGGAACCAAAAAATCCAACTTCAGATGAATCTTTTTGCTTTAGATAGGCAATAGCAGACTAACAAAGTTTAGTTTAGTCTTACTGTTAAGTCAAGTCTTGGATATTTGCATTGAAGGCTATTTTATGAGAAAAACTGGAAAAAAAGGAATTTCACTTACATTCACGGGTTTTTATCACATCATTATAGTAATTTTAATTCTGATTTGATATGAAATTAAATAAAAACTCTTGCTCCAATGAAGGAGAAATTTCATTTTTATAAAGGTTGATTTATTGACACTAGCCTAAAAAAAAAAGGAAAGAGCACCTCTTCCCAGCTCTCTCCGACTCTAGACTCTCTAGACTTGTAACAAATTAAACTGATCAATAAATTAAATCCAGTCTGTATTTGTAAAAGCAGGTGCATTGCAGCAACCTGATGCAAGAGATGCTCACGAAGACCACAGTGAGGGAAATCATCTTATGTACACAAATATATGGGTACCTTTCACTCATCAAAACATTTCATCCAAAACTTCAATCCAATCTAAGAAACTGGACTTCTGAGTTCAAAAAGCTAATTAATTTTTGTATTCATAACTGTTCAGAGGCCCCAAGGGAATTATGTATTTTTAAGCATGCTGGGGGATGGCAGCTGGTGGTTTTCACCTCTGTTATCTGCTGTGATCTGGAATGCTGATAGACAATTTCTGTAGGCCATTTTTCCCTTTTCTTAAATACTTAAGCTTTGTGAAATGATCTTTTTTCCTTTAAGAAATCAAGGAGTATTTTTTAGAGAAAACATTTGTAGAGGCTGAAGGAAAATCACAACACAAAACAGAGCACTAAATAGTTCTTGATGTATCACATAGAACTGTCCACAGAAATCTTTCAGAATGAAGAAAAAAAAAAAGGCCAAAGATTGGGAACAAAGAGAACAAGGAGCTAGGAAAAGTTTAGTAGAGGCAGAATGTCCTTCTGGGGGAGATGAAACATATCCTCATCTATCAACCCTCTGATCAGCTTTACTTTTCTTCCCCGTTTACCCAGAGGGAAGTAGGAGATTTGCTCTGCTAAAGCCAGCATGTTTCACTGGTAAGTAGTGCTTACCTTGCCAGGGTCTTGCTGCTTACTGCTCTTGCTGCTTTAATGGTGCAGCTATTTATTTTGCTTTCACTGCAGGAAAACAAATATTTTGGCTAAATTTCTTTGATGTCCTGGTTTATTCGCCTTACAGTTAGTAAGCAAAAGAGAAATTACCAATGAAATTAATTTTCTTGTTGCCATGTCAAAGTGAGGAATCTCTTTGTAAGTCAGGTATTTCTTGCAGAGTTATAAAAAGTCTTGCCTGTCCTTTTGTTACCAGAAGAGCTGAATGCAATGCTACACACTGGCACAATTTTTAAATTTCTTTCTACCACAGCCAATGAGTGTGACCCTATGTGAGAGAACAGAGAGGGCAACTTCCAATACTTTGGGATGCTTCTTTCTCTTAATACACCAAGTATATAATCTAAATGCATTTTCCACAGCTTCAAAAAGTCAGACTGTTCCAAGGCAGAGACATTTTTTTCTTTTTTTTTTTTTTTTAAATTTGGTGTGTGTGTTTGTCTAATAGTTATACATACATTTCATCCTTTAAAAAGAAACATTTAACAATTAACTTTCTTATTCTTCTTTATGAAATCTATGTCTCAGCAGTGGCAGCATGCAGCAGTTGTCTCCATACATGTTTGTGGTTTATTTCCAGTCAAAGACACAGGTTACGCATTAAAATTTATTGTAACATCATTACATTATACCATGGGCAAGGACTGCAAATTATGCTCAAATTTGAAATAAGTTTTTATTTGTCTTTTAATGAGTAGGATAATTGATAATAATTAAAGTGCCACAAACCTATCTCATGTGAGGCAATAATGATAATAATAAAGTACAAACTCTAAAGAAAGGATATATGAAAGGACTATTTTTTTTTAAACAAACAAAGCTAATAATTGTTCTTTGTTTTTTTTTACTTCCTCGACCTGTAACTACTTTGTTAAGTAGAGATGAAGAAAAGATGTAGAAGTTAATAAGTTTTTAGATAGAAATGATAGAACTCAGCAGCAGCCTTGCTGCTGGCTGAACCTGGGGACACAGAGCCGTGGCAGCCTCCCTTCTATTGGGATGCTGGATTCAGTAGCTCCCCACAATCTGCCTTACCGTTGGTGCTCTGCTTGGTTTTTTGAGGTTTTGTCCACAGCAGGGTTTTTCAGAGCCTCCTGCACCCTGACTTGGCTGGGCACTAAGTGCTCAAGTGCAGCTTGGAGAAGCCCACCCTCAGTAGCTACAAACAACAGGGCAGCTCAGTAAGGGTCTGGTTTCAAAGTTTCTGTAACAAAACCTTCTCCTAAGGATTTCCCTCCCAGCAGCAGCTTTAAGATCCTTAGATCTCTTATCTTTATCTCTAAGATCTGTAGCCTTTTCATCTGATTTGCCAGGAAATATTTGCCTCTAAATATTGTAGTTCTGCAGGGACCCTCTGAATTTGTTTAATCTGTTTTTGAAACTCTCCATTCTTCAGGATCCTCAGGAAGCCAGGAATGATCCGGAAGTTATTCCAAATGATAGTGGATTCCCTGAACTTACTCATGGTCCTTGAAAGCCAGTCTTGTATTTTATTTCTTTAGTGTCTTTAGGGTCTGGCCAAAAGCCTCCTTTTATGCAAAGGAGACAAAACATATCCTTCTGAAAAACAGAGTTTAGGAAGTGAATTCCTAAAAAGACACTATTTGGTATTTTAAACTTTTTTTTTATCAAGGGCCTTATTCTGGTCCTTAGCTATTAAATTATTTTTACTGAATTATAAATGTGCATGGTTAAGACATGAATACATTTGTTGGGAAAAAAAAGAATACTAATAAAACCAAATTTTAAGTAATTTATCTGTAGAAGTAGAAATTGGAATTCAGTGAAAAATTCAATAGAAAAAACTACCAAGTGAATATGAAGTAATTAAAAAAAAATTGATAGGAGCTCTTTATTTTTTATTAAAAATCATCTTTGTTATGAAAATTGAAATAGATCTGAAGATTCTTGATTTTTACCTATTTGTGAGGAATATGACAAAGCCTGATTACTTGGATTTTGATGTTTTATTCCAAGCAGTACTCAAGTAACAAAGTACGTGTCTTATTTTATGGGATGTTATTTAAAGTAGTTAAATTTCTTTAAATTATAGATTTGAGCAAAGTCTTGTAGGAATAGTCTGTGTCGCAGCACTTCTCTCTGAAGTGAAACTCTGTATGTATGTATGTAAAACTAAATAAAAACTGCAAATATTGTAGCGTTCTTTCAGGTTTTTGACACCTTCACACACATTTTTTACATACACAGGTTCAGTAAGCCCTTCATAATTGTCCTTATACTAACCAATTTCTTTATCCCTTTAAAAACAGGAAGACAGATAATCCCAGCCCTCTAGAGATTTCTGTATAAATTAAAGTGTTATAACTCAGATGGCAGGAGATAATGTGTGAAAATAAAAGTAAACAGTATTGGTAAATAGGTGGGTTTTGGATTAATTCTCCTGTTAGAAACTACATTTTTTATTATAGAATCATAAAATAGACAAGGTTGAGAGTGACCTCAAAAGCTTATTTGGTCCAAATTTTGTGGGTAATTCAGACTAGATGAGATTCCCTAACACCTTTTGTTTTATTCTTTCTAGGAGGGCGAAAATTATTCTAGGACAAGTCTGAGACAGATCAACAGATGTTCTGAAATAATTCACTGCTCTGGAATAATTCAGTATTCTGGATATTTCTTCATACAGCTTATGCATTAATAATGAAAGTAGAAAATTTGAAAACGAAAGACTGCAGAGACTCTAAGAAATCTACATTATTTGAACCACCACCAGGATACAGCCTCAAAAACACTGGTTTTATTATTTCCAAAGAGGACAGATGTTCAATTTCACCAATAACAAAAATTCCCAGAACTCATATTCAGGTGTTTTGGGCCAATAAGTTCTTTTATTAAATTTTAAATAACAATTTTCCTGCCATGTTATTGTATTAATTATTGGTTGAACTGTTGTGCTTCTTAGAGCTCTAGAGAACTGCCATACATTTCATTAAAGCTACAGTGTAATTTGCCTTAAAATATTTAAGATTAATAAAAGCATCCTTGGCAATGAAAATGATTGAAAATGAAAATATAATTTAAATGGTCTTGGATGTGAACAGTGGATTACAGAGACAGAAGACTGGAAAAGGGAAAAAACACAAAGAATGCTTAAATGGCAGTATTATTTTTGAAAAGTTTGTGTGTCAGTGCATTCTATCAGATTGTATTAAATTGCCTCTTGCTATTTGATCCAAATAAAAATCATTCGGCACCAGGAACTTTCTTAAATGACCTACATGGGTTTTGCATTCAGATTTTGTGTAACTTCATGCCTTCATGCCAAAGTAGTGAACAGGGGCAAAAGTATCACTGGAATTTAACTGACAGCATTAAACTCTTTTGCATTTAGCAGTGAAGGCACGTTTGCAAACCTATATTTGAAGAAGATAATGGCTTTGTTGTACCCAGTGAAGATATGGAGGTACTTGTGCCCCTGCATAGATTTTAGGCAAAATACCACATGACTTTGTAGAATGGTGTTGTAAACACAGTGCAATGCAAATGATGCTCACGTTCCCATAAAAGCTTCAGCTGGACTCCTAAATGCTGATTAGTCCAAAATTCTTTAATATTTAAGATATTAAATATAATTTAATATATATACCTGTCAAAGAGTTAATCACCTAATCAAAGCTGCTCATGTAAAAAAACCTTTTATCTCAAGTAGGCATCATATGCCCCTTCAGAGAGTGATTTGTCCCATCATGGGATGTGTGCTCTTCACAACAGGAGTGATGCACTCACCGCAGGGGTTAATTTGTCTCTATTGATTCAAGTGTGAATTTCTAGTACATGGCAGCATGCTGTGCTTAGTAATAGATATACTTGTTATCATACCAAAGAAAATAATGTACATTTAGGGATTTAATAATATACCTACGGGTACGTTCTATTTATATAGCACATTTCTCAAAGGAGAAAAGGGTGGCTAATTTAAATAGGCAGTTAATCCAGATATTTCTTTCAAATTGCTTCTATGCCTTCAAAATAAATAAAAAAATAAATTAAACCCACCCCCACCAAACACATCTATCTGACAGTATTTTATCTTGATAATTTTACCTAATTACTCTACGGAAATTTCTTTTGTTTTTCTCTCTAGAGGACAGGAGTCTGACCAGTGTTGCAGGAGAAATTCTTCTGTATTCTGTCCAGGCTTAACAAAATGATTCTTTACTTTAAAATATTTGATCATTTTTATTTTCGTTTTTTCCCCCTTAGGAATGAAAAAGCGATGTATGGATTAACAGAAAAGGAGGAAATAAAAATATTTTTATTAGTGTGGTGGGTCACTTCAGAGAAATAGAATAAGACTAGATCCTCCTTTAAAAATTCTTAAGAATTTAATGCACTGATCATTTAATGAAAAACACATAAACATTTCCTGAATACCATAATCCACTTGCTTATTTCAGAACTTGAAAATGTGTAGTAACCGTTAGCTATAATCACAATGCGAAATATTTAGAGCTACTCGTATTCCATCTGAGTTCTTTGACAGCCACACATAAATAAGCTCCAGTGAAATTCAGAGCCAGGGTTTAACAGTACTGCCATTGGAGATGGGCAAGAAAGCTCAGTGGCTGAGTCACCAAACCCAGAGCAGTTCCCTGCCCAAGCAGGAAGGACATATCAGACAGAAAATTGCTCATTTGATTCCAGCCAGGCTTCAGATTTGTTTGACTTACAACATTTCTGGGTGAACCTTTTCTGAACTGTTTATTCTTCTCAAGGAAAATCACCCTCAGAGCGGCACGGACTGCCCCTGCTAAGGGGAAATGAGGAACTTTTTTCCCCATGTGAGGCAAAGAGCAGCAGTGTCTCCAGCCCTTCCTCCCCATCCTGCAAAACAAAGGAATCATTTTTGCTGTTGCACTTGCTATCAGCACAGCACAAGGCTTCCAGCTTCCCCTTTCCACCTCTCCCAGCTTTCTAGTTTCTTGTCTGAATGGTCTTCATCATTTTCAAATTTTCCTGTTAGCAGATTCAATGCTCCAATAACTATTACTTTGCATTGCAACACAGAGTGACCCCGATTTTCCATTCACTGGATTTTCTTCATTTTCTGAGGGAAAAAATAGTACCTCATTAAATATCTATTCATCTATGTTCTTGGTGAAATGCAACATTATCCCATGAAGAATCTGTACTAATTATTTACTTATTTGTTTAGCTATTTTTTAAAGAGAAAAAGAGGAGATGGTTGGGTGATTAAAAAGGTAATAATGCAGGATTTTTGAAAGGAAGGTTTAATATACCATTATTACTAGTAAATGGACATCCTATATCACCATCGTAATATTTGTATTTTAAGATGACATAGACTTTTGAATAGCAATTTAGGGTTTCATTAAAAATCTTACATAAATATTGTTTTTAAGTTTTTGAAAACCCAAAAGTTCAAAACAAGATGTCATGCTTTTTCTGGTATTATTTTTAAACCGTAAACACCATTCCTCAACATTAAGGGCTCTCATGTCATAAAACTGATGATAGAAAGTGTTGTAGTGTTTTGCACTAATTTTTCATTTTCTTGTTGTTCTTTTTGAGGAACAATAAAGCCAAGCATTCTAACATCAGGAAAAATCTTTGTTTTGCTATGGTGTCAGGGATGCTATTTTTGCCTGAGGCTGCCTCACCACCAGATGATAGCAGAAATCAGGAGTGATGGTGACAGAAAAAGAACCTACCTTTTTCAGGATGTTTTTAGAATCACTGTCATTAAAGAGAAGAGGAGACTACAGAAATTTTGAAGGACATATTTCTATACAGCAATTCTTTGTAGCAGCTATTACTCCACCACTAATATTGAAATATTGGAAACATCCAAATGCTTCATGCAAAAATTTGATTCAGCATTGTGGCATTGTGGCTAATGTCATGTGTGGGATGTGAATCGTAGCAGCCACTGGAGATTTTGGGATATGTGAGCAGCAATAAGGAGGAACCAGGCTATCCCTGAAATAAGCAAAAAATCATCAGAATTTGCTCTAAGGATACTCTGGTTTTGTGGAAAAACTACAATAAATTAGTTGATCATATAGAAAAATAGATAAAGCTAGGAAAAAAAGAGATAATATATTCTTATATTCAAGTCTTTGGAGCATCCCACTGTAACTTCAGCTTGGTTTGGTGTAGTATTAATGTTTGCTACATTTAGATATGGCTTAAAATACCTAGCCCTCAAGAAGAATACAATGGTAATAAAGAAGTAAAGTTATGTTCTTAAAGGTAATTAAAGCATCATGATAGAATGTTGCAATTTTGCAAAAAAATATTTATGAAGAGGAAAACAAACACTAAGGTTTCAGATATAATGAGATTTTTAATATTATTGTAGGAACTTTCTTTACAGAAGGCATCTTAAGTTCACTTCGAGAATAAAATACTAATTCCTAATTCAAAAGCCTTTTTTTTTTGTCTGCATCCTAGTTTTACACTGTACTATTTCATAAAATGTTAAGAGAGTTTAAATAAAAAAATCTCATGTCAGTTGAAATCATACTTTGTTTGTTTAGTCCAGATTCATTCAACAACTTATTTTACTACATACTGATTTAACTGCTCGTGTCATCATGAAAGAGGAAGAAAGTACAGGGGGAGAAAGTATCACGTTTGCAACATACAGATGTTGCAAAAAGATGAAATATTTTCATGACATGAACTCCATTGTTTTGGAGTGAAAGCACACCTGCCTGACAAATTATATATGTAATCCTGTATGCAGGATTACATGTCTGTGATCCAGTTTGGGAGGACTAATAAGGACCCTAAAAAAAAAGATCACGAATCAAGAGGGAAATTTGCATCTCTCCTTTCCATATTTTTTCAGATTTTTGTTGTCTTCCCTCCCCCTTCCCACAGAGGCACCCAGAGATAACAGTCCGCATTGATTTTTAAGTCAGCATAAAAAAACCAAAAAAGCCAACCCTGTAAAGGATAGAAAGTTTATTGCCAATACATTAAGTTGTCTGCACTATGGTATTACTACTCACACACACCAATTTTTAAAAAAAAAAAAGTTGTTCATAGCAGGAAAGAATGGGAAAAAAGGTCAGGGAAACTAATAAATGCTAATATATCTTAAAAATCTGTTGCTAACTGCATGAAATGGCAATTATAGCTTTGCATCCTAATATGTTGGCTTTTATTTGTTGTTTAAAAATGTAGTTGATTTATTCACGTAGTTCAAAATTAACTTTTCCTAGTATTTAGGGAAATTAATGCTAAATGACACAAATTACTGCTAAAATAAAATGTACTTTGTATTAACATGATAATGACATTTCTAAATATACTGAACATTGAGAAATGTTGCATATAGCAAGAGAACCTTAAAACCTTTCTGGGTTTGCTTGTGTGTGTGTGTCTTTATGTGAATGTGTGTGTGTGTAGGTGTCCACAAAGAGAAGCATTTTGCTATAATTTTCAAATTTTGAATTGGAAGACTCTAGCTTTCTGTGTCCGACTCTTTCAGACACAATGGTGTTCCAACAGGAATTAAATAAAAGAGAGAACTTAAAAGGAAGGTCTAATTTAAGAAATGGACTGATTCCTACTTCATGATGTGAGAACTTTTGAAGCCTTTCTGGAGTTGGGATCATTGTTGGTGTCAGATGTGAGAGGAAAGAGATGTATCTCTAAACCTCATTTATTTTTTTAGTCCTCTTAATTTTATTTTCTTCATTTACTTTTTCCCCAATTTCCCATTTGTTCCATTTTTCCCTTTTGCCCTTTTCATTTTTTTTTCTCTTCCTTTTCCTTTTTTCCTTTCTCTTTCTCATTCTCTTTCTCTTTCTTTCTCTCTTTGTTTATCTTTCTCTTATTTTTCTCTTTCTTTTTTCTTTGTTTACAACTGCATATACTTTTTTATCCAAAGCCATGCTACTTACACTTGAATATTTTTACAGACTTTTATCAGACATTACTCTCTATACAGAGGTGAATAGAAGAAGAAAAACTTCTTTATGAGGATCGTGCAATAGTCAGTAACTGAATAACTTGTTTTCTGCTTTTAGATTGAGACTTTATTTATCATCTCAAACCACAACTAAGGAGAGGAAATTAACCTAAATTGTAGTCACTGACTTTTTTTTGTTAGTCACTGAATAATGTTTTTGCCACAGATATAAGAAATGGGAAGACACTGATTTTTCCATAAAAGACTTCCAATAAAATCCTCGTGTTTTCAGTGTCTCCCAGGTATAAAATCTCTGCTGAACACAGCTGGGTAGCTCAATTTGCCTTTAGGTTTTCCTTATGTCCATTTTAGCTGGGTAGCTCAATTTGCCTCTAGGTTTTCCTCATGTCGATTTTACTACTGGAAGCATGAGCTGGTCCATGCAAAGAAGTGGTTAACCTTCATCTAAGTTAATTGAGTAAAATCTAGTAAATTGAATTTTCTTAAAAAACAATGTTATAATAATGATCTGGGTGAGTTAATGAATGCTTAGTATATATATGCTTAGTAAAGATATGAAAGAGCAAGCAAATGAAGGTTGACACAGAAACTCAATATCTCTAATGCAAAATGTTCAAAGAAGATTGCTTTTACTGCACTTTCATCAATCCTTTGAGGAGAGATTACACAATTTAACAGATGTGAAAAAGGGTACCACTTTTTCTGACGGCATCCAAAAATGAATCTTCATAAGCACATGTGTTTGAAGACATTTGTTTCCTCTGCAAATGCTGTAATATTTTACTCAGATTTGGATTTACTAAAGGTCTATTAAGCCAGGACAACCTTACACCTCTTTTGTATAGAGTGGTTCACTATTCTTTTAGGCTAAAGGACAAAAGTAATATTTCATCTGCCTAAAATTTATGACAACAGCTGAAATAAAAATGCAAAATATAGGATTAACAGAACTATTATAAGGTGGAGAAGAAAGTAAAGAAAAGAGAAAGTATAACCTACTGGGCTGGAAAGGACTTATTGGAATATCTCAAGGACCAGTTTGGAAATAACCTAATTTAATATTTGTAATCATGGCATGACCTAAAGTAGTTTAATAGTCATATTCATAAACAATGCAAAGTGGGAGGGCATCACCAATACGGAGAAGGGGAAGCATTGTGCAAAATGAATTGTAAAGCCTGGAATAAGAGAAATGGGGTGAAAAATTGCAGTATAAATAACAAGGTCATTTGAATAGAAAATTACGTAGAGAACATAATGCTGAGGAAAAAACCTGAGATCCTGAATATAATGTAGTATTGTGATTATTCACATTTAGGAAAAGTTAAAATAATCTAGAATAAATACAGGAAGAGACTACAGGATAGATAGCAGAAAGATATAAAATGTAGAAAATGGAAAAAAGTCATAAAATAGAGGGTTCTGAGAGTAAGTCATGCTTTGTCACATAAACAAATGTGTCAGTGGAATAAACAATAGAGATGTAAAAAAATATATTTCCCTTAAAGGCCAAGAACAAGATTTGGCACAGAAAAAAATGGATGTAAACAGTCTGAATAAATTTAGGATGGAAATTAGAAGAAGGCCTCAAACCACCAAGGCAAAATTTTTTGGGAGATCTGTTCAATAGTACATGAAGAGAGATGCAAATATCATCAACTTTGCAAAAAATTTCACAATGCAGATAATTGGTTTATGACTGCATGATACGATCATCTGACTCAACAAAGGACAGGACTCATATTGCCCAAGCTAGTGATTGTTGGAGTTCTTGGGTTTGTAGCAGTGTCAAATTTATTTTCATTCCATAACTATTCTACAAGAACTGCACTTATCTACAAAGAAGAGATAAAATAATGATTTGATAATAGTTTCTTACAGAAATTTTTCTATATAAATATAAGCCATCTGTGCTAAAACTGTCACATAACATGACTATTTTTTTTAAAACTGGAAAATTAATAGACTACTGAAAAACTACATATGTGAGAGCACAGCTTCAAAAACTGTATGGAAACAAATTTATATTACTCCTATAGGTTAAGGGATTGACATTGAGGACATTGAGCTAACTCTTACTGTGGTTTCTTCACAGCTGTCTCCAAAATTACTCAATTAAAAAAAAATCTTGAAAAGAACCTACCCACAAAATCCGTTTCAAGGACTGAAATATAGCTTTCATACTTCTTCCTGGAACCAGTGGAAACTTTTTGTTCCCTATGTTTGTCTTTTTCTGCTTATTAAGTTTATAAGACAGACCTCAAAAGAAAATGCTCAGATATATGAAGTAATGGCAACAGGTTTGATTTTCTAACAAGGCTAGTAAGTAATAAAGCTCCATTATAAGAAAGATGCAGCCTGACAAAAGTCTCAAAGCCAACAACTGACTACAATAGACATTGAATAAAGGATCTAGAATAAATTACTGAAAATCAACTAAGTTAAATACCAAAATCCTACTGCTGTTACATGTCTCGAGTTGCCTTTTATTGTCAGAGACCCCAGGTAACAAGATTACTTGTTCGTCGAGAAAGAGGACTGTCAACTGTGTAACCAAAGCATTGAACAAGAGATGTTGGTAAGGCAGGATCTCCATTGGGTAGTAGAGCCAACATGCCCCTCAGAAATCAAGGAGTCATCACTGACCAGTTATTACACCGGAAGCCAGACAGAGTTCCAAGTCCAAATAATTTAACATTATTTGTAAAAGAGATATACTTGGCTAAACTAAATTTTCATGACACCTATAAGTTGGGGTCAGGTAGTTCTGATGCTGGGAATGGGGTGAGTTTGGCCTTCCTCTCAGTTTTTGGTGATACTTTTTCCCCCTGTACTTTCTTCCTCCTTCATGAGGACACGAGCAGTTAAATCAGTATGTAGTAAAATAAGTTGTTGAATGAATCTGGACTAAAATTAACCAGCTCTGAGTGTGTTTGCCTGTGAGTGTGTGTGTGTGTGTGTGTGTGTGTGCGTGTGTTTAACTGGGATCAGTTTCCAAAAGAACACTATAAAACCTAATTTTTCAACTGTTTGCCAACTTCTGGCAAATGAAATTGCTTCTGGAGCTACTGAGCTATGTCATATTTGCAGTTCCAGTGTCCAATTTCTTTCAGGAGCAGTTAATTTATGAAATTTCAAATTAATGTAGGTTTCTTTACACTGTGTCTAACCAAATCAATTTATTTAGCATAAAACCTTTCTTGAAAAGTGGCTGAAAAATCGGAATATTTGGGAATGAACTGCCAACTGTTTGAACACAGTGCTTCCAGTTTTGAGTCTCAAAACCTTGCAGCATGTGAGGTTAAGATACGGCATCAATATGCACAACAATGGATAAATATTAATAACAATAAATAAAAATTAATTTTTAATATTATGTTATGATGATATCTACTGAGATTATGAGATATTTACTGAGTGTCCAGCCAGGACCTAATTAAAGTTCTACTGAACTTGATCAATGAAATCAAATGTTTTATCAACTAACTCTGCAATTGTTTGGTGGGCAAGTTCAACCGGACTGACTGTATGTCAGCTGTTTTTCAAAATGACAGAAATAGTAATGGATCATCTGGAGTGCTTATTATTTAGTGCTAATGAATGATTGTTTGGAGAGGGAAGAAAAATCAATTATGACAGCTGTGAGAGCTGCTGCCCCTGTTCCATTATTCCAAAAATAAATAGCAAATCTGCCTGCTAAGGTAGGAAATCAGCTGGCATTCCAGTGAGACACAAAAGTTATAGGCAAAGAAGCAACTCCAACTTGTGTTTACTGCACATAAATGATGGCAGGGCCCCAAGGTAGAAGCAGAAGTCCTTGAACTACTGAAAAAACCCAGTACTTTTTCCTGCTTGTGTTGCAAGTTCTCAACATGGTTTCTCTCCCCAGACAGTTAGATTTTTCCTTGAGAATCAAACTGGGATTGTTTTTTTTTTTTAAAACCTTCATGCCTGATCCAAGATGAACAGTGGCTGAGAGGAGATGATGGGTGAAAGACCCTCATATTTGGACTGCTAAGAATTTAAGGGAAAACATGGTTTTAAAAAAGAAAAAGAGGAAACACAATTTAAAATTAAAAAAAAATCCATTAAAAAAACTAGCAGGAAGGCACACATTGGGCAGTTTAGACAGAGCCCAGACAGGACTGTCCTCGCTCAAAGACTAGGCAATGTGTCGCCTCAGACAAACTCCGTTCAACTAAAAAAAGCTAAAAGCCAAATGAGAAATACAATTTCAGGAAAGATAGTATGCAGCATGCCGGATCCCTTAGAAAAAGACAGCAATTAAGGCAAACTGTTTAGGTTTCCAAGGGATGTTTAAGTTTATCAATATGCATGCAGGTAGCTAGGTAGATCTAGAATTAGACACAGATACCAGAGTCATCTGACATTCAGTTGAATGCTGACATCTCGGTATTGAGCTGGTTGCCAAGGAAGAGCCTGGCTTCTCCCCACTTCTCAGGACAGAGGGAGCCCTCCCTCGCTTTCTGAGATCAGAAGGAAGTGTGACAATGAAACCACGGAGTTGGATTGTGCCAAAGCTCACTGAGGAGTGCTGAGAGCCAGTTCCCTCCTCATTGCCTTCCCAGTCCCATCCCCTATGGAGCGGACCCAGGGCACTATCTACTGTCCTGCTCAATGGCAGCATGCTGTGGCTTGTGCTTCACTGCTTTTTCTCTCCCACTACTGCAGAGGAAGAGGATGAATAGAAGGCATGGAAGGCATGGATTGAGTGTGCAAGCCACTTTTGCACAGCTTTCTTCTGTGTATAATGCTAGACATGTATGAACCTGCTTAAAAAGCAGAACATACAGGTGTGGTCAGAACCTTGACAGACTGATTCAACAGCAATCTTCCTCTAAATTTCAATAGACATTGATCAGGGTCTGAATATATTGTGCAGACACAAAAGAGCAAATTGCCACAGACATCTCATCTTCAGGATACCTAACCTGGCAGGTGTCCACTGACAAATGGCAGAGAAATAAGAGAGGGAAGAGTCAATATGTTAAAAAAAGTTTATAAAATTCCATGAAATGAAGCAAGTTTAGTTTGTGAATTCATTACTCTAGTGACAAGCTGCTAAAACATCAGTTGTACTAATGTGTCATAAAACTAGACACATATTGAAGGAGACTAAACTTTCCATTATCTGAAACTCCCTTGGTAATGGAACGTGATTACTACAGACAGTTACTAATATGTCTTACTATGAATTTATCTGGGAACTAATACCTTTGATTACCAATTGAAATTAGTGTTTTACTTTAGTGTAATTCTATATGACAGCACAGTCAAAGGGACATTTGCTACTGAAGTCAAGGGCAGCAGGAGAAGGGTATTGATTTAGCTATGGGACTTTTTGAAGGAGCTATTACAAACTTTAACAAGCACAGTATCTAAGTTAATGCTGGGAAAAGAATTCTGGAAAGGTCCAAATCTGATGGTGCTGCTATGAGAGCAATGTCTTCAGAAGAAGAAGAAATGAACATCCAACATCTGCCAAATCTGGAACTACCTATGTCATTCTGGAAAACTAACCTTCTTGGCAAATGACAGATTATTTGGGGGGCAGAGTGGTATAATCTAGCCTCATTATTCTTAGGCACAGCAGAAGGCGATAAGTACCTCTGTATAAGCAACTAAAGTTGTTACAAAACATGAAAGTTGAGTCTATGACTGACCATCAGTCACAGAAATCATTATTTTTTTTTTTTCTGCGGATAATTCCATGGTATAAAACTATCTAATGCAGAGGTAAAATGGAAAAGCATTTACTGGTTAGAGCATATAATTTCTTCTGCAGGAGACCAGTACGGATTATGTTGTCCAAAGTTAAAACAAAACAATTTTCTCTTTGATCTTGGGTGCTTCTGGTGGCCCTAAATTCTGAGTGCCTTCCGCCAGAGCCATCACAGTTTACTACAGAAGTCCAAGGACAGTCCAGCAGGAGAATTTGTAATGTAATGGGAGAATATGTAATGAAGTGTCACAGCCAAAAACCCTCCTCATTTTACAGGACTTCTGAGTGTCCTGTAACCAAGGCCAGCCCATTGGCCAGCTCAAAAAAGATGTATAATTAATAATCAAGGACAACTGCAGATCACTTAAAAGCCTTCAGTTCCAGATAGGATGAAAGATCAAGCTCCTTCTTCAATAATTTTGTTGCTGCCAAATTTCTCTGAAGTAATTTGTCATGCTATGACAAGCTATGGATAGGTTTCTGAGGAGTTACAATTTTCTCAGACAAATATAATTATAGTATGTATAGTCCAGGTTTTCTTACTGCAAATAAAAAGTAATGGTCTTCTAAACCGAATATGGTTTAAATCTGATCCGTGAACTGAACAAATGTAAATTAAAAAAAACCAAAAAACTCGTGTAATAATTCAAAGCATTTTTTCATTTTCAGTCAAATGAAAAGTTTTTCCCAAAACAAACCAGTCTGCCTTACTTTTGGTGGCTTAATGTTTGCATTAAAAATGACTATTTGTCCAGATTTGAAAAATAAATCATATTTAAGCTATAACAAATTGAAACATTGAAAATACTAAATGGCAGCAACATTGTAAAATGAAATAGCCTCCTCCCTTGTTCATCTGCTTCTTGGAATTAGGTAGAAGCACAGATATGCCTTTTTCCAGTGAATAAAACAAGTGGACAACAATTTTGAGATGTTTGTAAATTTTGTAAGCATGTCATGTGTCTATAATGTGGTTTATTATTACTGTGTGGCTCAGTGGTCTGACCAGAAAAATATTCAAAGTTATTGCATTTCAGTACAGTTCCTATTCCTAGCTCCTCATCTAGGTGAGCTTTGGAGGCTGGAATCCCATCTAACTTTAGAGACCTGATTGATTTACTGTCATGGAGACAGATTCACCTTAAGTCAGTAATGCAACAGAAGGACACAGGAATTTCCTGACAATTGGGTCTCAAACAAGCTCTCTGCCCTCAAATAAAAAGGTGCAGGTAGAACACAGGATTCAAAACTCTAGGCAGAAGTCTTTGGAGAAAAAAAGGTTTTTGTGGAAGGGTAAAACCATGGCCTAAAAAAACTAATTGTCATTAATTCTCACTATTGTATTGAGGTTTATGCTATCTGAAGAATTTTAGATATGCAGTTTCTGGGAGGGAATGTTAGCAAGAGAACATTCTGATTACATTAAAAATAAATAAATAGACACCAAGGGAAAAAATAATAATAAAAAAAAACTTCAACAAGAAAACCAGAAAGAATTTTGGTTTCATTGTATAAGAAAAAGCTGGAAATATTAATCTGAAAGGATTAACATTCAGAAGGAAATTTAAGAATAGGATATTTACATTTAGAAGAAGCAAGAGAAATAAGCTGTTGCAAATTGAACAAGAACTGATACAACATGAAATGTGGGAAAGAATATGCAAAATTAGAGAGAATATTTGAAAACAAGAGCTTAAAAGAAAATTTTAACAAGAAGCAGAAATGCCCTAAATCACCTGTCAATAAAGGTGTGTTTGTGGCACACCCTTTTTGGGTCTGCCCCTCTAAAAAATGCATGGAATTTTTGGTAAATACTATACAAGATATTGCATGCTTGCACAGTAAACTTAAACAAGATGTAAGGCTTCACCCTCCTGTTTGCTGAAGTCAGGCAAGCATTTCTTGAACAACATAAAACCTTGAACAATTTCCCATGCTCAAAATCCCTTGGGCTGGCAGAAACAAGATGTTAGGAAAACAATTTCAAACCATACATATTCATTTATGGATATATACAGAATATATTAGAGTATAATATACTGGCTAAGCATTTCGTTTATATCACGAAAACATTAATGAGGGTTTGAGGTTCACCAAAGTATCATTATTAGAGCTTGGCCTTGGAAGTATCTAAAATTGCTTGGTGTCAGCACAGCTTGATTTCATAGCCATCTCATCAGAAGAGTTGATGCTAACACATCCTTTGTATGCACTCTATGCACAAGTCTAAGCTAACAAATCAACACATTACAAGCCTTATTGCCTTATTATCCTCTTACTAAATCATGATCCTTCTCCTATGTTCAAGGTAAACCCTGACATGATACCTTACATATATTTAATGTATATAAATGATAAAACTCTTCATCAGCTAGGTCACTCAAGAGCCTTCTGCCTACTTAACAAGGAGCTGTAATATAGGCAACAAAGCAGTGTGTCTAAATAGACGTGCTAAGGGAAGAATGTTTTTCCACACATTTTAGTGCACAGTTCCCAAGGGGTTTTATCACTTTTTCTCTGACAAATATTCAGTAGATATAGACACAATCAAGATAGGAAGATTTGTTTCAAGAATTCATCTGAAATTTGCAAATTTGATTTCTTATCTAAAATTAAGTGCAAGACAAAAGTTGGCCTTTAACTCAAATGTTCTAAATGAACAAGTTGGCTACAAGAATAATGTGAAGCTGTGGAGATGTAAAACTGTAGGGCCCCAAGATAAGCCTCCTGCTTTCTTTTCCAGCCTCCTTAGACAGTGGAAGTCCGTTTGTCCCTGTACCTGAATACATCATGGTAACCCTCCTTTTCTAGAACACTGCCTGGTCACCAACCAATAAGTTTGATGTTTTATTTAAAATTGCCTTTGCAATCTTGGGGGAGTCATAATTCTCCTA
The DNA here is from genome assembly GCA_013399835.1 of Leptocoma aspasia. Classification (NCBI taxonomy): domain Eukaryota; kingdom Metazoa; phylum Chordata; class Aves; order Passeriformes; family Nectariniidae; genus Leptocoma; species Leptocoma aspasia. The sequence goes on from VXAX01000826.1 coordinate 1,454,497, forward strand.
AGGGTAATCAGAAAAATATATGTTTCTAAAGAGTTGTATCCGAGTTTTTCCAATCTAACAGCAAGAAAATGTCTTGCATACGGCATCTTCAAACTCTTTGAACTATTTGCGTGATCCTTTTGAAAACTGCAGAAATCCTGGGCATGGTGTATCTGATTTGGGTCTGGGAGGGCTGAGAATGATCCTGGGGTCCAGAGTTTTCAGAGTTGAGTTGGTCAGTCACTTGTGTACATGGAGTGGACAGAGTTACTGTTTAGACAAACCCGCACATGATGCTGCATATGATATTGCTCCCTGGCAGCCTTGCTGCAGAGAAAATTTACAATTTAACGTTTAAATAGCATGTATGACTGATTTGTGCAAATATTCTATTTATTCTTTTCCTCTAGCCAGAAACAATTAAATTCACTTAGTCTCTGTAGTGGGATGACCAACCTGTATTAGTTTAATAATTAAAACGCAAGTTTTTGAAAGAAGTTTTAGAAGCCCTTACTGATGCCATGTACTTTTTTTTTTTTT
>VXAX01000826.1:1455029-1488859 GCA_013399835.1 Leptocoma aspasia
ATGTATTTGACATGTATTGATCCCTAGACAGTTTGTTTGTTTCCATTTCTGAGTTCCAACATTTTTGGCTGATACACTGTGAAAACACAGTTCTGTTCAAGTAATTTCATTTACCTTAAGAAGAGGACTGGGAGAAAGAAGAGAAGAGAAGAGAAGAGAAGAGAAGAGAAGAGAAGAGAAGAGAAGAGAAGAGAAGAGAAGAGAAGAGAAGAGAAGAGAAGAGAAGAGAAGAGAAGAGAAGAGAAGAGACGAAGAGAAGAAGAGACGAAGAGACGAAGAGGCGAAGAGACGAAGCAAGAAAGCAAGAAAGAAAGCAAGAAAGCAAGAAAAAGAAAGAAAGCAAGAAAAAGAAAGAAAGAAAGAAAGAAAGAAAGAAAGAAAGAAAGAAAGAAAGAAAGAAAGAAAGAAAGAAAGAAAGAAAGAAAGAAAGAAAGAAAGAAAGAAAGAAAGAAAGAAAGAAAGAAAGAAAGAAAGAAAGAAAGAAAGAAAGAAAGAAAGAAAGAAAGAAAGAAAGAAAGAAAGAAAGAAAGAAAGAAAGAAAGAAAGAAAGAAAGAAACATCAATCCACAATCTATATCAAACTTTTCTTCTTTTTTTATTCCTAAAAAACAGCAGAAGGATCAAATGTCACAAGCTTGCAAGAATACTCTCATGATTGATAGGCGTATAAGTTGATGATTGTCAATCTTAATGAGGACATGGCAAGATTGCTGGGTTTCATATCTAAATTTTCTCTCCCTGTAGGCAATCAACACCATCCTAACGATGCTTTCAGATCTATGTATGAGAAAATTAACAATCTGTGAAAGTGCATTTCTTTCAGTATTAATACCGGAAATCTCAGTGACACTATGGTGCCACTAGAATGCTGAAAAAATTACAGATGTAAATCTTCTTTTCTGTCTTTAACAGCAGCAAGAGAGCTCCAAGTTTTTTTAAAGAGAGAGGCTGTGGACAAGCCTATGGTATTTTCCTGGGTTTTTTTGTGGTTTTTTTTTTTTTTTTTTTTTTTTTTTTTTTTTTTTTTACTGAAGGAATGAAGAGGCAGCTGTGAAGCTTCACCCATATCTTCCGCTAGTTGAACCCTGATGTGGTTTAACCCTGGTCAGCAGAACAAACCCACAGACACATCTGTTAGGAGGCACCAATTCTCACTTCCCTAACAACATGTTCCATCACATAAGCATCCTGTTTCCAGTGAGAGCTTGTTTCAAACACAGCTCAGTTCAGTTTTAAATATTTTGAAACAGTGAGAATTCCTCAGAATGAAATTTTCACAAGCTAATAATTTTTCCAGTGTTCACAATTCACCAGGTACTCCAATTACATTTTCTTATCTGTCTCATGTCCCTTAAACTCAGTCCAATAAGCAGTGCTGTTCTGATGTGCAATACTTCCCATCATGGGATCTCAAAGAACTGAAACAAACATTAACTAGTTTGCAAGACCTCAGAAAAGCTCAATTTAAATACAATAATTGAGTGAGATGAATGGATAAGAGAGTTTTAATGGATACACACAAGAAAATAGTTCTAGAAAAAATACTAGAAACTGAAAACAAACATCAATTATTTTTATAAAATTCTTCCTCTAGGGGGTTTTGATAAAAATACCCAGAGTTTGCAAAGAGTGGACGCTTGAAGTTGTGAGAATTTCATGTAAATGTGTTTCCATAGGAAAAAGTAGATTTAATGTCATTGACATAAAATTTGAGCTTGAAATAGTCCCAGTGATCTTGAGGTTTGGTGTATCACCAAACACAGGATGACTATGAGCGTGCTGTGGAGTCTGGGACACAAAACTTGTTTTTAGCTAAGAATATTCATCTCCAGAGGAACAGTAGAAGGTTTACAGAAGGAAAGAAATTTTCTTCTCTATTTGGACATGGTGGTGTCAACAGCTTGAACGTTACAGCAGTCAATATAGATGTGTTGGAAGACTAGCAAATATCCTCTTTTCCTCTCATTACTTCTGGAATGGTCTTTCCAGCATTCATAACTCCAGCAGACAATAGTCCAAGCTCTCTGCGATGATATTCCAAGCTCTCTGCAGACTCAGCAAGATGATGTTATTCTGGGGTGAAATTTTCCAAATGTTGTTCTTAAATTGGGATAGAATATTTTTCTTCCTGACAAAATACAAACTGAATCTTGGAGGTCACCCTGGTTCGTGTTTTAGTTTCTGACACTGCTCCTTTGTAAAAGACCTTCACCTGTCAAGTGAGAGCTTAACTCTTTATTGAGTTATCTAATCCCTTAGATTACCTGTTTAGGCTTCAGGAGATAAAACTCTTAGCACTACCTCTTATTAAACAAAAAAACACCAAAAAAACCCAAAAAACAAACAAAACAAAACAACAACAAAAAAAAAAACAAAAAAAACCAAAAAAACCCACAAAAAAAACCAAAAAAAACAAGACAAAAATCTCAGTAATGAATTGCAGTGTTTCAGTTAATATCTTTCTCTGTATTAATTTCTGTTTTCTCTGAAGTAATTTCAATTCTATTTAAAATTCTAATTACAGATTAGAAAATAAGATTAGAGAACTATTTTACTTCTACAGATAAAGTTTAGATGTCACCCATCTCTTCTCCTTTACTTCTCCTAGATGCCCAAATAGAGAACAAGGCAGAGTATTCAGCAGATGACGATGCATTGGAGACAATTTCCTACTCATCAAATTCCACCTCACAGGATATTAAAATGTCATATAATTAGACTCGTTTCAAAGAAATTACAGTGTCACCAGTCTTGCTTGTTATTTCTATCTCTTCACCTGTTGCTGCACCTCAGACTGGTGCTGATTATTCCACAGATCTCATAAACCCTCTTTGCCACGTATTTTTCTTTCTGAAGTCCATCTATTCCCAGAAGAGTGCTTCCCTTGTGTTCTGTAAACTCAAAATCAATTTTCATTATCAAATTCTAATCTGATTTCCAAATTTTAATCTGTATGACATTAATTAAAACAGGTACAATAGAGAATGAATCAGATCCTAAATTATTCTTCCTCTAGCAAGTGTTCAAACTTCCATATACGTTTAAGAGTCAGTAATAAGAAATTCTAAGGAAAAGAAAAGCATGCCTGTTAACAGGATTTCTAAATGCAGTCTTAGAAAGGACCAGGGTATATGTTTCTTATTGAGAAAGAAATATTTTTTCTCCATTAGTAATCAAGATATATATTAAACCGAAACTACTGAATGTTTTCAATTTAATCAACTCAAAGGTCTCCATTGAACAATCATAAATTTTCTGACCAAAAAAAATCTCAATCTATGCTGCTGAATTTTAACGGGTAGTGTGACAATACTGAAAAATCTGAGAGAACACTGATGTCATGGCAGTATCTAATAAAAAGATAAATAAGGATTAATTAGATCATTTAGTTTCAATACAGTCTCGTGTACAATCATATACAACGTGGTATGTCAACAGCAAAACCTCACATTGATAATGAAATCAAAGTTCCATAAATGCATCCATTATAAGGATGTTACATACTGTCACACAATATTTTTGCCTTTTATAAGAGTGAAAGTTTGGTCTGTACAAAAATGCTGCATAGAATCTTACAGGATATTTGAATAAAACTTAATATAAAATAAAATAATATAAATGGCAAAACATAAAATCAAGTGGAACAAATCATTAGATTACAGAATGTCAGTTAGAATGGGGAACCATAAGGCAGTGAGAAATGCTTTAAGTTGATTATCTCAGAGGTTGATCTCAGCTTCGTGTATTCATTAAATTTAGAAAATGTGTGTAATAAAAGAGAAAACAATGGTTGGCAAAATTTATAGATGAAAAAGTAATTAAAGCATGGCAAGTGGGTCTTATTTTAATATAGTGCACTTGTAAGGCATATGGAAAATTGATTGCTTATGAGCAATTAATATTAGTCACATTCTCAAAGTAATCAAGATCCCATGATCCTCCTATGTAGGGAGTGCAAACAGTCAGTAGACTTAGAAAAAAAAAAAGTAGACTTTATCTAATTTGCTAAATTCTGCGATACAAATGAGGGAGATAATTTTAAAATGTTTGAGGAAAAAAAAAAAAGAAAAACACAAACCAAAACACACACAACCCTATGGACTGGAGAACATACAATGAGAAACTAAAAACCTTAATTCAGTAGTTAAACTCTACCTAGTACTGTGTCATCTGCTAACAAACCTCTACAATAAAGAGGTTTCTGACAGGTGATTATTCTTTTATAGAACCCTAGAACGGTTTGGGTTGCAAGGGACCTTCAGGATAATGTAATTCCAAACTCGCCCCCGGGGGCAGGGGCACCTTCCACTAGACCAGGTTTTTAAACCTGCATCCAGCCTAGCCTTGAGCACTTCCAGGGATGGAGCTGCCACAGCTTCTCTGGGCAACTTGTTCAAATGCCTCACCAGCCTCACTGTAAAGAATTTCTTTCTAATATCCAATCAACTCTGTTTCAGTTTACTTCATGACGAAAAATGTATTGGTAATATCTAACAGTTGGAAAGTAAAGTTAAGCAGATGCATGTAAGAGAGAGGGTACGCATTTTTTGATAAGAAAATAGCACCTGGGACTCCCTGTTTAATAATGTCAGTGCCTATAAATGTTGCAAGAAGATACGATCTACCTCAAATAAAGGTACAGGCTTACTTCAGAAGAGCTCGAGCAGGACATTTAGGCTATTAATGAATGAATCAGATCAGATATTTATAAGAATTCTTCCCAGCCTGAGCTTTATTAATCCATATGAAAAGAGTAGTTTGACTGACATCCTGAGTGGTCCCAAATTCAACATGATAGGGGAAAAAACTCATAAGTTTTCCTGGCAAAGTTGCCTGTTCTAGGGCAGATCTTGACCTCTGAACTACTAATCCTGCATCTTCTCAGACTTAATAAAAGTAACAGGGACACCAAGACATTCTTCATCTCCGTGTTTCCGTGGATGACAGAGAAAGCTGAAACATCTGGGCCAGCTGCATAGGTCTGAACTGTAAATACATGCAAATTTGTGAAATCAAGCAACTCTTTCCTTCAGAGAGATTACCCTCTATAACAGCAAGAAAAAATAGGGTGAAGAAAAAAATCAGGACCAAGCTTTCAGAAAGAAAAAATCAGAGGCATAAAAATATGACAGCTTTTAGCATTTGTGATGTCTGTTCTCTAATTTTTCCACATGGAGAGACTATCCCAGAAAATATTTTAGTGTCTTCCAAATCTGTTGCTTTATGATCATTTGAAGCATCAAGATGATGACCTCAGAGTTTTGCTTACTCATTATTTTCAAGGTCATGTCACTGACTTTTGTTACTGAAAACTGTTATAAAGGAGTTTCTAGCAGTTTTGGTTGCATAATTTTGCAATATGAAGTAGAATTTTCACAGCCTTGATCATTACAACAGTTCATAAATGGAGTTTAAAGCCTGAAATTACAGCATTTCAAAATGCACTAGGAATCATTACTCTCAGGGATCAATCATATCTTCTCTAGGAGGTGCTTATTTGTGTGAGTTTTTTGTTTCATGAATGATAGATCTGTGTGTTTGTCTTTCATTCTTCTGGTCTCTCAAGAAAGTGGTATTTACACACACTAATTGCCAAAGCCACAGAAGTAAAATTATGTCAGTTAATATTCTCACACGGTCTCATTTTTGGCCTTTCTGTTCTGACAAGTTGCCGTTCTTAAAGATAATAAAAGAATTTTTTTCAAGTAGTGTATCAAGCTGAAGTTATTATAACTTAAAGTTTATGTATCACACACATTGTACAACTCTATCTTTGTGAACTAGAAAAGTTATATAAAGTTATACAGATGCAAAATATAGTATCCTTCTAAGATTTCCCTACAGAGTCTATATGGGCCATGTGGATCAGGTAAAAAATTACCATTCACGCAAGGACACAAAAAAATAACAAACCAAAATCCCTATGTATGACTCCAGAAAAATAAATTAATTGAATAACCATGATAAAAATTCAGGNTTTGCTAAATTCTGCGATACAAATGAGGGAGATAATTTTAAAATGTTTGAGGAAAAAAAAAAAGAAAAAACACAAACCAAAACACACACAACCCTATGGACTGGAGAACATACAATGAGAAACTAAAAACCTTAATTCAGTAGTTAAACTCTACCTAGTACTGTGTCATCTGCTAACAAACCTCTACAATAAAGAGGTTTCTGACAGGTGATTATTCTTTTATAGAACCCTAGAACGGTTTGGGTTGCAAGGGACCTTCAGGATAATGTAATTCCAAACTCGCCCCCGGGGGCAGGGGCACCTTCCACTAGACCAGGTTTTTAAACCTGCATCCAGCCTAGCCTTGAGCACTTCCAGGGATGGAGCTGCCACAGCTTCTCTGGGCAACTTGTTCAAATGCCTCACCAGCCTCACTGTAAAGAATTTCTTTCTAATATCCAATCAACTCTGTTTCAGTTTACTTCATGACGAAAAATGTATTGGTAATATCTAACAGTTGGAAAGTAAAGTTAAGCAGATGCATGTAAGAGAGAGGGTACGCATTTTTTGATAAGAAAATAGCACCTGGGACTCCCTGTTTAATAATGTCAGTGCCTATAAATGTTGCAAGAAGATACGATCTACCTCAAATAAAGGTACAGGCTTACTTCAGAAGAGCTCGAGCAGGACATTTAGGCTATTAATGAATGAATCAGATCAGATATTTATAAGAATTCTTCCCAGCCTGAGCTTTATTAATCCATATGAAAAGAGTAGTTTGACTGACATCCTGAGTGGTCCCAAATTCAACATGATAGGGGAAAAAACTCATAAGTTTTCCTGGCAAAGTTGCCTGTTCTAGGGCAGATCTTGACCTCTGAACTACTAATCCTGCATCTTCTCAGACTTAATAAAAGTAACAGGGACACCAAGACATTCTTCATCTCCGTGTTTCCGTGGATGACAGAGAAAGCTGAAACATCTGGGCCAGCTGCATAGGTCTGAACTGTAAATACATGCAAATTTGTGAAATCAAGCAACTCTTTCCTTCAGAGAGATTACCCTCTATAACAGCAAGAAAAAATAGGGTGAAGAAAAAAATCAGGACCAAGCTTTCAGAAAGAAAAAATCAGAGGCATAAAAATATGACAGCTTTTAGCATTTGTGATGTCTGTTCTCTAATTTTTCCACATGGAGAGACTATCCCAGAAAATATTTTAGTGTCTTCCAAATCTGTTGCTTTATGATCATTTGAAGCATCAAGATGATGACCTCAGAGTTTTGCTTACTCATTATTTTCAAGGTCATGTCACTGACTTTTGTTACTGAAAACTGTTATAAAGGAGTTTCTAGCAGTTTTGGTTGCATAATTTTGCAATATGAAGTAGAATTTTCACAGCCTTGATCATTACAACAGTTCATAAATGGAGTTTAAAGCCTGAAATTACAGCATTTCAAAATGCACTAGGAATCATTACTCTCAGGGATCAATCATATCTTCTCTAGGAGGTGCTTATTTGTGTGAGTTTTTTGTTTCATGAATGATAGATCTGTGTGTTTGTCTTTCATTCTTCTGGTCTCTCAAGAAAGTGGTATTTACACACACTAATTGCCAAAGCCACAGAAGTAAAATTATGTCAGTTAATATTCTCACACGGTCTCATTTTTGGCCTTTCTGTTCTGACAAGTTGCCGTTCTTAAAGATAATAAAAGAATTTTTTTCAAGTAGTGTATCAAGCTGAAGTTATTATAACTTAAAGTTTATGTATCACACACATTGTACAACTCTATCTTTGTGAACTAGAAAAGTTATATAAAGTTATACAGATGCAAAATATAGTATCCTTCTAAGATTTCCCTACAGAGTCTATATGGGCCATGTGGATCAGGTAAAAAATTACCATTCACGCAAGGACACAAAAAAATAACAAACCAAAATCCCTATGTATGACTCCAGAAAAATAAATTAATTGAATAACCATGATAAAAATTCAGGCCTTTGTTAAGTGTACTCAAAATGTTCAGACACCAACATCACACTACATCTATTTAATGGGTAGTGATAAACGTTATTCCTGCCTTTCTATCAAGATTCAGGATAGTCATGAAATCCTGGAGAAAGGAAAAGGTGTTTCTAACATTGATAATTTTCTATTAAAATCTTCCTTACATTTGTGTGTTAAAAATATAAATAAATCAGAAGGTATGAAATATAAATCTATACAAATTTATTGTCTCTTCATGAAGCTTGATAATTTGTTGGACAAGCTATTATGTAAACCCCATTGCAGACAGACAAAATGATTGAACATACATAGAATGCTACACTATGCATCAAAACATAGGTATTTCCACTCAGTCATAGGAAAATTATTTTAAAAGAGAAGAATCACCAGTTTTGGACAAATATATATAACATAAGAGATTATAATATATAATATATAATATAATATTACATATAGGTGAGGTTTTAGTTCATCATTGGATTTGTATAATAGCATTAAAAGGGTATGAAGTCACCTAGCACACAGTATAGCACACTAAGTGTAGGTATTACAGGAAAAAAAAGTATTAGGAAGAAAGGAGGATAGAAAGAGACAAGTGAAGAGATATGCCTCACATTCAGGATGTCTGAGTACATTGCTTCTGGGGAAGGTCAACACTTGGTTTGTTGTTTTAAAAAAATACCAACTTACAAGTGGTACATTCAGAAATGGAGTACAGATGACTCTGCAGTGAGAATAATGCCAAAAACCACAGAAAATCACGAGGAAAAAATCTTGAAGAAGGAAAAAAATCCTGAAAGACACACTAAACTTGATGCCAAAGGCAACATCCATAAAAGTAAATTGCTGAAAACAGAGAAGGCTTTCAGTATATGATTAAGAGCAGTATTGAAAAGGCCTGGTAGCATGGCAGTATGGGTTTAGAGGACAGAACTTTGTGACCCGTGCTGAAAGTACTCCACTGGATTGAAGAAGTCAGCAGTCTAGAATTTCTGAGCGTTTTTTAGACTTTCCTAATGTTACAGAAAGCAGGAAATGTCTACAGATAAGGACTGTAAAGTCACCCTCTGTGGGGCAAGTCAAGGGACACTACACTCCTAACATGAATGTCTTTTTCAAATTAGTCCTGGGATCATATAACCCTCTAGAAGGTGTCCCTGCTCATGGCAGGGTAGTTGGAACTAAATGATCTTTAAGGTCTCTTCCACTCCAAACTGTTCTCTCATTTTATGAAACACCTATATCCTTTTCAGAATTATTCAGGTATTCCCATTAATGGCCTCCTATGTGGGTTCATGCCCTAAAGGTGAAATACACTTTCTTTATAACTGTTTTAAAATGACTGAATTTTAAAACTGACTCCATGTAGCAGCCACAGATATGAAACGTGTGCAGTTTCTACCAACATAAAAGATATAGGACCTAGCATCTCCATGCTTCTTCTGAAATCCTGTTATGAAAATTAAATTTCTGCATTTTAATAGTAATTTCTGCTTTATTCAAAAGTAAGGAGCAATGGGATTTATAAGATTAGGCAATCAAGGTTTTAAGTAGTGTTTAGATATTATTATTTTTTAGCCTAGGTAGCATTTGTGAAATTAAATTTTTAATAACCTTTCAGATATTTAGCCTTAGGGAAATAATTTCTTTAACAGTAGTTCAAAGGTTTAATGTCACAGTAAAGGCTTTGAAATATGATGTGATCCCTTTCATTCCAGAAAGTTAGCTTTAAAAAAAAGAAACAAAGTAAAAATGTTAATGAGGAAAAGTTATGCAGTCCAGCTCCAAAACAAGACAGGAGGATGGGGAAACAAACTCTGCTATCAAAATGCCTTTATAATATTTCATCCTCAGCTTTCTAAACAGAATATCAGTCCCAAAATCTTCACAATCAGGCTTCCAAGATTTATATTTTGAAAATGTGAGAGGGGGCAGTAACTCTGAACTTTCTCTCCAAGTGAAAGTTAGACAAATGTTTGACAGTGGGAATGTTTTCCCTTGCCTCCATCCCATGACTGATGTCTAGCCCAGATCTATTGTAGTAGAAATGGAATATGAAAATAAACAGATTTATGAGATACAGAAGGGCTTTTACAGGGTTATATCCCATCCACAGTGTTTGTATGAACCTAAGCCTCTGCCTAATACAAGTTTTTTTAGGGATTTCTTATTTCATCAAATTTCAGCCGATGTACATTTAGCAATGGTCAGTCTGGGTTTCAAATGCTGCCTTTATTTCTCAGGATAAGGTCACTGCCATTTATGAAAGTAGGAGACTTTCTTCTAAGGTCAGAGAGAGCAAAAATCCTTTCCCGGAAAGTTGCTGAAGCACTTGGATTGAAAATATCTGTAAGAGTATTCATTCTTTGTCAATTATTGATGTTGGTTTTTTTTTTCCCCAAAAGAGAGAAATAGGCCCACTAATTAAAGTTTGCTCATATTGTAAATAAATGAAAACAGACTTTTAAAAGATTTATCTGGCAATTCCTTTAACAGCTTTCAGCTGACCTATAAACATTTAAACAGTCCATTCCAGAGCTGATCTGCATTCCTGAATGGTACGAAATAGACCTCCTCTATCATGATACTGCTCACATTATTGTGAATAGTTTGGATGATAGTATACTGTCAAAACTTATAACAATTATAAAAAATGATAATAGCAAAAAAACCCCATCCCTTGTTTCAAGAAGAGTTGAGTGCTGAAATATTAAATTTATGCTTATCAAGAAACCAGAAAACATTAATTATTCTTTATAGTTTCCTATATAGACTATGACATAGTTTTAGTAACAGTTCTGTCCAAAACATTGATACAAGGGAGATTTCACAGCATTCATGGCAGTGGTGGTGGGCATACTCCAAAAGCCCACCAACTGCTATTTAATTTCAAGGTTTGTGTATAGATTATTTTCTTCTATTCTCTTCCTAAATTGCAAATATCTGACTCCAATATGGATTATCCGCAAATCTGTTTTTACAGAGCAGCAGGAATTGCTGAAAAACAAGTGTAAATTCTGGAGAGATTGCCACCTGTCTTCTTCATTTGAACTCCTAGGAAAAATTATGTAAATAGTGTTAAATAAATTAAAGATTTCAATGCTTATTTGGAGCTAAAACCAGCAGACAAATAGACAGTTAAATATGGAAAAAAGAGTCCAAGGAAAAAGAAATCAGACTGGTCAGCAGGAGTCATACTGTTCCCCCAAAAGCAATGCACAACCAAAGATTAACAAAAATAATTCTAAAAATATAGTAATAGCAAGCTAGCACAGTGTAATATTGAAGAGATTACTATATGTTGCTATTTACTGTTTAAAATTTTGTAAGTTAAACATAATTTTATTTCAGTTGAGTTGGGCTACTCCATCATCAAACCCAAGGTATAAATAATAAATATGGCCTATGGCCAAATGGGAAATAAACAGGCTGAATCTACAAACAAACCAATAAAATTCAGCTTTTCCTGCGTGCTGGATGAAATACCACCATAAAGAGTAACAAATATTTGCAATTTGTTTTCCATATTTAAATTTCTTGATATTCCTTTACAAAATCTTTTGATGCTCTGTGGTTTTGCTTGTTTGTTGGTGGGGTGTTTTTTTCCTAATCCCTTGACATCAAATAACCAAGAAGAGGGAGAAAGGAAGAATAAGAGAAAGAAAAAACGAGAGGACAAAGCCAGGAGAAGGGAAGACAAACCAATTTCATCTCTTTTGAAATTAGAAGTAATGGTATGTGTTTTTACTAATAATTCAGCAACTTTCTGTTTAATTTCCATATTATTTCTGTGGAAAAATATTTTCCACAGAAAAACAAGGCTGACTGTTTTTTTCATGGCAACTTTCCTGTTCTTTTTGAAAAAGTAATTAGACATGCTAGAAACAATGCAAGATTTCAAGTTCTCTTTCTTTTCAGCATAATTATTCCTATGACAATTAAAAAGAGAGAGAGAGAGAGAGAAGACCAAAGCCAATTAAATATTTGGTTTACTAGCAAAACAAAAGTGAAAATAGATTTTCAATGCAAACTTTTCTTGATGGAACATTATCAATAATTTTTTTTAGCTTTCTATTAGAGAAAGCTTTTTTCCATCCAGTTTACCCTCCTGGGTCTCTTCCAGATGGAAACAAGAGGGACAATCAATAAATGAAGCTGCTCAGCATGGTTGCCAGATTTTAGATATTAAAATCCAGTCCCAGGGAGGGCAATCATGTGTGCACATATAAGTGTGCATGAATATGTAGGCTCAATGTCTCCGATGTAACCCAGGCCAGCTAGTGCTGTTTTATGCCTGAACATCACCCAGCACACCTGGCATCAGATCTAGTGCACATTGGTGATGTATCCACAGGTTTGCTAAAACCTCTTTTGTGGCTGACATCACTCAGCCTCCCATATAGACATAAATTAACTTTCCATGATTGTAACTAGTTACTGTAGAAAAACTGGGGGAGAAGAATTTATATAGGCAAAACATAATAAGAATGGGATTTGACTGTATGATACAGGATAGTCAGATCACATTAAGAGTTTTGGCATCTCTCTCACTCATCTTTCTGCTAGTAAGCCTCCTTTGACATGGAGGCCATAAGCAACTGATTAAGAGCTTGTTGTCTCATACCAATATTCTACTAAAAATATCTGTGAGGTTCTATTTCATGTTAAAGGAGAAATTACAAGATATCTTGTGTAAGTCAATGACACTCATATGAGTTTTGGAGCAGGAAAAAACCAACAGCTGAAGATGAGCCAAATTATGATCTCAGAGGACTCTATGTAAAGCTTAATGGCTTCTCTGGAATAACCTCAAGTTTATGTGACAGTCACATAGATCAGAATATCATATTAGATCTGACATTTTTCAGCACAAAATCATCCAAGAAGAAAAAGAAAAGTATTTATTTTGATCAACCCACACACAGACATGAACTATATTATTATTTTACAAGCCCATCTCAGCTCTGCATCCTCTTTTGCAAAGACATAGGGGAGGATGGGTTGGATAATTCGCTTCAGCATGAAATGGTTTGAGCGTGCAAAACAAAATGAGATAGATGCACTTCCTAAAATCTTTTCATTCTGTTTCACATGGCTATGTTTAAAAAATGAAGTAAATAAACAGCCAAAGTGTTTCTGACTCAGTGATATTAAACAAATTCAATTATTTTGCCTATTATATTTTGAGAAAAGCAATAAAAACAAGAACATAAAACAGACACCCTTCACCAAGGCTATGCCATACAGTCACTCAGTGTCGTGCTATTAGTCATTCTAACTACAAGTAATCTACCAGCACAGATTGCAATAATGGTGTTTTTTTTTCCCCAGCACAGATGTTCATGTTTCCCTGATCATCTTACAAAAGGCAAGATTGTCTGCAAAGGTCAGGTCCATCTCTTTTTCTAGCATGAATACTGTGATGCTTTGACTATTCAGCACTGAATTTAGACTGTCACCAGTCTAAAGATTTAAAGAGGAGTGTGTGTATTTGCTCTTCCACTGCTGCATGATAATGGCTTTCACTGTACCCAGGATCACAGCATGATCACCATTTCACCTCATTACTTTCTAAGGCATTTGGAGAGATACTCCAAGCTCAGAATGGTGCTGCCTAAAACTGCCTCCCTCCTCTGAGGTTAGCCAGCAATTTAAACAATATAATATGAGTGTTGGATACTGGAAAGAAAGATAAAACAGTGGTTAGAAGAAACGAGAAGAGGGCTTTTTGAGATCTCCTTAGATTTCCTTGTGTCTTGGTGGCTGACTGCAAGTAATGTAGATCTGATGGAAAAAATCAATCATGTTTTCTACAGTAAGAGATTTCAAAATACATCTCTGCACTTTGGCCCTGTGTTACCTAAGGAACTAAATGGATTTTTCTGAATTGTCAGAGAGAAAAGGAGTAATACAGTTCTTCAATCCAGTAAAAACACAGAATCATAGAAACCTAGAATGCTCTGATTTGGAAGGGACCTTAAAGACCATTTAGTTCTAACCTCTCTGCCATGGGCAGGGACACCTTCCACCAGACCAGGCTGCTCAGGGCCCCATCCAGCCTGACCTCAAACACATCTGTTAGCAGACATTATTCCCATTTCCCACTGTAACATGGTGCATCCACAGTGTTCTTCACCCTCCCTCATTGCTCAGCACCTAAAATTCAGACATTCTGCACTGGAAATCTGTGTCCCTGGAGATTTGTCCTCAGAATCATTATAAAGTATCAACAGATTTCTTTCATATTATTTCCCTGGCCCAATGTAAACTCTGGGAGGTAGAAGGAAAGTGTGAATCCACTTCTGTATTTTCCTTGATTCCCCTTTTGCTCCCCCCATATCTCCTCTGGACTTTTAAGAATGAAGATGATAAGCATCAGATTCCCTCTGTAATATCTTAGACCTAAGAATGCAAAAAAAATATTAGGAAATTATGGTAATGCCACACGTTCAGTACTGCTTTGCAGTGCAATGCATCTCACTTGAGATATATAAATATCTCACTTGAGATATATATAAATATCTATATAAAATAAATCCAGCCCTTATTAATTGAAAAAAAACCCCATGCAATTCATTTCTATGTAGAAAGAAAGGATTAAAGAAACAATGTGACCAAAACTTTAACTGAGACATGGAAAAATCCACAGAGTAAAACTAAAAAACCCAAGAAACAAAAAAAACGCTAAAAGTCTCCAGTGCAACAGCTTTGGTTTTTTCCCCATAGCAGCAGAGGAGATTATATTCTGCTGGAAAAAGATGCAGTTTCAGCTTTGCTTCAGTAACTGTAGCCTCGTCTTTGACAAATTCAGGAAATATAAACCGAGTGGTGACACTGTAGGGCAGAAATGATAGAGCATAAAAAACAGCAATGACATCAAAATGAATATTGTTCATGGCTTGCATCAGAGTAGTGAAGGTGTAAAAAAAATGTTACAGTTAGTCTAGTGACTGATATTTTTCTCCCTTTGGGACATCCTCATCACCAGTCGCAGTGCAGTGACTTTGTATGAGAATTTTTGTAGAATGGTAGAGGTAAAGGCTAGAGTGCTCAAATGTAATTCTAAGTCAGTTAGATATGTTTGCTTTCACCCAGCTTGCTTCATCAATGTTCACGTTAATTTTATTCACATTAATTTTATTCACAAAGTAGTTTCCTTATTCTTTTTTTTTCTTACTTGAAAAGAGCAGAAGTCTTCCTGATAAATGAGTCACTACTACGTACTGTCAGATCTCAAAAGACAAAAAATAAGGGGAAAAAAAAAGTAATGTTGCCACTCTTCAACACTGGATTAATTCCAGACCTCCCAATTAACACCATTGTCATTTAAATAAATGCCAATTTTTACAAAGTTTTTTTAATTATTACCCTTTTGTTCATTTCAATATTCATTTATAAATTATTGCATAAAGCATGACGGTCACATAAGAGAGTATGTGGGAAAGCATAGCAACAACACAAAAATTATTTAAACAATTAAGCTGCAGGAAATTGAACATTAATCTCCTTCACAAATATTGTGTATAATAGCATGGATTTGTCTAGCAACTTACATCTGATTTAAAGCATTCGGCTTCATCTGTTGTCTTAGAAGTGTCAAACATCCATTGGTGAAACTGCTAGAATCTATTCTAGAAAATGAAACACATTGCCAAATCCCATATCTTGACTGTAAGTCCTAGCCAGGGCATCTAGTCCTTTTCAAACACACCTCTAATATTGCTCACTTTTTATTTTGACTTCACCTAGCTTCTTTCTTTGCTATTCCAGCTTCTTATTTTCAACCCTGAATTTTCATTATAACTGTAACTTTGATAATTCATTTAGTGATTAAAATAATTCAGTTGTACTATATTGAACATAATCACTAAATCAAAGACTCTTCTCCCGAGGGAACATCTCTTAATACTAGGGCTGCTTGCCCTTCTGGATAATATGGATGCTCTGACTGCAAGGCATCTTATTTACTATTGTTTTGTTAATCTGTAGTTATGATGACAAGGAAACCTGTGCCTTTAGTTTGAAGATGCCAGTGTCACAACTTTGATTTTTACAGATGATATTTGACAATTACAAACAAAGTTAAAAGTAGGAATGTGTTAGGATAAACCCAGAAGTCTAATCAGGAACTGAGCTAAATTTTCCTATTTCTTTCTTAGTAGATTAATCTTTAATTTGACAAAACATTTTGTTTTAACACATTTAAATGGTATTAAAAGAGTTTGACTGCATCAGCATATAGTGCACAAATGAGACTAATTAGTTTTATTTCATTTACAACTAATAAAATCTTTCCCATCCTAGATATAAGACACTAGTTGGAAGTCCAGACATTGCATTTTGTAATGGAAATTTAATTATTAGTACAGCCAATCCCTCCTTTCTATTCTACAACAAAAACCACAATATGTTTTTAATCTTAGATCCAAGCTTCTGGTTGTATTTGCACCTCTTTTTTCTCAGTGGTGCAGAGGGGATGACTATAGCCCTCAGGAATAAATTGACAAGTCCAGTGTGAATGACTAAAAGCAAAAGATTATCAAGAAGATTACTGATCTTCTGAGAATTCACAGTACTTGGGATATTACTTCCAGCCTAGATCCTACTTCCAAGAAAAATATGTTGGTCACAACCCTGGAAAGCACCAAAATACCTCTTAAGAAGATACCACTCACTGTGAAAACAGAAATTATCTAGGAACGGTTGGTTTCTACAGAAATAATAAGTAGCAATGTTTTTAATGACACAAATTGTCATTTTTCTTGCATTACTCTTTCAGGATCCATCTTCTTTTCCATGAGGGAAATCCATCCACCTTTTCCAGATTTGTGTGCCATGATCCTAGTGACAATTAATTTTACCAGTAGATGGGAGTGCAGGCACAACCATGAGCACATTACTACACAAAGGCAAGGAGCATGGAAGGATGGCACATCTGTCATTACCCAAAAGTTCTCTCCATATTAGGAGCAACATGATGCCAAGAGATAGAGTTATTACTATACCGTCACACCTGAACATAAAGAGGAGTGCTGGGGCTTGTTCATCATGTGCTGTTTAAGATGGACATATGATGTGATAAAAATGCCTTTTCTGACATATTTTAATTCATAAATTCACTCACAGTTGGAGTAATTTTCTACGTTTTCTCAAGGCAAATTTCACAGTACTGTCTTAGATCACATTGGGAAAAGCATTTCTTCTTCATTAAGTTTTCTAATTAGAAATATGTTCTTTGACTGCAGATAAAAGTTTTGAAGTACTGAATGCTGAAGAGGTACTGATCAATGGCTTCATTAGGAATGACTGGCTTCTCTGGCTGTCAAAATGTCAAGTTATTTGCATTAAAGAAATGAATATATTTCTGCTTGTCACACCTTTAGCAGAGACATGAACTAATCTGAAAAATAAACACTTCCTTTGCACATTTTACTTGTTAGTCTTTCAAGTTCATTTCAGGTACTCATCCTGTTGCCCAGTTTTCATATTCAAGATGCAATGGAGTCAAGTCACTCATTCATGCCTAGTTTTAGGATGCTTTTTCTTTTGCATGTGAAAAGTCAAGAGAGAGAATTTCTAAATACATAGAAGAGCATTAGAATTTCTAAACTCAGATTTCAGAACTAAGGTCCTAGAACACAATTAATTTTACATTTTAAAGTAATTCTGCTGAATTTAAATTATATCTTTCAGAAAAAAAAATCTGCAAAGTACAGAATATGTTTTAATATTTATTTAAGAAAACCCCCCACAACCAACAAACAGAAAATCAGAAAAAAATAGGTAACAATTTGCTTCTTCCTTCCTTTTGAAGATATTTCTAATTTAAAATTGACCTTATTTGGAGTGTTTAAGATCAAATAGCATCCATGGGGAACTTCCAATCAAACCCACTCAAAGATTATATGATTTACATGTGCTAAGGCTGAATTTTTCTACCAAACTTATCAACCCATGTAATTTATGAATAAGCACCAACCTTAATTAACTGATAAAATACAAAAAATATTTGAGTCAATTAAAAAATAAACTTTCAGCACATAAGATGATACTAGAAGATGTATATTCATGAGCCTGAGATAATGGCCTGAAAGTCATTAAAATACCAGTGCCAATATTTGTCTGATTTAAAATATGAAGAATCATTTTGATACTTTTAAAGGAATGGTCAAAAATAATAATTTAAATATAAAATTGCAGTGGTGGTTAGATCTCTCTGCATCATGTTTATCATATTAGTCTAAACCATGGAAGATAGTTGTACTTTTCAATTTCAGCATACTTTTACGTTTTCAGAAAAAAAAGCCCAGGTGAATTCCAAATTCTTTGCTCTAGCCAAGAGAGACAGAGAAAATTTGTAAAAATCTTAAAGAAAGCTAGCTGGAAACTGAATGTGGCCTCATTCCCAAATTAGTCATACTGGAAAACACTGGAATGCTGGAATACCCAATCCTCTATTTTGTTGATGTTTCCTTTCATGGGCAGATGGCACTACCAAGGACTTGACTTCACATAGCAGAGAAAGGGTTGAGAATAAACAGTGAACACTTAACCTGAGCTCTGAAGAGAGAGCAAATAAAATTACGTTTAAAAGAATAAGAAAAAAGTCATCAACAAAAGCCAAAATCTCAGCAACATATCCGAGACTCAAATACTCAGTTTTCTAGCTGCTAATGTTGAACTTTTGAGCAAACACATTCTACTGCATGTTTTGTAAGATGTCAGTCACTTCTGACAAGGTTTCCTCTCTGAAGACCAGAGCATAAAGTCTTCAGCCAAAGCAGGGCAAAGATTGCCAAATATCTGCTACAAAATTCTTCTGGAAGCAATAGGTCCTTGATCCCTCAAGGTCTGCTACTGGCAACGCTTCATTTGCTATAAAACTGCAGCACTTTGTATTATGCTGGAATGTGTTTCATGTACAACAGCCTCCTTCCTAAAAGTACTGATATGTCAGGTCTGGAATTGCAGTTATAATCTTCTAGATTTTGCCACTTTCTGTAGTCACCACTTGCAATGCCAAAGTCGTCATTACAAATCAAATGCTCTGTGTCTGATATTTGCTGGCATGGAAATTAGCATAAAGATAAAACACCAAGAAAAAAAAAGCATGAGAAGAGGATATGGTCATACAGGTTTTAACTCAGTGAGGTTTAAGATCTCTGAGTTGAATTGTAGTCAAGGAAGAAGGATCAACATCTCCAAATGTCAATGTTCAAAATTAGGCTCCTGCTCTGAAACGTGCCCTGTTTCACATAGGAGTCTCCCTCCACCCATTAACTTGACCAGGACCCATGGGAATATGACCTTATTACATTTGGGGAATATCTCTGAAAGAGGTTATTCAGAATTCGTAAGTCAGTAAATATACAATTGCAGTAACTGTGAAGGCAGTCATTAAAGAGTTATTGATATTCTGTATTAGGGTTACATGACAAGGTTTTGGTACCAGGAGTCTACAGGGGTGGCTTCTGTTGTCAGACAGAGCCAATGCCAGCTGGCAGAGGAGAGACTGACACTGGCCATTATCTTACTCTGATTTGATTCAAAATAAATTTATCTAAGGAGCTAGAGTGATAGAGTGGCTTTGGTGAGCACCTGGTGTCCAGCCAAGGCAAGCCCACCTCATACACAAAAACAACACTTAGGCTGGCAATATTTCTGCATGCCCCAGACAGACTGAAAGCACCAGTGATTTTGATACAGGATAAACTATTCTGCTAGGTGCAGTAACACATAGCTGTAGCTGTGTGGTACTGTGAGTGATTTGGATCCCAGCAAGGCAATGGACAGGAAAATGAGCACAGTATGCAGTTACACATCTTACCTGAGCTTTTGGGATGCCTTTAATATTTTCCTAATATTTAGTTTTATTTACTTAGTTAGTTAGTTTTATTTTTTATTTATTTTTGTTTTTAATTTCCTAATATTTAGTTTTTCCTAAGATTTAGTTTTCCTAAATGGGATTGATTTCAGCTTTTCCTTGCTCTGCAGGCTCCTAATCCTTCTAATAGCAGCTTTACATGCCAACAAACTTGCCCTGTTCCCAGTTCTCTCTTTTAGTGCTATGCCCATAATTTTAAGATGATGCCATCTATAGAGCTTAGAGATGTGTAGAAATGCTGTCAGTGAATCAGGTCATGTTTTGAACAGGTAAATGATTTTTTTGTCTATTACATTGTGGAATAAGTTAAAATCTCAGTGCAGTCAAATCACATGAAGTGTTCCTTTTAACTTTTCATATAGTATTTCTGAAGGGTTTTGAAATGCAGAACCAGATCAGAGCATGACAATTGTAGATTAAATGTATCTCTTTGGATTTACATTCAGTGTTTTTCTTCTGCCCTTTGCAGAAATCAGTTAAGAAGCACTTATCTGACTGTGGAGGATATAAAGGGTATTTTCTAGGAAAAATACTGCAGAAGTCTATTAGTGACTTGAACAGCATTTGAGAGGTAGAAACATAACACTCAAGAATTTAAAAGTAGAGTCTTATTCATGTCATTACATCCCTAAGTGTCACTCCTACTGCTGATTTTAGAACAAGAGAAGACAATCACTTCATTGATACCTTTCCAAAAGTTCTGCGCAACAGCAGAAGAGAATTCTGTATAAAATCCTTGAGAGAAGTGAAAGGAGATATGTTGTTATCCATTTCAGTAACAAATATAAAAGAGAAATCAATTCAAGGTAGATTAGAGATAACAACCCAAAAATTGCTAAAAATCATTTGGTAAAATTTATAAAACCAGATATTTTTACTTAATTAAAAAGTGTTTTTTAAAAAGTTTAAAAAAAGTAAGAAAAAAGCTTCTCTGAAAAATAAAAATTAAAACAAATGAGTCTCGATGAATTTTGTATTCTGTGCCTCAGAAGTTAGGATAATTTTGTGATCCCAGTCTAGGTACAGCTATGCATTTCAGAAAGAAAGGTTTGAAAAGAAAAGAAGAGCTTACCTATGTCACCAGTTTCTGGTACTGCATCAATCACGTCTTCCCTTCAGAATCATCAATAGATTAATGTTGTCTGGAGGACTACAGTGTCCTGTAATGACAAGTTATAAATCACATGAAAAAGGAATCTATCATGTTCAGACAATGATAGCATAAAATAGCCCAAACTGGAATCCAGAACACTGTGTTCATCTGCCATCTCTACACAGATGTCTACAAGGCATATATTGCTTTGGTATGTTGCACCTACATAACTAATACGTGGACAAAAAACTTACATTTTAATATGGGCAAAATATTAATATCAAGTTTTAACCTTGACATTAAATTATTGGTTTTTTTTTGCTTACAGGATCTAAAGGAAGAGGAATAATTCAATTAACACATTATTATATCCTTAATTATCTAAAACATGTTTGTCCATGTCATGTCATAATTTTGAGGTGGATTATTTTGAATTCTTATTATCATTTTGATATAAATCAATTTTCTTCTCCTGCACTGTAATCTACAAAGATGATTTCTCACTCTTCTATCAGGATATACCTAACCATAGATAGGAGGGGACTGGATTAAAAAACCCTTAATAATCCAATTTTATTACTTTCAAAGAAAATAGGATGAGCCTGGAAAGAAAAAACAAAAGGGAATAGAGCTCTCCAATGGTTAAACTGATATAGGGGACTCATGTTCTCCTCTCTTTGATTCACATCTGAGACTTCAATGTTGGTCATGGACATGGTAAGTTTTCCAACAGTGAGTTGATTATTCTGGGCTGAAATTCAGCAGTTCATTTGTCTGTCTGTTACACATATATGTGCAAATTCAGTTTTGGACTGAAGAAATCTTCCATGAGAATTGACATGTTTCATCAGAGGACTTTATTTTAGATTTTCTAAAAGACAAAATTTGTCATAGAATTAACAACCAGCATTAAAAATTAATTTACTGATACCAAACCACTAAGCATTCTAATTAAACTTCAAATCACTGTAATTAAGACTTACTAAGAACTTTGCATTCATGACAAATATAAACAAAGCATTTCTTTTTGGAATTTTTAGAACAGTTAAGGGGATAGGGATATACCCAATATTTTGATGAGTGACCACTGACATTATCAAATTTCCACTGCTTTCAACATATCATTGTCTACCTAGGACTCTTTAATGTTATTGGAATAATTCTGCAAACCCAGAATTGTAGAATCACAGAGCACTTTAGGTTGAAGGGGACCTCTGGAGGTCCTCAAGTCCAATTTCAGACCAGGTGCCACCTTGAAATTCTTTCTAATCCAGTTTCTTTTTCAGCACACCACTCTATGGGTTTCACGAATTGTTCCTTTATGTTGCACACTCTATTTCATCACAAAACACACACAATATTTTACTAATTTGAAGGCATCACAGGATTAAAAGAAAAATGAGATCAGGTACTGAAATACATACTAGAATATTAGAGACCAAGGAGCAGAATTGTTTTAAGCTTTATAAACTGAATCATCACTATCTTGGGATTGATGAAATGCTACCCAAGTTCAATTAAAATTTCTGAAATGAGACCTGTTTTTTAAAATAAATTATATTTTCCCCATATTTCCACCATATGCTTCATGTCATTGGTTGGCTTGCTGGCTTCTTGTCCATACCTGCCTCTTGGATTTTAGTATATAGAGATGCTATGGCTCCTATGCCCCCTTATGTCTTCAACACCTTCAATATGAACCTTTGTGATAGTTTTTTTTAGAGAGGATAAACTTGGCCTTATGTATGTATGAACACTTGTATTCCTTATTTTATAGGCTAACAGAGCTGGATATATTTAATGCAAGTAAAGTTTGGCTTTTATTTTCCTCCATGGTCTCTTACAATTGTAGTGTATTGGAATAGTCCCAACTAAGGAGAATTAGTTTTGCAGTGTGTTTTCATAGATTGTGAAGCAGGCAGTTTCTAAATATGTGTGGTTTTTGTCACCTAACATATTCAGTCAGCATACAATCTGAAACAAATAAATTAAAAATGTAAAGTATCAGCTTCCAGAAGAAATATTGGAACACTTCAATAAGCAGATATAAAGTGAACTTGGGCCACACCAAAGAGTGGAATCTACATGTTGTATTATTTCCCACTGAGTAAAGAGGACATGCACAAGGAAAAAAACCCTTGAAAATTTGTTTTGTACTATCCTAGAAATTATGACTGCAGTCTCTTCTGCAGTATTCTGACAGTTTGGAAAAAAGCTTATTTTCTTTCTTTCCATAATCATTGAAATAACTCAAAGCAAACTGCTGTGCATCGTATCACTGACTTTAGTAATTCGCAGGCACTTACAATGAGTAAAAACAGTGCCACACACAGAGAAGACTGGTGTTGAATTATGCAAGAGCAAGCCACATATTTCAGCCTGAATGAGGAAAGTAAGAGCCATGTTGGATATTAAGAAAACATATCAGGTTCAGAGGTCTGCAATTAATCTTGTCAGCGCATGAAGCCAGGCTAACCTGTTTGCAGGAACACAACATCTCAGCGCCTTTTTCTCTTCTATGAATACACAGCCAGCCATGGACATGAGGGATTTGAATCCATTAATGTGACTGGACATAGTCAAGTTCTTGAATATTATACTGCATTCTTAGAAGTATTAAATATTTACCTCAGTTCTTCGCAAATGTTGTACAGAGAACAGGCAGATGGAATGAATTTCTGTTAGCTACCCTACAGTATATGCAGATAATACAGGTATTTCTAGACAAGAATTACATTCTGCTGTCAGTTAGAGCAGAGAAATTTGGTCTGCAGTTGATGCAAGTGTCTCTGATTGATAGATATAAAAGTCAATATAGTACCCATAAATACACTTTTAAAACAACATTGTCCTTTTTTATAGAACCAGTGAAACATCATAATTGAATACATTGACTTTTGGAACCTGTTAATACTAAGATACATGTAGTGAAATTGACTGAAAATAAATTAAAATAGATTGGTTTCTTTTATTGACCTTGACAAATCTACAAATGCCATAGATGATGATTATGACGATCCTTATAAAAAAAAAACTACAACCAATCATTCTGCAAAGGCCACTTCCATTAGAAGGGCTCTCTCTATTGATTGTATGGAGCCTTCCTTGAGAAGTACAACAGTAGGTGTTTTTTAAGAAAATTGATTTTAATGATTAAAGAGACCTCAATTTCTCTTTGATGTTTCACACCAGAAGTATTCTGACTGTAAATATAAGAGCCTAGCATAAGTTCCTTAATGGGAACAAACAGATGCATTCCCACATTCTTTAAAACTTTACATTCTAGTATAAAATAAACTATCACAAAAATATGTCTAAATTTTATGAGATTATAACGTTTCTTTTGAGGCTTTGCCTTCCTTCTGTAATCAGTTTTCAAATCTTGAAATCATTTCCAGAGTTCTAATTTTCACAATACATCAGGCTATCCTGTGATGATGTTCTGGACATGACTGGAAGGTGGATTTGTTGTTGTGTCATTTTTCAGTGTCTCAGCACATATAGAGCTGATTATCTTAAGATGTTCAGCTTTCCACATGAAAATATGTACAATACATTTGAGTTTTAATCCATATCTGCATCCAATGAAGCAGTGTAAGCACCTATGCAGACACTGAAGATCTATGTAAAGTAGAAAAGTAGTTTTATGTTTTTTTTTTTTAATTAATCAGCAATATGGTAGAACCAGACTTTGCCAGTCCACTAAAATTTCATGAGAAGTTAACATTTGTCACTGATCCTGCTAATAATCATCACCTCTGAGCACCTGATAAGTCATCTGAGCCAAAATCAGACATTTTACAAAGGTCTCTTATGAGCTCCATCCTTCTGGATTTCCAACCATGTAGAACAGATTTCTGTTTAAATTTCTCCTCCCCTTTCAAAAATGTTTTAGTGTGAACAAGATCAGAAACTTACGTTCTCAGATGCCATTTTCCCTGCTCTGATAGAGATAATAAATGGAAAAGTGAAAAGATAAGGTAATTAGCACTCTTCTAAACTTATAGAGGCAGTTATGAAAAGTGTGATTTGCTGCCTGTTCACATTATTAGAGTGAGTCTTGGTTGCAAAAAGGCTGATGTTTCTTGCATGTACAAATCTTCGATTCAGTCCATAATTTTTGGAAGCAATGATAAACTTAATCAGCAATGATACATTTCTATAGTAAGAATAGAACTGAACCTTGAGTTGATCCTTCTGCTTGCTCCCAACAATTTCAGTGGGAGGCAGTTACAGTTGTCTTGACCCACAGGTCTGGACAGCCAGTCTTGCTCAGTAAAAGAGAAGAAAAGCTAAGGATGTGAGCAAAAACTAATTTTGTTTCATAAATCAAATACTTTCTGCTGTACAAACTAGAATCAGTCCGTTTTGGACTGGAAAAGGGGAATGGAAAGAAGGAGATGGGACAGTCGAAGAGCAACCCAAATCCTTTATATGCAGAATGGAGGGTGTAGTAAAGATTTTGCTCAGCAAATCCATTTGTATTCCAATCACTCCTACCCGTAGTAGCACTCTCAAATTCAAAAAGGAAGACCTGCATTTATAAGTTATCCTAGTATTAAAGTGATGTCAAAGACCCTGCTTTTTTTTGAGCTCTAAGCTGCCCAAATGTCATATCAAAAACTCTCTAAGCCTTGAAACCACTTTTTTATTTTGTGGGAAAGAATAAATTTTAATGGCCCAATTTCTTGCTTCCACAAACATGTTTAATAACTTCTGAAATTTTTAACACAAAAAAATATACTTAATGACCTAAGACAGCAATTTAAACACAGTTTTCTGTGTTTAAATAGAAACAGCCTGCTCTGTAATGTTTCTTAGCCTCTCTGTAATGTTTCTTAGTAATTTAGTTGAAGCGTTTTTACCTCATTAATCATTAAATGAATGTATTTTCCTTACAACTTGGAATCTTTCTGACCCAGTCAATGAGGAATCTGAAAGATGCAGCTGCCTTGCAATGGCAATAAACAGAAGTTATGAAGCACAGAGCTGACTAGTTTTTTTAAAGTACAAGCATTTCCAAGTGAGATTGCCTGATCACCTCTGGTGATCAAGGAGCTCAAATAGCAGGGATGGGATGAGTTTTGATTTAAGGAACTGCAGCTCTTTAACCACTGCATGAACAGACCCTTTGCACCAACAAGAAAAAAAGCTGATTATGTTTTAATGTAACAATCCAAACCAAGAGTGTCAAGCAAAACAATTTAATTTCTGAGAAAGAAAATGGTTCTTTGCCTTGTTTTCACTACAGCACAGGTGTTCTTCAGAGAGGTGGATATGAAAGTCATCATACGTAAAACAAGTTTTCAAACAGAATAATTGCAAAATGGATATAGGCACAATTAAAAAGTGTACTGGTTTTGCAGAGTGAATCTGTCACTCTACTTTTATGCATTTTTATTGAAACTGAGCAAGCAACAGAAACAGCATCATGCAACCAGCTCTTTGGATTCCAATATTTTCATCTGTATTATAAGATTTTTCTAGTAAAAAAGTATCTGGTAAAACAAGAAAATTTCTGTATATAACAGTCTTCACTGTTTTGCCACTTATGTGAATGACTGGCTGTTTTAGTCATAGACTTGCTGAGAAAAAGGATAGAGGAGAATCCAGAGCTAAGAGGATGTGATTACTTCATCAGCTTCAAAGTCCTTGTGGAACTATGTTCATTAGGAATATATAAAATTTGGAGCCAGACACCTCTCTAAGACTTGTATACTCAGCAGAGTGTTATATACTGAACCCATCCTTTTTTCTCCCAGAAACAATTATTTAACCAAAATGATTATAGGAAAAATGACATATTAAGAAAACAAAATTAAATGCTATGTCATGATGTTCTCTCCTGACAACTTATCTTCTTATTTCCAACTCTTCATTTAGCAAAATGGGAGATATCATAAAAAAAAAAAAAAGAAANCTAATCCCCCTAAGCACAAAAAATGCAGATAAAAATATCTAAATTTCCTAAACAGTGCTTAATTATTATATTTCCTTCTCTTAACAGGCTTAGGAGTTCTGGGGCCACTGTTTAAAGTTTTACATAAGGGATATAAAGTAGCAGCTTTACATAAGGGATATAAAGTAGCATTTATACTTTAATATTACCGTAAGCACCCTTTGAAATCACAGCTCCTTTCTGCCAGGCACCGAGCAAACACACAGGTAGAGAGACTCCCTGACCCAGAAATCACATACTCCATATCCAAGGAGAAATAAGAGCAATAATACATAATAGTATTATTACTGCCATATAGTAACTCAGTTGTGGAATGGGAACAAAAAACATTTGGATCAGATCAGATCATAGGACATGTACCCTCCTAAGGCTTGCAGTAAAGGACACACACTAGAAAGGAAGCCAGTGCAGCTATACACCTATAGCTCTCCACACAGTCATCCACCCTTCGGTGTCCCACTGGTTTCCTGAGATGCAGGTGGTGTCTTCATACTTAATATTCCTGGATGAATTATTTTATTCAATAAATTAGTTCAAATTAATTATTTTAAAGACTATGTAACCTTTAGAAATGCATGTTCCTTGATACCTGGATGAGCTAGCCAACACTGCTGTAGATATGAGTGCTACATCAACCTGGGATTTAAGTACCTCAAAGAGTGTGGGACAGGACTGACTGCTGGGATCTTATGATTTTTCCTTTGCTTCAAGTGTCTGAATTCCTCATCACTATGTTATGCAAAGCACCCCCTTGTTTGTATTTGATGTGATTATGCAGTCAAGGATCACACTTGTACTACAGCTGGTATTGAACTTTTTAAAGGTTGTATTTGTTTAAAGAGTATCTGGAATGCATCCCAATCTATACATCTGCCCAACTAATTTAGATTTCAGCAAGTAAGGTTTGCTGGGATGTTACAGGGGTGATTAAACACCTTAATACAAATACCACACCATTTTCACTTTCTGTCAAATCACCATGGGCCGTACTTTAAAGAATGGCTGGATGGCCAACAAAGATGGGATAAAATACTTCTACTAGATACTAGCAGTTTACCATGCACTAGAGTTTGTCCATCTGTAGAACAAACCACCCGCCAGTTGTTTGAGTAATACGACTGGGTAAGCACTGCTAAGTACTCTGTAATAACAGAAGTACTGCTGAAAAAGAGTTGTACACAAGGTATGCACACTGATGGCTTTTGCAGACAAAAAATGCAAATTAAGGCTCATAAGAACGCAATCTTACCCTGCCAAAATATTTATTCATGGCAGGCATTATCTGCACAATTCAGAAACACATACACCACTCCATATCACAAACTGCTGACAAGATGTAGAAAAGGCAATAACACTCTAACGTCTATGCACTTTATTCGTTACTCTGCTGAGGTAGAAGTACATGCATACATTTTCAAAACTAGTTAGAGAGCTGATTGTCAGCAATTCATTCCCTAGCATTTCTGCTGAAGATTCTTCACTCACTTAGCCCCAGAGTCATCATCATTTGGAAGCAAATGTGGAAAAAAATCCTTGCAGCAAGCAATCGAAGCAGACATCACATAGTTATGTGTCCACTGGAGGGCTGATATCTGACTGAAAAAATCAGTTGGCCTGAAATTTTAATGACCTTGTGACATTAGGTCATTGTACCTTTTCTATTAAAAATTAGGTGTCTATACAAGGCTTTAAAATCCTCCTAATTCCTTTTTTTGAGACAGTCTGTTTGAAAGCACTTTAAAATTTGAAGCACGTGAACTGTTTCTGTTTGTATTATTAAATTCTGTATCCATAAAAGTAGAAGCATTTTTATTTCACATTATTTTTCACAATCTTTCAGCATTACCAGTGATATTACCGGATATTAATTGTTATGCAGTACCTCAGTGATGTGTAACCATGGGATATTTTGGAATAGGTAGTGTATAGTGATTATTAACTTCCTTTCAAGGGAAAGCAAGGTCCACAGGCCTGAGCAGCACTGATGCCTTTTTCTGAAACTTTCAATGTCCTCTTGAGATGCTATGTCCCATAGCGTGGCCTAAGATCCTTGTGCTTGAGTACACAAATGTCAAACATTCTTTTAAATAGGCATTTTTGGCACTCACAGGGCATACAAGTGTAAATGGACTCATACTATGTGATAAACTCATGGCACTTCTATATATCCCTTTTCAGATCACATGGACACTAAGAAGAACACCTCCCATCTACTCTTTCACAGAATCAGATCATCACATAATGGGTAAGGTTGGAAAGGACTGCAGTGGTCCAACCTCCCTGCGCAAGCTCGAGAACATCCCACAGGATTGTGTCTGGATAGTTCATATGTTATATTCAGTGAGGGAGACTACACAGCCTCTCTGGGCAATCTGTTCCAGTGTTCCATCACCTCAATAATAAAGTTCTTCCCCATGTTCAGGTGGAATCTCCCATGCATCAGTTTCTGCCTCTTGTTCTAATGCTTGGCACTACCAAGAAGAGCCTGACGCCCTCCCTTCTGTCTCTCCTCTAGGCTGAACAAACCCAGTTCTGTCAGCCTTTCCTCATTAGAGAGTTGCTCCAGTCCCCTAATCATCTTTGTCACCTTCTGTTGGACCTGCTCCAGGAGCTCCATATCTCTCTTGTACTGAGGAGCCCAGAACTGGACACAGAATTTCAGATTTGGCCTCACCAGAGCTGAGTAGGATCACCACCCCTGACATTCTGAAAATGCACCCCAGGATACCATTGTCCTTCTTGGCCACATGGACACACTGCTGGCTCATGCGCAGCTCCTTGTTCACCAGGGCCCCCAGATCCTTCTCTACAGAGCTGCTTTCCAGCAGGTCACCCCCAGCCCGTATTGCTGTGTGGCTTTTTTTTCCCCAGGTGCAGGACCCTGCATTTGCCTTTGCTGAATTTCAGAAGGTTTGTCTCTGCCCATCTCTCCAAGCCATCAAGAGAAGGTTCTGAAGGACAGCACAGCCCTCTGGGGTGTTGGGCTCTCCTTTGTGCCATCAGCAAATTTCCAGAGGAGACACGCTTTCCTTAGAGTAAGAATGCAGACAGAAGAATGCCTATGAGAGCTGTATGGGTAAAAGCTGAATTCTTCCATAGCAGTTTGCGTAACAGATATTGAGGTTTCTCTAGTGACATCAAATCAAACACTGTGCATAGAGATTCACTTCTATCTGCATTCCCATATCTTTGCTAGATACAGATGCCCTGTGCAAAGAATGAACCTTGTTCAGCTGCCAAAAGCAGGCACAACATGTTCAGTGGAATCTTGAAAAGCATAAGAATAAATAAAAATCCTTGTCCATGCATACAGAAACCTCATTATTTTCCTTATTATTAACCCTGCCCACTCTTACAGAGGGAACTCTTAGCTTTAAATCTCTACCGGTGGTTTTGTTTCTAAACCTTATTATATATTTTTCATTTCTAGACTCAAAGTCCCCAGTTAGGATGCCATGTTTTAAAGCTATGCTGATGATTTTCCTCAGCTGTCGTAATTCAGTGGTAGAGAGGGAAAGCCTTGATTGTATTGCTATGCTTATTGCAGGGTAGAGGGTTCTGAGGTACAGAAAGGGTACAGCCTATTTCTTTTCCTGCCAGTACTGTACCTTTCCTGCCAAACCATGAGAGCAGGATTACAGAGCTGCTACATCTCCCCAGTCAGAGGGAAAGTTCTCTGCATTTTCATTCTGTACATTTCTGTTAGCAGATGCTTGGCTTGCTACATTTTATGCTGTGCAGATCAAACCACAACAAATCAGCCTTGAATAGAATTACAGGTTCTGCAGCTTCTCTGGAGGGGTCTTTAGTTTCCAGTAAATTCCATATTTGGTAACTCTACCTCATAATAACAGACTCCTCCAAATATAAACAGGATTACCCAATATTGATCTGTTGCTTACAAAACTCTAGCTCAGGTCAGACTGGAATAGCAGAGTTCTCATTCACCAAAATGGGAGGTCTTAAAATACAATTGTAATAATACTAGTTTGTTGAAGTAATATTATACTTGCATTAGAGACAGAGCAGGAGTTTGAAAAAACAGGATAAAAAACTGAAGTCTCGTACAGCACAGGAACACAGGGTCAGGGGTTGAAAATTTTTATGCTTAAAATTTTATGCATTTGAGATGCTGGGACAAACCATCAGATTCTGCAACTTAAAAAAATTAATATTTAAGTGAGATTCTCCAGTATAACTATCTCATACATAATGAACACAAAAGCACCTCAATAAGCATCTCATTTTTACTTTAGTATCTTTCTTGTTGAAAAATATGGATTTTAATTTGCATTGAGAATTGGTGTAATTTGCTTGGGCTGGTGCAGGACCTTATGGATTCTAGGATGGCTCTTATATCTAGTCTGAAATCATGTTTTTATACATTTACAGTGTTTACCTCACTGTCTGCAGGAGATGAACAAAACGTGCTTGTGCTCTGTTTAACTCTAGGAATGTGTGGGTGAAAGCAGGGAATACAAAGAGCTGAGAATTTGCATAAAGAGAAAACTGTTGGGAGTGAAGGGTGAGAAGTAAGACTGCATTCACAGACCATGATATGTCCACCTGTACAGGGTCTGGGGCAGGTTAGTCTTGCCATGTGCTATCTGAGCCCTAACAGAATTTCCCACAAGGAAAATTTCACCTGTGTCCCCTGTGGGAGGTTCCAAAATAAGCTATTCCACAAGTGAGGTTTAGGGATCTACAGAAGAAGGAATTATTGTACCTTACAAGCTTCTTTCTAGAACCAGTTGAAGTCATGTTATGTTTAGATATGAGTTTGGGAAAAAAGAAATAAGCAAACAACAGCAACAACAACTACAATAAAAGTCAATCCTCTTTTTCCCAATTAAAGGTTATAGATAAAAAAGATAAAAATTAAAATGGCAATTGATAATATTTATGACAAATGAAGAGGGGAGACTAAGAAAGATTCCTGAGACTTGAGGCATCTATTTTGCTTTTGCCTTAAAGTTGGGAAAATACTCTAGGAGACAACTATTTAGTACTCAGTACACTTTTATGAACAGATAACATCATAAGCAAAAAAAGAAAGCACAGTGGAAAAGAAGTTTTGAGGCAAAAGGAAGTTTAGCAGAAGGAGCAGTAGTCTGTCCTCTTCACCAGTACAGGAGACCCTCTGCGCAATGAACTGGGGAAAACAGGGTAGCAACTAATAAGTAGCAGTAGTTTAGTTTAATTTGGGAAAATAGGAAGATTGCCATGAATGTCTCTGCAGCTTTTGCTTGAGTTGTTTTAAAGCAGACAGTGTTGCCATGATGGGAAGCATGGAGAGACATAATTGAACCAGGTAGGAAGAGATGCAGGATTTGCTCATATGTCTTAAGACACTCTGGCGGCCAACACTAAGAATAACATCCAATTTGTATTACAAAAAAGACAATCACAGCTGAAAGCTGAAAGTTAATAAGAAAAGGCTGTCTTGTGAAGTCATGATGGCTATGGGTATCTGGGTGTACCCACTTGTGGTACAAGTGGGTACCCACTTGGGGGCCTTGATGGGTGAATCTATATACACAAACCAAACCAAACAAGAACAAACAAGCAAAAAAACCCCAAACCAAAAAAAAACCAAACTCACACCAAAAAAACCCCACAAGCAACCTTAAAAAAACCCCCAATCACAGGAAAAAAAAAAAAACAGAGAAAAAAAAATGGAGCAGGGGGACAGAGGCTTTGTACTCATCCAACAAAATTCATCAGGTTGTTCATATAGTTTCTGAAGCTTTAGTCCAAGATGACTACCAGTCTTCCAAACAATGTCTAGGGATGTTCTGAGCCAGGATCATTTGGGAATCTCCAGCAAAAGCTACAGAGCCCCACTATCACCCAGTAATGACGCCCCAGGAGCTGGCCCTGGACACAGTCCATCCAATAAGTACTCCTGGATCCTCATTCTCCCTGGATACCTCATCCCTAGAGACACACACACACTTACAAACATACACACAGCACAATTTGGTAAGTAAAGGTGAAAAGGGTATGTTTTGTGCATATACTAAAAAATAGAATGAGATTCTAAGTCATAAACATCAGCTAAGGGGAGTGTGAGGGGAAAGGTAGATAATATTAATATGAGCATCTAAATTAGTTTCAAACTCAGAGCTGCTATTAACATTCTTCAAGAAAGTAAAGTATTTAAGTTAATGAAAAACATATTGCAAATGTTCTTAGTTTCATTTGTTTACTGCTTTCACAAACTACTTCAAGGAACTCATTAATGGAAACTAATTGGAACAGGTTCTGTGTTCATGTCCAGTTTCTTTTATAATTGCTGAAGTCACTGATTTGCCATGAAACAGCTCCTATTTAATCTGTCTGATTAAAAAGGACACTTTCTCTTGCTGTACTCATTCAAGTGGAAATGAATTGTTCACTGTCATGCACCAGGCTGTTCCCTTCATTTTATAAACCAAAGGATTAAGCAAATTTAGTGAAGGAGTCTTGAGGACTCTTCCCTCCCTCCATTCCATTCCTATCATGAGGTGAAACACTGCAATGAGACCTCTTTTTAATTTTTTGATTACATGAATTAATTGGACTTTCAGACTGGACTGAATTTATCTTCAGTAAATTATTTTCATGTAACTATGTTCCTTATTTGAAAGTAATGTGAAAATTTGTTTGTCCTAAAGAAAAGCTCAGTACAGAATGCAAATAAGTGTTTCATTCATTGCATCTTTCAGGATGGAGGTGTGTCAGCCTGGACAGTTTTGGTGTGAAATTGCCTGAAAAATAGGAGGGAGGGAGGGAGGCAGGAAGGGAGGCAGGAAGGGAGGGAGGCAGGAAGGGAGGGAGGCAGGGAGGAAGGGAGGCAGGGAGGCAGGAAGGAAGGAAGGAAGGAAGGAAGGAAGGAAGGAAGGAAGGAAGGAAGGAAGGAAGGAAGGAAGGAGGGAAGGAAGGAAGGAAGG
>VXAX01000826.1:1489010-1513183 GCA_013399835.1 Leptocoma aspasia
AGGAAGGAAGGAAGGAAGGAAGGAAGGAAGGAAGGAAGGAATGGAAAATTAATTTTTTTCCCCCTAAAGACCAAAGGAAAAAGAGTCAGTGGAACAGCAAATCTGTAACAGCTTCAACCAACTTTATGTGTCACAAAAGGAAATAACCTTTTGTTTTTTTGCTTACTTATTTTCATTGCCTTACTAAAGACCCCCAGAAGGTCTCCATACTGGTAAATTAATAGGTTTATTTTTCTAGAAAACAGATTTGATATTTTTCTAGAATGGAAAAGTTCCCTATCCCAAAATAGAAGCCATGACTTCTGTACCTAAAAATGACAGTGGTTGCAGATCCAAGAAGTGTGGATGCTTCCACAAAC
The DNA here is from genome assembly GCA_013399835.1 of Leptocoma aspasia. NCBI lineage: Eukaryota > Metazoa > Chordata > Aves > Passeriformes > Nectariniidae > Leptocoma > Leptocoma aspasia. The sequence goes on from VXAX01000826.1 coordinate 1,489,370, forward strand.
ACATAGGAGTACATGCAAAACAAGCACAATACTTTTTTCAGAGATGATTTGCCTGTTGCAGAGGTGGGGGACCTACCACTTAATGTGGCAAGTATGAATTACAAAGCTGTTAATGCTTTTTTTGGCAGAATGCCTTAGCCCTGGAGGGATTTGATAAATCATCTGCTCCCCTTAAAATAAAAGGCCTCATCTTAATGTTAAAGACTCAATTTACTCCAGAGTGTCAAATGTATTTAGAATATCACCTCTCCTCTTTCAAGCAGCTTATCAGTATCCTAACACTGACTTCTGGAGACAAGAAGTCTGTGATATTAAAGCTGACTCATTTCTGACCAGGACTAAAATTTAAACTTTCCAGGAACTTCATTCCCTTGCAAAGCTATTTCAAGTGTGACCATGCTCCTCCTTGCAAAGTTTCTTGTGCAAGTACCTCTTCCATGACTTTATCCAATCACAGTTTATTTGTAAGTTTAGGTTATAAAGAGTGGACCTTATACTCGCCCCAAAACATGGCTTTTCCCCTGTGCTAGGTTTGCATGGCCAAGCTTTGTTAGTGAGGTGGCTACAGGGGTGGCTTCTGTGAAAAGCTGCCAGAAGCTTCCTCCATGTCCTTCCTCCAAGCAGATCCATTCCCTGGAAGCTCCAAAGACGGATGTGGTGCTGTCAAGTCTGGGCCAATTAGAAATGGTGGAATAGAAATTAGAAATATGTAAGAAGAAGAAAAAAAGGTGTTATTGCACAGTTGCAATTGTGGCTAGAGAAGAGTGGGGTGAGAACATGTGAGAAGAACAAGTCTGCAGACACCAAGGTCAGTAGAGAAGGAGGGTGAAGAGGCACTCCAGATGTTGGAGCTGGGATTCCTCTGCAGCCTGTGGTGAAGATTATGGTGAGGCAGATGTGTGCCTGCTGCCCATGGAGGACCACAGGGATGCAGACATTCACCTGCAGCCTGTGGAGGAGACCCACATCAGAGCAGAGGGATGCCTGGAGGAGGCTGTGGTTCTGTGGGAGACTCAGGAAGAGAGTCTCCCACACTGGAGCAGCCTGTCCTTGAAGGACTGCACCCTATGGAAGAGTGACCCATGCTGCTGCAGTCTTTGGGGGAGGGGGGAGGACTGCTGCCTTTGTGATGGACTCACGTTGGAGAAGTTCATGGACAACTATCTCCCGTGGAAGGGATCCCACATGGAACCAGGAGAAGGACTCCTCTCCCTGAGCAGCAGGAGAAGCAAAGGGTGTTGAACTCACCCTCATTCCCTGTCTCCCTGCGCTGCTGGGGAGGACGTAGAGCTGAGAAAGAAGGAGGGATGGGGGGAAGGCATTTCTAAGGTTTTATTATGTTTCTCATCATCCTGCTCTGATTTTGTTAACAATAAATTAAATTAATATCTCTAATTCAAGCCTGTTTTGCCCATGATGGTGTTTGGGGAGTGAGNCAACTATCTCCCGTGGAAGGGATCCCACATGGAACCAGGAGAAGGACTCCTCTCCCTGAGCAGCAGGAGAAGCAAAGGGTGTTGAACTCACCCTCATTCCCTGTCTCCCTGCGCTGCTGGGGAGGACGTAGAGCTGAGAAAGAAGGAGGGATGGGGGGAAGGCATTTCTAAGGTTTTATTATGTTTCTCATCATCCTGCTCTGATTTTGTTAACAATAAATTAAATTAATATCTCTAATTCAAGCCTGTTTTGCCCATGATGGTGTTTGGTGAGTGAGTCTCCTGAACCTTATCTTAACTCATGGGCTCTTCCTTATATTTTCTCTCCTGTGTCCAGTTCCAGAGGGGAGGAGAGAGAGCCTTTGGTGGGTGCCTGGCATCCAGCCACAGTTATACCTCTACAGTCTTTTTGGTACTTTGGCCAGGAATCCAACCTGGATCAACTGCTTGGAAGGTAGCTATGCTCACCACTATAGCAGCAAAGCAGAAGGAGGGAACCTTCAAAGCTTTTAAACCCACAGAAAGAAGCCATGCCCCAGTACAATCCAAACCAAGCTTTGCAATATTAGCTGACAGCTGTGATATACACTTAAAGTGCACTGGTGCTATCTAATTCCTCAGTTGCATGAGGAACTTCTAAAAGGGCCCTTCCTGCTCTCTCTTGAGGGTAACAAAGCTGAGTGAGTTTTTGTTAATAAGCCAGTGGGCTATGGCTTGTGTTGCACTGAATCTCTCTTGCACATTTTATCTGTTCTTAGGGCAAAATTAACTCTTAGACCATCTGTAATTCCACCAAAATCAATTGGATTGCCTGATGAACAATTCAGAACTGAATTTAAGCCTCTGAGACAGAAGCGATCCCTAACTAATTAACCTACAAACATTATTGTGCATTGACAGTTTGCCAAGGTATAGTCTGTACTGAGGACCCAAATCCATCAACATTTATGAAGTTTTCTCTTCCTTGGTTAAAATGGTATTCTCAGGTACAAGCTTTCTCCTAAAATCAGTGCTGAAGTGAACCAGCATACATCACTGAAAACCAAACCTTTGTGCCATGAGACATCTGATGGCAGAAAGTCAACTGCCAAAGCAGTTAATAAATGAAAAGTTGCACTTCATTCTCCTTGGTACAATTAATAATATTCAATAATGGCACATCTGAGCGAGCTGCTATTCCAAAAACTACACTTAGCAGGAGGGGTTTTGTGTTTACAATACTGCAGTGCCCTGAAGCTTGAACAGCTTTGACCCTCCTAAAGATTTGCTATCATTTCTAAAAGGACTGTCGTGGTTTAACCCCACCCAGCAACCAAGACCCATGCAGCTGCTCACTCACTCTCCCACCAGTGGAAGAGTGGAAGCAATCAGAAGGGGAAATGCTAGAAAACTCGTGGGTTGAAATAAAGACAGTTTAACAGGGAAAATAAAAGCCACACACACAAACAAAGCAAAACAAGGAATTAATTCACTGCTTCCCAGGCATGGCCAGCCATCTCCAGGAGAGCAGAGTCCCATCCCATGTAACTATTACTTGGGAAGACAGATGTCATCACTCCAAACATCTCCACTTCCTCCTTTCCTCCACTTTATATACTGAGCGTGATGCCATATGGTCTGGAATATCCCTTTGGTCTGTTTGGATCGTGTGTCCTGGCTGTGTCTCCTCCCAGCTTCCTTGCCAGTGTGGCAGTACGGAAAGCAGAAATGGCCTTGGCTCTGTATAAGCCCTGCCCAGGAACAACAAAAAGATCTCTATATTATCAACCCTGTGCTCAGCACAAATCTAAACTACAGTCTCATTACCAGCCTAATGAAGAAAACTAACTCTGCCCCGGCCTAAACCAGCACCCTGCCTTATCTCTGCACGTGCACCATATTTAGCAGTAAGGCAATGAAGAGTATTATACATTTCCAGACACATCTGTTAACATTGACCACCCCATTCATAAGACCAGTGAACCTCCTCAGAAACCTCAATGATTTGAGGTAGGATCACTGAGAGCACCAGTCAAAGGCAACGCTTCTGCAGCAGGCGTATTCATAGGCAAAACCTCATTTGGAAAAAGGATCCCTTTTGTCACCCTTATGAACTGAAATAAATTTGTATAGGTGTTTAAAAAGTAGAGGAGAAAGGAGAACATCACTTTCAAAATGATGAAAGTAGACATGTAGTATAGCACATAGTATGAGGCACAAGGCACTTCTTCAGTAAAAGTCTTTCCAGTAACTGTTCTTTCCAAATGGTGTGAAAATAATAGCTGTGAAACACTAGGTTTCTTGCAATATTGATAATTCTTCTTTATATGAAGACCTCACTTCTTTTAAATTTCTACATACTCATTCTCCAACAAAAAAATCCACTTCTAAGTACTACGCACTCCGACTGAGCAATTACCACCACTTACTTCTTCTCCATTTTGACTCTGCTGTTGAAAACAGAACTATTATGTTTTAATTTAATGAGATGAGGATGCCATTTGCAGCTCTTAAATATTCTGTAAGGGCTCAGTATGAAAGTCACCCATTACCTATGTTTCTGGTGTATTTATTTTCTCAAGTTGTCTTTGGGTATGAACAATGCAAAATGATTTCTCTCTATTCAGAAACTTTGATCAAAATTCAAAACTTGTAAACATTTGAGAAATTGAATAAGTGCCTATTATTTTTCGTTAGCTTCGTTTATTTATTTTCCTCATAAATGACAATTTACTGAAAGTTCTCTCACTTCTCAGTGGTGATTTTTTTACAAACAAGCAAAAAAAGCCATTCTGATTTAAAACCTGACTTGATATGTACCCTATGTCATACATCATGTCAAATCAATCTAAAAATCTATTTTTTTTTTTTTTTAAAGGAAAGATATGGATAATGAGAATAGAGGAAATACAAATGGTTATTCCACTTCAGCTGTAATGATATCATTCAGAGCTTGTCCAGCTCTATTTTGCTTATTATTTACAATAAAAAGACTGTGCCAGTCTGGCATAGAGCATAGACAGACAACAAAGGAGTGGTTTGTTTGGTTTTCGTTTTTTAATATGATTTTTAAAACTGGTAACTGTTTTGGTAAGGCCTGATGCTTGCCAATTTTAGAGTTCAGTTTGCACTACTGAAACTAGTTTGAATTTTGATACTGAAAATAGTAGATTAAAATTATTTCATCTTCTCTTATCATTGCACTGATAAACAATATTTTTTTATCATTCATCTGCATCTGTCTTACATGCCTAACCTTGAAGTGATCTGCCAGTGTAATAGTCCATTAGTGTGTCCAGCTTTTCTGATGTAACAGTCCTCCTAATGCCAAATACAGCCGTTTTTAATATTTATACAAATTCCACTGTGGGTTAACATATTTTTCCCCAAGGTTTGAAAAGGAGAGTTAAGAAAAAAAATAAAACAAACAATTATAATCAGGGTAAGTCTGTTAATACAGATGTACAAGAGTATTAAATTCAAATAAAATATTTACTGAGGATAAGCTATGTTTTTGGTACACTATGCAATTTACATTTCAAGTAGGATCAACTAATCTTCCACACATTCTGGTTTATAATAATGAAACACACACACACACCCCAATGGAAGGGAACAGAGTCTTCATTAGGAAACTATTTAAAAATAAATGTGTGAATATAAATGATCTATTTGTATCCAAGCTCCAGTAGATTGAAAATGAAAGCCAAAAAGCAAGATGGTGCTGAGCAATATTGCTTTCTAGAGCTGATTTATGTTGGGTTGTGGTACTAGAGTTTTCCCCAGCTTATGAGTCCTGCATAACAGTAACAACAATATCAGCCTAACAGCAATGAAGATTTCTGCTTACTTAAATGGCTACTTACTTAATTTTCTAACATTGCTGCTGATACCAATTAAACACAAGTGCACATTAACTGCTGTATAGATGCTATTAGTTCTTTTTTTCCAGTTGGTAGCTCAAGACAAATAGCTTGGCTGCTCTTGTAGAGATTACTGTGTGAGTACATGATTTTTGGGCTTCCTGGAAATTTGGAGCAAGTGAGAATAAAGTTACTTCATTCAGTGTAAACATATGGTGAACTGATATACATATTTTACCACACACCAAATTTAAAAATAAAAAATCTCACAAAGACCAATATTTTTTGTATGAGAACAGTTGCTTTTTGACCTGAGAAATGTCTTCAATTTAGGGGAAAAAACCCCAAAAACATCAAAAAACCTCTGACAAAAATTGTCATTTTTGAACTAAAGTTATAATTTCATGTACAAAAATAGAGATGCCTGCTCTCTATTCTACTATTCTATCCAGGTTTTTTTTTTTTCATTTCCCTTGACTTTGCACTAATAAAAATACAGAAAAACTGAATGTTTTGGGTTTTAAGGGACCTTTAAGGAACGTCTAGTCAAATCTGTCTTGCCATGGACAGAGACATCTTCCACTATAACTTGTACTATTATAATAAAATGAACAGAAAATTAAAAGTATTTTAGGATCACCAAGCCTAATATATCAATGAAATTTCACAGTACAGTATGTCTCCAGCTCTAGCCAAAAACATACACATATTTATACATGTACATATGCACACACATATATTTCACATCTATTTATACATATATGTTTAACACATATATTTATATTGTAAGTTTCTCTTATAAATGTAATACAATCTGGGTTTCTACATCTCAAAAATGCTACTTTTAGTTTCTCTTATTTGAATGAAGAAAGCACAAAACCTGGGGTTCACTAGTGCGTGTACACAGCAAAGGTCCAGGACCCAACAGTTCAGAACATTTTATTTGCCAAATTAATTATTCTTTCTCCAAGCACAAATACAGGCAGGGTGGAGACAGCCCTGAGGAGAAGGATCTTGGCTGATGAGAATCCAAACCTGACCCATCAATGTGCATTTGCAGCCCCAAAACCTGGGCTGCACCAAAAGCAGCGTGGCCAGCGGAGGACGTGATTGTACCCCTGTACTCTTGTCTCACAAGGCCCCACCCGGAGTACTGTGTTCAGGCCTGGGGCCCCCAATTCAATGGATATGTGGACCTTCTGGAGTGAGTCCAGAGGAGGCCATGAGGATGCTCAGAGGACTGGAACACCTCTGCTATGGAGACAGGCTGAGACAGTCAAGGCTGTTCTGCCTGGAGAAGAGAAGGCTTCAGAGAGACCTTACAGCACCTTCCAGTACCTAAAGGGGCTACAGGAGATCTGGAGAGGAACTTCAGCAAGGGCATGGAGTGATGGCACAATTACTTTAAGTGAAAGAGAGTATCTTAATTAGATATTAAGAAGAAATTCTTTGCTATGACAGGGGTGAGGCACGGGCACAAATTGCCCAGAGAAGTTGTGACTGCCCCATACCTGGAAGTGTTCAAGGCTAGCTGGATGGGGCTTTGAGCAGTCTGGTCTATTGGGAGGTGTCTGGCCATAACAGGGAGGTTCGAACTAGATGATCTTTAAAGCCATTCCAATCCAAAACAGTGTATGGTTCTGTGAGTCCATTATTTAGTGGTTCTATGATTCTACTCAATGGGATTGCCCCAGGCAATTTCCTTTTTGAGTCATGTAAATTGCATGATTGATGAAACAATGCAAAGTTTTAGAGTTTTATTTATTCAATCCAGATTCGAACTGCTGGAAGCTACCCAAGGCCTAGAGTAGTTTTACGGAAAGACTGCTCCTGTGTGGCACTGGTCCAGCTGTGTATCTGAGGACTTCCACAATCACAGATGTGAGTCTCTAACCTCTCAGCTAACAATCAGCTTCCAAACATGACCTTGGCTCTAAAGGAAGCCTGAAGTGCACAACAGTGGCATTTTTCTTATGTTATGATAAATTAGCATTTTGTTTATTTTGACGAGCTTATGGAAGTTCTCCAAGCCTTGATTTAAAATTATTTTCCTCAGTTACCTGCAGACAATGATTAAAACCACTACTTGCCTACTTTGGCCAATATTTTGTGTTCATTCATGCTGCAAATTCAAAAGCTGCTAGATCTTTAACAAACCTTTCCAATTAGAACTCTTTAGCATTCTGACCAGTAAAGCTGGTAAAAAAGGAAGACATATAGGCTTCCATTTCAACTCAGTGGAAAAGTCAGAGTTTTTATGGGGAAAAAAAAAGCATTCCAAATTTTTTTTTCTTTTGGTCTGAAATATCATTTGTTATAGAATAAAAAAGAAAAAAAAAAAAGACATTTCCCTTAGTCAGAACTGTCTGTTCTGTCCCCAGTATGTATTATTCATGTTTTGTACACCGAAGTCTACAAAGTTCTTGGAATAACAAAATCCTACTGGAAAGAGCCTGCTGTAGAATGTAGAATGCTTAGCACCATCAAACCAATACATTTTCCAATTCATCTGTATGTAGTCCATGGTACTTTGGTACCTTTGACACTACAAGTAGTTTTCCCTTATGGAGATAGAGCTACAGTGAGCAGTTTATTGAAAAAGCTTTTTACTTTTTTTTCCCCAGTGTACACATAAATGCCTAACATTTGCTGCCAATTAAAATAATAAACAAACAGTATAAACTGTATAGATTAGAAAAAAGTATAATTGCCCTTTTTAGTCATATAAATAAGTGGTTGTCTTGCTACAGGGAAGATATAAACTAGACAGGAAGAGACAAACTAGACTGGAATTCATTTTCACCTCCCAATGTGAAATCTTTTATTGTTGTTTTTCTGTGCTACGATGGTGGAATACAAAGCCTAAGTCTCAACAAAGCAATAATGCTGCATTGATGTGTTCCAGTATCGAAGCCATAGGCAAGCAACACTACTTACTGTCAGACCCCAATTCAAGTCTCCTTACAGCCCTCTGGGCATATCCAGACTAAATAGCTTTGAAAGGGGGAACAGCACATTAGCAGTCCCACTGAGACAATCTGAGTAGAGTTACTGCATAAAACCCGCAGTTTAAATTATGTTAATAGACCTGCAAGCTGCAAAGAAATTATTTATCAGAACTAGTGTAAGACCCTAGAGTTTATACATTTTTTACATGATACTTCCATTCCCTCACTGCAGTCCCGGGTCTCTCATACAAACCTTTATATGTCACCAGGGAAAGGGAATCTGTCATTTATATCATCTGTGCTTTGACCAGCTGTGGTTCTTTAACTCCATTCATGCCAGGGCTTCTCTGTGTCTGTTCCACAGAGTGCATCAAACCACTGTTAGTGCCACAAATGCATCAAAGCCTTCAGCTCCCTCCCAGCATGGAGTGGAATGAGATGATGTTCTATGAACGATGACCTCTAGAAGTGTTCAAGGCCAGCTTGGATGGGATTTTGAGCAACCTGGTCTGGTGCAAGGTGTCCCTACCCATGGCAAAGGGGTTGGAACTAGATGATTGAGATCCCTTCAAGTCCAAACCATTCTACCACTCTCTGATTGTATATGTGACAGATGGCACAGACCATGGCCATCCTCACTGCTGAGACATGCAAGGTAAAGTGCTTCAAAGGTACTGATGCATCTGCCTAAACTGGTGTCACATAAGTCAGGAATGTAATTTTTATATATTTGGGAATGCTTACTTTTTCACTGCATGTTAATAATTAAGAACTTTTCCTTGGAGCATGGCAGTATGAAATGAGAATTGTCCAAGCCCAGGTTTCTCACTGTGAATGTGCACATACAGCAGCCTTCATGGATCAGAAAAAAACGGTGAAAAAACCCCCAAGAACAGAGTGAAGAAAGGGATAAGATATGTATACATTATCTGAAGTGACTCTCAAAAGGTTAATTAGTTTGTTTCTGGGACAACTATGTGCCAATCTACCTGATTACGAGAATGTTCACCAGAGGATGCTTCTGTTGGAAACAACTTGGCTTTAAGGAAAGAAAATTAGATTGTCTCCAGTCGCAATTCATCCTCTCTGATTTCACAGTGCTCTGATTTTTCAGCTGCTGTAAGGAGGGAGAACTGCTCAGCAGAATGCCATCTGAGATGACTGAATGGCATTGCTACAACAGCAAGAGGTTTGCATTCAAAATTTCATCAAGAGAGACACTGCTGCATGGCAAGACCTGATTCCCACTTTACTAACATCAGCCCAAATCAGCAGGAAGCCAATGAAGTCAACAGACTATCAAGAACAATGAGGTTAGACCCATATTAAATGTGTGTGAAAGTCAGTGGGAAAAGATAATGGCTCAACATACCTGTATGTACTTTTAAATTTGCAATTTGTGAAAATACCAAGCATGAAAAAAATCAAAGGTAATCACGTAATATAAATGGGTCCATTTAGTTCTGACATTAAAAGGTGGGTGTCATCTCCCTAGCTTTTAGGTCTCTAATAATTTTATTCTACTTTTCCATTATTCATAGCCTTTCACAGTTTATTGAATTGCTCAAGACTATTCACCCTTTCTTTTTCATCTTTTCATTTTAGTTCTAAAATTTGTGTGTGCGTACAAGCTTAGGAAGAAATGTAAAAGAGCTGCTTAGCATTTGAAGGAGTGCTGCAAACAGTTATTTCAAGCCTTTTGTTCTAAAATAAAATAAAAAGCCAAGGGAGGAGACTTTTCAAATTTGTTTCAGAAGAATTTTTATCACTAAGGTTTAAGAGAAAGATTTTTTTTCCCCTGGCATAAGCCATCATCAATCTGTGGTGCTGCTCTAATTTACACCACCTGAGGATTGGAAGTGACATAAAGTGAGCAACTAAAAGGAAAGAGTCTACACGTGACTAACATCTGTCACATTGCTTAATATACTGTTGCTCCAGGAATGAAGTGACAAGAATTGGTGTAGTGCCAAGAAAACAGAACAGGAGAAAAGCTTCGACTTCGTAACTTATTGCATGTTTTCAATACTCCTACCTTTCCTCCCTTAGAAATTCGGCAAATAGAAATACAGGAGTACATGTTAATATTAGTGGAAAATGATTGGGCACTTTTATCATATCTTTGATGGCGAGCTATTGCACGTAATTTTGAAAAATGACTTTTGCAATCTCATACAGCCCAGCCCAAGGATCTCTTATAGGATCTTTCTCGTGGATAACTTGTATTTTCTTCTATTGACTTACTGAGTAAAGACTGTAAAAGACTGTAAAACCAAACATTGAATACCGTGAGAACATGGGGACAGCGCACACATTCAATGGCATGCAGTCACACAAGCAAAAATCACTTTCTCTTTAGAAAAAGTGCCTTGGGGAAGCTGTGGGCAGAAGCCAGTCTCAGGGTCTATATACCAATAAAGAATGTTGCTCTGGATGCTTTGTGAATTGCCTTGGAAATGAGACCTTAACCTTATGGATACTACAAGAAAAAGAATTACAGGATTATACCAAGATATTGCAGAAAAAATCTCATAACTCCAGTACCCCAAAGGCAGAAGTCACTCTGTTGGGTAGTTAAGGTATACCTAAGTTCAAGATGTGTAGTGTCATGATTAGCCTTCATACTTTATACTGTTAACAGAATATCACTAGTTGTAAATATAATACTATGTGGGGCAATTTCTTCTAAAACAATAGATTAATTTTCACAATATGTCTACTTGGAGTTCTAATAGAAACAAGAAGACTGAAGAATAGAATATGTGATTAAGGTTGATAGTACTTTTATTATTAAAAGAATCTAGGGAAAGGAAGAGAATATGTCAGCATAGGGGGACTAGACAAGCTTTGCAAGGTGATAACCCAAAACCAGGTGATGTTCTTCTGCATTTTTTATTCTACAAGAGCAGAAAGAGAACAAAAAAATCTTTGTGTCTGTGTATGTGTGTTGTCATTCGCTCCTAGAAGAGCATCCAGACTCCTTCTGTACTGCAGTAATGCCAATTTACCAATAAACAATAACGAAAATAAGAATGTGTATAAATGTTCCTGGAGGACAACACCTTGTTGACTGAAAGTATCCATCTTTTATACACCATCATGCAATATTTTCTTCAGGCATCACATGAAAAATAATACAAAGGAAACCTAGTTAACATTAATGTGGCAACTGCCAGAAGATATGCAATATATAATTTTCCCTTAAATCATTTCATTTTTAAGAGAACCCTAAAATATATTTGCCCATAGTCAAGTGAAGCCAGGGAGCATTATTAATTGTAGGGCCAAGTCAGACACCAATATTTCACCCTTCCCAAAATGCTGCAAAAATATTTAAATTATTTAGAAGACACCTTTGAGTTAAGTGATATCTATGTTTGTGTGGTCATATGCCTGGTCTGAAAAAAGTACTATGTAACCATGCATTCTATTACTCCAAAGACCATGACACCCTGATCATGCTTTTAGTGTTTAGGCTGAGAGCTGGTTAACACCAGATTTTTGGAAGAGTGGGCAAAATGAGGACCTTTCTGCCTTTGGACCACGTAGACATAGTTGGATAATCATTTGGTTATTCAGTGTTGTACAATGCCCACTCCTTCCCCAGCTACCATGATGGGGAGCACTGAAAGCAAATCTATAGAGAAAGAGAAATAAGACAATACAAAAGAATCAGTTATTTCTGTCTGACACACATATTGTTGAGCATCATGTATCAAATTTAGAGAAAGTTACAGTCCTGTTATGGCACCAGTTATTTCAATAAAAAAATCTTTCCAGACCTTCAGAGGCAGGCTGGGTCCCCAAAAAAGTGCTAATGTGTGCTTTTCCATAAGACCTATTTACACATGTTGTATTCATGGCTTCACAAATCCCAGGCTTACCCAAAATCATGGAGAGACACACTCTCAAACAAAATACAGGCATATACTACATGTGACAATTTCCCTCTAAACACCCCATGGTTGTGCAATGCTATTTTGATGTACTGCTTCTGTAACAGAGTATGGGTGCCCTTCTCCAGACTGTTCAGCAGATGGCAAGGAAAAGTCATATATATGTCCTCAGCAGCTAACCCCATATGGGGATTGAAAAAAAAAAATGCAGAAAGATACGGCAACATGACAGAATCCATTACTGGCTTTTAATCCTGATGGTGATGCAGAGCTGAGCCATGAGCACAGCTGTGTGTGCATTTGGGAGAACACTTTGCCCAGCTCTAGTTCAGAAATAGATCATTAGAAGTAAATCAATATAACCTGCCGTTCTTCTTCACTCTGTCCTCTTTCAGAAAAACTAATCAGCAGCGCTGTGCTGGATATTGAGAGCTATATTCTGGCTGTACCAATTCATATCAAACTGAAAACTAGAGGAAATCAGAAGCAGAAAAAAAGAGAGATTTTTTTTCTTTCTACAGAAAAGTGAGGGTAAAAAGTCACTTGCAAAGAAAATGTTCATGCTGTTTCCAGGATTTGAAAACCATGATATGATAACCTGCATTTGTAATTTCTGTGCAGGAAGAGACAGAAGATTTTATTTTGCTGACTAAAGCTTTTGAAGTGTTTTTATAATAGTGTTTCCATATTTTTGTGGTATATATCAATATGTCATGTCCCAAACATAATTTGTGATGCACAGTAAAAGACTACTGTCATAAAAAACTTAAACATGTTATTCTTTTAGCATCCTTTGCTCCATGGCTGAAAAAAAGATATGAAGAGACCGGGTGTTTGTGTGAGGCTCTGCAAAATATGTATTTGACAATGCTGTGCTGAATTATGGAACCCTGAATGCCAAGACCCTGCTTTAACCATAGCACAGTCCTTATCTTCCTGGTCTAGTGATCCTACCAAGTTCTCTATTGCTCTGAGCTAAACATTTTTGCCCTCTGAGAGAAAGATGCTTTAGCAGAAGATTCACTAAATTTTCAAAGTTGCACACTGAACAGTTTCTGGATCTCTCAAGAGCACCCCCAGTCCTCCTGGAAAAGCTAGCTAAGAAACAGAAAGTCGCTTCTGTGAAAAAATATCACAGTTGAGGCAAAAGTAATTTTTAAAAAAGGAAGGAAATTTCTTGGCAAATATACATAGAAAGGAAATTCAATAGTATGTCTTGATGGTCCCAAGAACAAGCTTTTGTATCCTGAAATACATTCATGGCAGCTCTGCTGGGGTGAATGCATTTCCACTCTGGGATCCTGGAGGACCTCACCTTCTGTCACCTGAAATCTGACTGCTGACCTTCTGCACTGGTATTTGGAGGCATTTTGACTAAGACAGAAAGTTTCTTGGAAGGCAGATTGGTGGGTGAGCTGGCAGGATCACAGGCAGGTTTGTTGTTAGCCCCTCTCCTCTTGGAATCAACATGCTCCGGAGGAACATTTCACTTTGAGAAACCAGCATTTTTTCAATAGAAAGCATTCTGTCAAAATACTTGTGTCCACTTATGCTGCATCTTCATCCTTGTCAACCTCTGCCCTGATGGGAAATTTTGACTGCTGAGATTATTGCAGAAAATTTGACTGCAGAGATTATCAGCAGCTTTTCTCTCCAGGCAAGATGTTGGACTTGTATGTCCCTCACCCCTATCATTGAATCAGAGAATCACAGAATTCTTTAGGTTGGAAAGGACCTTAAATCTCATCTAGTTCTAACCCTGCCATGGCGAGGGACACCTTTGACTAGACCAGGTTCTCCAAGCCCCATCCATCTTGGCTTTGAACACTTCCAAGAAAGGGGAAGCTGCCACTTTTCTAGGCAAGCTGTGATAGTAAAAGGTTTCTTCCTAGTATCTAATCTAAATATACCCTCTTGTAGTTTAAGGCTTTTCCCCCTTGTCCTATCAAGGTGTGCCCCTGCAAAAAGTCTCTCTCCAGTGTTCCTGTAAACCCCTTTAGGTACTGGGGTCCTGTAGGTCCCTGTTGAGTACTGTCATTGGGCAATATCAGTAGGATGTTACATAAGAAAAATTTTCTTGTACTCCTCTGCTGCCAAATTCCTTTTACACTACCCTGACAGAATATATACTATAGGAAAAGCACAGAAGTTATGTTTTGTCCCTTGACAATGTTTATGGACTTCTTTTAAGAGCACAGAGGTTGGGGTTGATTTTTGTTTACAGTCTCTAGTACAATACACTATTGCTTAGATGGAATAAAAGGTGAGTGTGCTATTTATAAATACTGTGCAGATTTAATTACTGCTACTTGCAAAAGTATATGCCACTTGTTGCCACAATTATCAGGTACAATAGCAGACATCAAGCGCTCTGCTGATTTAAAGAGAAGCAGTCTCTTCATTCAAGTCCCCTTTTTCCTCCAAAATGCAATTAGAAAACAGTGATTAGTTGAGCCAATTCCAAATTGTATTCAAATGAAAGCAATTTGGCTAGTTTGTAGGTCCAATAGGTGATACTTTCTAAAGTCCCTAAAAGAATTAATTGCATTTTTATACCCACACATGTTCTAGAGAGGGGAGAGATAAAAGTTCTCTTTTGTGCAAAGGGTTTGTTTTTGACAGTGAAAATCTTTTTTCCATAAAAGTGTAACATTAGGACCAGCCTGCAAGACTGCCTGAGAAATTTGTATCTGCACAGAACTTTCTTCCTTGGAGAAAATATTGTCCCCTAAGATGCATTATGTTCTTGTACCTCTGAAATCCTCTAGCTACTGACATTTTAACAAACTTCCCACAAATAAAGATGTTTTTAAATGGTGAATTCTACTTTATGTCCAAATCCTGAAAGGAAACATTCAGATGTGTTCTAATAGCTTCTAGCAACTGATAAATGGGTGATGTGTTTATACAGATGTGATTTTCTTATCTACTTTGAAAAAGCACTTGGTCAGAAATCTCAGCTTCACAGTAAATACAGAATGTCACTGCAGTTTAATTTTTGAAATGAGTTCAGACCCAGAAGCTGTGGCAACATAATGACAATTCTGATGGCAGGATTAGTGATTTCAGCTCCTACCCAGAGCAATCAGAAAGATTTCTATTTATACCTTAATTATTTCCACATTATTCTTTCTCAGTTATCCTAAGAGTTAAAGGTCGGAAAAAAAAAAACACTGCAAAGTTCAAAGTAACCAAGAATGCAAGGGCTTTGAAATGTTAAGATCAGTCATTCCTCAGAACTTCTCACAGACTATTTCCAAAAACCTAAGTGGATTAATAGAAATCTTATTGTTTTATATGCATTATAGATATACATATAGACACATACATATGTGTATATATATACATACATACATATATATGTATGTGTGTATATATAATATGACTGGTTTAATTTTTTTTTCTTTGAGGCTTGTCCAAATTCTGATTACCTTCTACCTGCCTAGACTTCTACCCTAAGCATTAATGGGATGTCATTTTGTTAATTTCTATCCTAAATTTCTATCAAGTGCTCTATTACATGGCTGCCCAAACCTGCCTCAGTTTTATGTTGAGCAAAATAATAATGGATTTATATGCAGCATACAGACACAAGCAATAGTTATGCTACACAGGTGCTAAAAGCCCTATCATGAGAGAAAGTTATTAGGTGTGCAGGCTGACCACCAGCTGTCTCAAAACAGATACAATAAGACTTAATAATAAATGCAAGGTTTTATTTGTGATTAAGGACATTTTATGGGATTGTATTGAAATTTATCCTAGGATTTGTCTGTGACTCTGCTTGCATGACAACTGAGTCAATAAAGGTTCACTGAAGTAAAAAATGGGTCTGTTTTTCCATGTTTTTCCCCTCCACAGAGCTGCAGAACTAGCTGATCTGCATTCAGTCCCCAGTAAGGATGAAAACTACAGCTTAAAAATGTTATTTTTCATGGTGCTCTAACCAGATTGCTCCTATGTGGTAATTAGGGTTGCTCCTAGAATTGCAATAATCAAACAAAGTCTAGAAGTACTGTTTTTCCTCTGCACATCCACTCTTTTAATCTTTCGGACACCCACTCTTAGTCACGTTTCAGGTTTTGAAATTTGCACAGATGTATGGAATAAAAACCCATCAAATGTTCAGAGATTTGTCTTTTGTCTTTATAGTCCTCATCACTCATTAATGACACTCACAGACATGGCTGTTTTCATTTTTTCTCCTCCACTCCCCCTATTTCATGTTGCACAAAGAGCTGTGAAACAAAGACTCATCAAAGTCATCATTACACTACATTTAACTGCACAGAACTGCCTTTCTCATCCATCAGATTTTTTAAATATTCAAAGTCCTTCTGTGACTGGATTCTCCCTCATTATTTTGGCTTCCTTGACACCCATTGCTGACTATTTCTGCAATTGCCCTCCTCCTCAGTTCCCCTTTCTCAATTTTTTTCTGGGTCAAACACCATTATGCATAATCTTTCATTTGTTTGAATTGTAACAAAATAGCACTTTTAGTTATTGTTAACAAAATTAAAATTTTAAATGAGTTATTGTTCACACTGATTTCCATCTGTATAACTTATTAGGTCCTTTTTTTTTCATTTTCAGTGAGCAAAAAAATCTTTGCTGGTCAACTATTTATGTACATTTTTATTAAAGTGTAGATATAAAACAATCAGACTATTTATTTGCATCAGATTAACTGCAGAAATACCCTTTAAAAGTAATTTGTAATAGATCATAGGTTTTTATAGGTAAAAAACCAGTAAGTTACCAGTGAGAAAAAGAAAAAGTAAATATAAAAATTGTGGGTACTGTTACCCACAACTCTTCATTACCCACTAAAAGGAGAAGGTACTGAAATCATTCCTCTGCCCCATGAGATGGTGATTCACTGCCTTTTAACAAGCTACCTTTTAGACCTTCTCCATCTTTAGATGTCCTGCAAATTGAGAGATTTTCCCCGACTCTACCGTCTTTACTCCCTGCTTCTGTATATTTATACATCTTGATAAAATCCCCCTGAATTTTCTCCAGCCCAGGCTGATCAGTCAGAGCCCTCAGCCTCTCCTCTTGTGTCAGGTGCTCCAGTGCCCTTTACAGGGCATTCTCTGATATGTCCATGTCCCTCGTGTCCTGGGGAGTCCAGCACTGGATGCAGCATCCCAGATGTGTCTCAAGAGACCCAACCAGAGAAGGATCTCCTCCCTCAACCTGTGGGCAAAGCTCTGCCCAGTGCAGCCCAGCAGATGGGGGCTGCCTTTGCTGGGAGTGTTCATTCCTCCCTCAAGGTTAGCTTGGTGTCCTCCTGGACCAGCAGGTCCTTCTCGGCTCAGATGCTTTCCAGATGGTTAGCACCTAGGTTATCCTGGGATTATTCCTTCCCCAGAGGCAGGAATTGGCATTTCTTTTTGTTGCACTTCATGCAGTGTTAGAAAGCCATGAGCAGCATTTTGGCAGTAATAGACTCTGACATAATCTTTTGGCTAGAAGACATTGGAGTTAATTCTCCTGACGTGAACAAAGACAAAGAAAGCCCAACAACCCCAACTGAATCTCTAATATAACAAACTGTTCTTTTATATACTTATTAATTATTATATTATATTAAATATTTAACACACAGATTTAAATCAGAGTAAAATAGAAGTGTGTCTGGTCACTTCTAGTCTAACATAAAATAAGTACCACATTGTTTTCTTCACAAGACAAGTGAGATGTATTTCTGAAAGGTCTACTAAAAAGGATTCTCAACATGAATAATTTTTCCAAAGCATCTGCTGATGTACTGTTGCCAGTTGCACAAGGATAAGATGTAACACTTGAATGAGAACGGCTACAATAAAAACGAAAACACCTCTGACCTGAAGCAAGGGCAAAGATAAAATGCCCTTGTCCTAAACCTAAAATCTGTTATCACCTTCCCAAAGATCCTTTCACAGTATTGTTTTAAGCTCTGAGTTTCACCAGTGATTTTCATCTGAAGCTCATAGCACAGGTCACTTACAGTTACATGCTGATTCTTCTTTGTAAGACAGAAAAGGTTACAAACCTTCCTGCCAGAATAATGATCTGAGCAAGAAAAAAAAAAGCTCTGCTACAGATTTTGATCAATTTTGCTGCACTGCTTTGTATTCCACAGGCAGTCAAAATGTGTAGGATTAATATTATCTGCATACTTAATGGAAGTCCCATGGGTTTTCCCTTTATCTGTACATATGACAGAAATCCCAGTCTGCTACCATAGTGGGAAACTACAGCACCCTTTCAACTGCACACAATCTAGCATGCTACAGTTTGAGTGAAATTGTTCTTTACAACTGTAGATGAATACAGAGTTGTCAAAGCAAAATTATTCCTAAAAGAAAGATGTTTTGTATGTGGTTCCAACTTGCTTTTCAATAATTAAACAAGCTAACCAATTTCATTTTCTCATATTCAGATTTTTAAAACATGCATGTTTTTAAAATGTTTGTAAATTTTTCAGGATCATCTCTTTTCTTGTTGTTGATTTTTTTGTTTATTTGTAGGGGGTTTTGTTGCATTGCCTAATAAAGCTTAATAGCTCTTTTCAAATTAAACTAAATTAATATGCCAGCTGTACCCAGTTTTGAGCACACAAAGCCCCCAACGGTTTATAATAAATTAATACATATGGTTATAGTACATCTTAACATGAAACTCATTTGCATGTTGGATGCCAGATTCTATTAGTTTTGCTTCATAGTCCTTAGATTAAGTTTATCTCAAGACATCACTCTCCCCACCAATAAGTACAATTAAGTACATATTAATTTGCCCTAAGTGGATTTTCCTATTCTGGTTTATAACCCACGGATGAATGTTTACTAAAGAAGTGTTCTAAATTCCAATATTTTCTTACTGCCCCACAAAACTTGTAATCCCTCTCCCCTGTGAGTTTTCATTATCCAGCTGTGACTTGCACTGACTATTTTTCAGTTCAGTTAATACAGGCACCATTGCTTTAAAATGGCATTGATTTGGTTGTCACTGCAATTAAGCATGTACATAATCAGCATCTCAGCAGCAGCCTCTCTTCTTCATTTGTCTTTCACTAAAAAGAAACTCTGGAAGCACAGATTCCCTCAACCATTTATTGAGCTTTAAATTAATATGCCAGCTAACAGCAAAGATCAGACATGAAGGCATCATGACTGCTTTCAGCTCAGGTAACTCCCAAGATTACGATGAAAAAGTCAAATCCTCTGTAGTTGTTTGTATTTCAGTTCTGGGTTCCATTTCCAACACAAATGTCTAGAACAATTTAGTATGCTTTAGAATATCCTGTTTGGCTTTCAGCTTCTGGTCTAGAATGGTGTAGTGTCCTGCAGATCCTGTGCCATAACAGCCTGACTTGCTATGTGCTAAAGGTGTATGTGATAAAGCTCTATAAATACTCACACAAATATATATAAACTAAATCTTCAAGGTAACCAGAAACATGCATGCCTAGAAATGATCATTTTGATAGAAGAGTGCTAATAGGAATACTACCCACACACTGTATTAGTGCTACATCCATATGGAGTCCATGCAGAATACTAGCAGAATAGTGGCACGTTCCCTAAATATTTTTTAAACCAAATACAATACAGTGGGAAGTTTTTCTGTGACACTTAACTCTTAAAAATGTTAAATGTCTCACTTCCTGTACAGATAGAAGTTAGGATATTCTTATATCCACCAACTATTATTAAAAGTTTTGTGAAAGCTAGATAAGAAAGAAGCAGTTAAACAGATTAAATATAGTTAGTACTGACTTTTCTTCTGATACTATTATAACTGATGACTGATATTATTGATTTTGTACTATTAGTTTTCAGTGACAGTGGTTTTACCATTGCATCATTATTGGGAAAATATGTAAAATATAGTTACAACACTGTTATTTCTTTTTATTGAAATGAGAAAAAAAATGTAATCAAAACTTGACTGTATGGATTTGCCCATGATGTAACTGTGATTAGGATATGTTAGAAAATTCACGAAAAGTAAAGCCTAATTCATTAGCCAATTTAGTACCTTAATATCTGTTCTCAATATTTCATCATATCTTTAATGATTTATTAATTTATGGCATTGGGCTCAGCAGCTTTCTCCTCTGCAGAAAGATGAAAGTGCGTCTTCTGGAAGAATAGGCATGTCCGTAGGATTTCCTGGAGACTTCAAGAGAAGCTATGCCTTTTTTGGGAGTCAGAAAGTCACAAGATATTAAGCATTCCATTTCACAGAGGAAAATGCAAAAATATTGAACAGAAACATTGTAAGGAATATCTTGCCTATTCAACATTCTTATACGGTGGTTGTATTTGGAGGAAATGTGCTTTATTCTACCCATCTGTGGAGAATGAAACTGGACTCTAAGGAATGGTATCAGTATTCAAGTCACATCACTGGCCTAATGAACAACCTAAAAAATCTGGAAATGATCCAAGAAAATCTTTGTGCTTTTGCTCCCAGATCCAACGGCTATTTGCTTTGTTTGTATTTACTTGAGAGTTGTTGGTAAAATAACATCCGAAGAAGCATCTGGGACCAAGACTTTTTCTTTGCGAGGCAGTGACTTCCAAACCAACCTCCAGGTTCTCTTCTCCTAATCTCATTCATGAGTCTTGCTTTCTACTCTGACTGTGACCAGAACCATAAGGGCTATTGAGAATGCTTTCACCATGTACAGCTTTCCTAAAGTCACTCTACAGGCAGATATGAATTTTTTCAGAATGAGAAGGATACTGGATCTTGATACTTTTGTTCCTTCAAATACCTTTGGGGACTTAAACTCATCAACATATTTCAAGGCTCTGATCATCTTGACAGTTAATCTGAATAACCTGCCCAGGAGCCTCCTTAGCTCTGTTTGGCTCTGATGAGCAAACAGAGCTCTTCTTATTCAAATCAGTTGGTGAGAAATATTGACCAAAGACCAAGAGAAAAGAACAACCTGGAGGTTACCACAAACATGGGTAACTGTGGCTTTGAAAACTTATTCAGGAACTCTAGGGTCCCTCTAGAAATAGTCTTGCTTTCTACTGCCTTGTGTTTGGCAGCCTTCACATTGGTGTCTCACGTGAGGGAAGCTGGGAGATGTCAGCACATCAGGTACACTGGCCAAAGATGACTTACAGGTGATGGGAGAAAAGGAAAATGCATCATTTCTTGCAGGCATACTTACACAGGTAAAACTCAGAACTTTTTATGGAAGCTCATCAGGTTTTTAAAAGACAAAGAAGTAGTTATCCTTCTAGTTGCTACACAATGAGATTTCTGGCAGTTGGCTAATATCAATAATCACTGGATAAACTATTTAATATCTATCTCCTGTAGATGTTCAATGATCTCCTAGGCTGAGGTAATAGATCCCTTCTAAAAATACATTAACGCTTGTGACGTGGATTGATGAATAACCTGGTTATGTTATTCTTCTCTTAATCTTTGCTTTTGCACAATTATCTGGGATTTTTAGAGGTCACTCTTTTTGTGGTCAAGGTGGTTGAAGTGTTAAACTTCGCAAGGGGTCATTGCCATTCTGAAATTAGGAGGTCTGTATGCTTTCAGTTGTGTTGTAAAATAACTACAGGATAGCAAAGCCAGCCAATAGACACTTCTGAGAAGTAGATAGGTATATTCAGGACGTATATTTTGACAAAGTGAGATATCCAGCTGGACACCAATATTTTATGAATCATACAGACACTGTTATGAAATTTAGAGAATGACAGAGGATATATAAAGGGATGCCCTTTCTGAGCCCTGGCAGATGATGATTTCAGCAGTTCTTTTTGTTCTGGATCAGCTGTTCTTTCAGTGGAGCTAATATCTATACAAATGGATCTTTTAAAAATCAAAACAGAAAATTAGTCACAGGCCTTCTAAATTTCCCATTTTGACATGAGAAAGGGGAAAAAAGAACAGTGTCTGTTTGTTAAAGTCATATAAACCTTGGTGTATATATATTGTACAGGACAAAAATAAAGAGTTGTAAATAGCAGATATGATAATGGAATCTAGTAACCTTTTAGCTTGTGTTCTTTGCCATTATCATGATTCAAGGGCTATGTAGCAATGCATATAAAAATAAATTGTTACTAGTACAGAAGTGAAAGATTTTCTGAAAAATACTGATGGTGATAGAGCTAGAATAATTTGCCTTGTTCTAGCACTTTGTACAGTTTTTTTACCTTAAGCCACTAAATTTCATATGATTAATAATGACTCTTTCAGCACTAGAAATGTGATTTTTTTTTAAAGACTTCCATTGATTCTCTAAGGAACAAAAACACTTCATGTACCATGCGCCTAAATACAACAGTTTGAATTTTAAGCAACCAGCATTTGCAAGGAAATGAAATGCAATCTAAAGACCAGGACTTTTTCAAAGGAGTTATTTGCAGAATAATAAGGCTTACTGGGATCTGCAATGTGCTCTGGGAAAAACTGCAAGTAGTAGAGAAATTCACTGAATGGAATATTCATTATTTGCTTAGCTCTGGTCACTGCCTCTCTAATTCTGCCACACAAGGGAAGCACTGTTTAGTGTCCAATAATATTAGACAAACCCACAAGCCTTCAGTTCTAGGCACATTTCATAGAAAAGCACAGGATTTAAGTTCGTGTTTGAGACACCCTTCACGTTTCTGGTTTCCAGCCTTGTGTCTTCTGCGACAAAAAGGACCATGATTAGTACACTGCCTTCCACAATCTGACTGTTCTAAACAGATGGAAAAAGATAAGTATTTTCCTGGCCCAATGGAATTTTTATTAGTTCCTATCCTATCTCTCTGTATTTTTTGATGAAGCTGAGTGTTGTAAGATTAGTTTTCCAAATTATTGCTATCAGACTGCTGCTCCAGAATTCATCTCCTCTGATGAAGTCACCTTCCAATTTCTTTTTTTTTTTCTTTTCTTTTTCCATTTTTTCCTATGAACCATTTGTATCCATTCGTTGTTATCCTGGTGTTCTGCTTTAGGTTAACCTACACCTTTCTTGATGTCCTTAAGTTCATGCATTTATCCTCTGCAATGCAGGGCTAAGCACATTCAAATCCAAAGGCTTCAAATTAACAAAGTATTCAAATCTGCATTGAAGTTTTGTGTCTGTGCAGAAGACTTGTCTAAGTTAGACTTTAAGTACATAAGTCTTCATAGAGATAAAATAAAATCTGGATTTTTAGGGCAAAATATCTATCTGACACTCATGTATTTTCAAACATTTGTTTAATCCACAGTGCAAACTGGTGTTAACGCCCACACAGATACAAGGGGAAATAATTTACAAGAATGATATTTTATTTTATGGATATTTTTCTAGTGTTATGCGTTTGGGCTAAATTTTCCAATCAGGTTCTATGACAAAAGGATTATATCCATGAACAGAAAGGGGAACAGAAGAAAGGTGATGGGCACATAGTGATTCCAAATAACCCCAAAAGAGACAGGACCTGGTGCCTCCTTGAGGGGATAGCCCCAGGAGCTGGGAGTGACCCTATCCCCATGGGGCAGTGGAAGACCACCTTATGGACTGCCAGTGTGGGCTGTGGGATGGAGTGGAGCAAAACTTGGGGATTCCATCAGAATTACTGGGAAGATGGGATGTTTTGAGAGAGTGCAATGTTAAAGGTTAATGACTCACTTAATAATCCACTTGCAAAACCAGCGGGTGTTTTGCTCAGGCCAGGTTTGCAGC
>VXAX01000826.1:1519097-1538365 GCA_013399835.1 Leptocoma aspasia
TGTCCTTTCACTCTAATCGGCCCGAGGGATCTATTAAGATCCTCAGGGGTGGGTGGTAAAAGATGACTAATAGAGCCAGCCAAGGCAAGTGTAGGGATAAATCAATGTGGGAAAATAGTGAAAAGGAGACACATTAGTCTATAAACAGCGCATGTTCAGGACACTACTCAGAGACCAGTAAGATACTGGAACGAGCTGCCCAGAGGAGTCCTGGCTACGAGAAGTGCTCAAGGCCAGGCTGAATGAAGCTCTGAGCAAGCTGGTCTAGAGGGTGTTATCCCTGACCACAGCAGGGGGTTGGAACTAGGGGATCCTTAAGATCCCTTCTAACACAAGCCAGTCCGTGATTTCTGTGTTTTCTAAAAACAGAGCTCCAGCAGCCTCACCTCTGTCAGGCTCCTGCACTAGGAAACTCTTCTTCCACAGGTATTTGCTTTACTTCCAACAAATATGCAAAACAATAAAAATAACATAAACATTTCTCTAATATGTATTGGAAAAAAATATATGAGATCTTCAAGGACTAAAGAAGGCACTAGAGAAAGGCAAATTGGGTTTTGTTTGAGATTTCTGTTTTGACATTTAAAAAAATTAGTTAAATTTGCCCAACACTATGCATTCCTAATGAACCCAGCATTTTCCTCAAAGGAGACTAAGTACAATATGTGTGTAAGCATATCAGCAGAAAGGCTATAATAAATTTTGCACGGGGTTGTAGACATCTATCTGAAGAATACTGGGAAAAGCAGGATCGTTTTTGCAGTGCATGACCCTGAGTATCGCATATGCATCCCTTTAATAAAATGAAGAGAAACTACAGAGTCCTTTAGGCATACACCAGATTTCTACGCATTAATCATACGTGAAATGTGCATATGGAAATTACATTGCTAATGCAGTTTTGCAGTGACAAAAGTTGTCCCTTACTTTGTCCCTGTATCAAATAGGGAGAAATATGGGAAAAGCATTACTAATGGTGCCATCTTGTGTTTGAGATCTGGAAATGTTCCATAACTCCTCCTGATAATCGATTAGCAACCAACTTTTTGAAGTAAGAGTGTACAAGACATTGGAGCCTGAACTTAAGTTGATAGACAGGAAATAAGGACTTTTATTCTGCAGAACACTTTGTGATAGATTTTGTATTAAATGAATGTTTTGCATGATGGAATGGTAATTAAAGAGTACTCGTAATGATTTCCTCAGTCTCCCACTTAAGAAATATTTACACCTTTCCCTTTTATTTTTATTTTTCTTTATTTTAAACTTTCCAAGTCTAAAGTCCATAGGAACCTCCCCTCAACCCCTCAAAACTATAAATATTGCAAGGAATTCCTAAAAAACTTTCAAAAGAGAAAGTCAACAAATTGAAAAAATTCTTAGAAATACCTAGAGGGACCCGCAAATTACCCAAACGTTTCCTACTTATTTCCTCATAATTTAAATAATACAAAAAAAGTGAGAAAAATACAACCTTTTGCAAAAAGAAATAAAGAAGAAGTCAGCATCACAGCCATCTGGCTGCAAACACTCAGAGGATCACAAACAGCACTTGCTTTTAGTGAAGCTGATTTCTTTTGATGACAGGCTTACAAGATAAAAAATGGGCAAAGAAATACGAAAACATCTTGACATCCAGATAAGCTCCATCATATATGCAAAAGCCAACTACTGGGAAAAGAAAAACCTACTCAAATCAGTTTTCCTTAAGACCTTAAATAAATAGTTGCTTGTTAGAATTTATAATTTCCAAAAACTTGTTGCATACAGTTTGCTGATGGATTCGGGGAAAGAAAGAGCAGCTTATATAGCTTATTTTTGCTGTTAGCTGTTGATGTTTGAATTGCAAATCTCTAGATGCAAAATGTTTTACAATCACTGCTGAGCTACAACATATCCAAAAGGGGGCTTTCAGTGTGCAGTGAGCAGAGTGCAATTTGTTCTCCTTGGTCTGACCATACAGGCCTGTTGGACAGAGTGCAACAGCACCTGTCAAGGCAATATTCCTATTTTGCATGGAGTAAAATGTGATCACTTGCAAACCACGGGCTTTAATTTAGCTCTTTTCTAGTGTTGCTAGATTTTCCTGGTACAGCCCTGCCACCAACTTTCTATTTAAACATGCATTATAAAACCCAATCCATCTTTCTATTAATACTAATAAGAATGTGATTGCAACAAGTATGGAATAATCTACACAAGTTGGTTTCAGCCTTGATCAGCTGCTTCTCCATCACTCCCACAAACGCTGCTGCGTATTTTTCTATAATGTTCTTAGGACATGGGGAAAACCTGTCTGCAAGTGATTAACCTGATACTTTCCCTTTTTTTAAACCTGTCATAATACCTAGAGATTATTTCATCATGGCAGTGGGTAGAAAAAAAAAATATTAGTTTCATACTAACACTTACTGCAAACACTACCAATTATTCCCAAATCTCTCTTCTCTCCCCACCAGTTTGTCCTAGTACACATAAGGGCCCAGCTCCTGAAATTCCTTTAGTCCTTTAATCTTTCTGTTGAGGGACTGCCTTTGGACAGTGTTATTGCCTACAATGTTGTTAACACCCTCAATTAAAAGAGCAAATTAAGAAGGAGCATTTTGAGACAACGTTCAATTTGGATTTTTTTCTTTTGATGTGCTATATTTTTTTAAGAGTCTG
Organism: Leptocoma aspasia; assembly: GCA_013399835.1. NCBI lineage: Eukaryota > Metazoa > Chordata > Aves > Passeriformes > Nectariniidae > Leptocoma > Leptocoma aspasia. The sequence goes on from VXAX01000826.1 coordinate 1,521,762, forward strand.
TCAAGCTCAGAGGTCTGAACATTCAGCAACTTTCATGGATTCTCTTGGATATTTGGTTTACTCCCAGCTCTACTCTTTTAGCAGTTACTCTTTTTATTTATCTGCTGGTTAGCTTTATTTAGATAAGTTTACCCACACTGGCACCTACTAGAATATATTTAGGGAATCTGCTTGTATTTATAACCTACTTCCAGACCAGGCACACAAAACAAAGTGGTCATATTTCTATGAAACTAAGTTATGTTCTGATTTTGGAGCCACAATTCATTTTCTTTGTTTCAGGCAATAAATGAAAAATACATTTGGAGATAGACTTGACTTTATGAGTTATAGTTTAAAACAATGGTTTTTTATGAATATTTTGTATAACACTATCTGTGTGGAGAAAGTGAAGTTCATAGCACTTTCAATAAATTATAAATAAGACCTTTAAGTTGTTTCCTTGAGAAAATTTTTTTAAAAAAGTAAAATAAGAAGAACAAACCAAACTGTATCAAGAAGATCAGTTCATTGCTATGGCATGATGGAATTTGTTAACTAACTGCTAACATTTATGAAATATTGAGTGACTGCTAACCTGAAAATCAAATGAAATAGCTATGAACAGTAAAACAAGTATATTAAAAAATCTAGCACAGGGGAAAAAAAAAGAAAAGCCAACCAAAAATCCCCACAACCCAACACATAGAAAAATCCTGAAACCAGGAATTCCAACAAAACCCTTCTCTTCAGAATAAAAGAACTGCTATAGTAGCTGAGGGGACTATGAAGTAACAAATCCAGGCTCAGTGACCTCTGTTAAAAATTGTGACTGTCAGGAAGTCATTTAGATTCAGAGATCAAAAGATCTGCAAGTTCATGTCTACTTGAGGTTTCAAGACCTTCCTGATTTCAGGATCAAGGACATCCTTACAAAAGATGAATTCTTGGAAGCCTGTAGCCCTTCAGGAGCTCCCCAGAATCTCTAAGACAAAGCAGAGGTTATATAAATACACTTAATAATCAGGTGTTGCTGCTTGCTGAAACACATCTCAACACAGACGTAAATGTTTTTGTAAAGATAGTAACAAATGACGTAGAAGGTTTGGCATTTTTAAGATTCTTTGTAAAATTCAGCGGAGAAGAAATAATATAAAAATCAATACTTGAATGTGGACATCCACAGTAAAAGGTATTCCACAACATCTTCAAGACATGCACCTCAAAATATTTGCTAGGAAGAATGATGTGTATCTATGTGCTTGTGATGTAGCCCAAGGAACAAAAAAGTTCAGGAGGCAGCATGTACCAACCTTCCTCTATACTTCACTGCAGGCCCCAAATCCCACATTTTCCATTCCAGCTTTCTCCAGCTGGAACTCCAAATGAAATTAATTCAGTGGCTTTGGGAAATTTCCTTCCACAGAGGATAGTGGATGTATAGTGAGAGGACTGAAGAGGATAAAACAGAGTTATATACAGAAGCAGTAATGAATCTTGTTTCTCAAAGTCTTCTGCATTTAAGGAATATATTCCAGCAACCCTCTTTGCCACTAACCTATTGGAGGATGCAAGGAGGATGATCAACGTGGCGAGATGTGTTAAAGTAGCAGCCTGATGACTCATGGCTACATCACATCAGAAGGATCTAAATATTTTATGAAGCATAAAATGAGCAATGAACTGTGCAGCACTTAACACTTGCTTACAATTCCAGCAATTACAAACTAAAGCACAGCAAATCTTTGAAAGGGGAAAGAGAGGGAGAGAAAAAACAAACACCCTCAGTGTTTCCACAGTAAAGCCCCAGTACCAAACACCTGATTTTGCAAAAAATGTGAATTCTGACTCAGTACATAGAGGAGCAAACCCAGAGGGTGATACTAAGAGCTCGAAAGGTGGCAGAAGAGCCTCACATCAAAAATCAGCGCAAAACAAAGGAAATTTTTTTGGTTTGGACAGGTTTTGTGCTGTCAGATTGCAATTCCCCTGGGTGTTGGGGTGACCTATAAGAGGGTTGCTATGGGCAGCTGCAATGTTCTTAACAGGGGCCTTTGGACAACAAATCTGTGCCATGAGCACAAAGCTTCGTGTGGTTGTCTTTAAACCCAGTCATTACGGTGGCTGAGACAGGACTAAGAGCAGTGATCAATATAATAAATTTGGTCAAGCTGCACTTCATAAATCAGTTTTTTATCTTAGCCTACTTAAGAATCACACTGAAACATGATTTTTGATATTATTTTCCCTTCTGATATATCTGATGGGTCCTTTTGTTTCAGTAAGTGAATAAATGAAACCTCTCTGTTAATACAGTCTCAAGTTCAGTTTTTCTTAATGTACTTCAGCCAAGTATTTCACTAATCTCTGCAGCTCTGTAGCAAATTAGGAACCCATCATCCATCTGAATCTCAATTACTATCTCTGTTGCAATTAGCTACAAAATCTTTTACCCCAGATCAAGCCAAATGACTCCAGGCAGTACCACCTGCTGAGATCTGGGTCTGGTAAGGACCCTCCTTCAATATGTTGTGGATGTTTTCTGCAGAACTGCATTGAATATTACAAAAAAAAAACCCAAACCAAAAACTAAAAAACAAACAAAAAAAAACAAAAACAAAAACAAAAGCAAAAAAACAACCCTTGTATTTAGAAACATATACTATTTTAATTTTAAAAATTAAAATAATGAAATTAAAATTGAAGATTAAAATTAAAATATAATTTTACAAATTAGGACACTAGAATTAACATAGTGCAATCTCCAGATAAAAAAAGATCCAACTTCTAAATTGGATCTGACTGAAGTTAGACCATGTGTTTTGGTTGCCTTGAAATGGTAACTTTTCTCTTTTTCCTTATAGCTAATAATATTCTCTTTTACTGCAACATATGCAGGTTCTCCCCAGTTCTTTCCTTGTCTACCTCTGAGAAGAGTCTATCTCTTAATCTGTACATACTCCCAGTAGGAAGCTCTAGACAGCAAGATGGCTCTATTTCTCCTTCTCTTCTCCAGCCTGAGCAACCCAGATCTCAACTTCTCCTCCCACAATCTGGCCAGTTTGGGGCCCTTTTGCTGGCCTTTGCTGGATGCTCCCCAAGGTGTTAATGTCTACCTTAATCTATAGGGCCCAAAAGCAAGGCAGGTACTGGAGATGACGTCTGAGAAAGGCTGAGTGGAAGGAACCGTAAGCATAAATATCCACGGAAGAATCACAAAGCTAGCCAAAAAAATTCCCTTCAAAAAAAGACGGAAGATTGCAGTTTTAGGTCTTTCACAGTTCTAGAAAATATCAAAGTTCTTTCCACAAGGATGTAAAACATTATATTTCTGACCAGCAACATAAAAATAAAAATGAATAAATTACTAGATAGATTTATTTAAAAGAAAAATTACAATTAGGCATTGAATCCAACACTGTCATCACATCTGAAAAAAGAGAATGAATACTCAAGAGGAGCCACTGTAAATACATCAGGGTTTCAATTCCTAACTCCCACTGCTACTGTTGGCAAAACAAATCTTTCCTGGATCTGCTTACCTGCAGGGCAGAGTCCACTTGGCTGCAGAAACCTCATTGTAACAAATATTTCTGTTGTGAGTAAGGTGCATGTCAGTCTCCCTCCACATCTGACATGTTGGAGCTGCAGTATGACAAACTAGCCCATCCTTTAGAATATTTTTAAATTTTCTGCCTTGTGTTTGCTTTACAGTTGTGTACAGACATGCACGGTGTACAGCCAGTGATGAGGATACAAATTATTCTTTGAGTAAGCATATAGATAATTTTTTTTTCTGTTGTATTTTGTATTTTAATACAAACAGAACAGATGTGGACCAGTTAGGTCCACAGCAGGTTAAAAGGCTGCACTCTCTTGTTTAAAAACGATACTGCACAATGTTTGTAAAATCAATCTGTTCTTGAATGATTCCTTTCTTTATGCAAGTAAATTTGCATATCCTGCAGCTGAAAAAGGCATAATTAAAAATTTGTGATTAATTTAAGTGGGAGCAGCTATAAAAATCTTAGGTATTTACATAGGTCTCATAAATTAGAGTCACAAACTGTAATTTGTTAAATTCAAATTCTGCTAAAAGCTTGCATTTACATAGATGTTCAGATGTTAAAGTGTTGACACGCATTTTAAAATCAACGCTGCTGGAACATTCATTATTCATGTCAATAAGCTGGAAGGTTTTTTTTGGGAAGTTATTTGGACAGTTAAATATGATGGTCAGTAAGAAACTGCAGTTGTAAACACTCTAAACCAATGAAAATGTGCATCTTCTGTATGAAGAATAAAAGATGTTTCTTCATAAGATCTGCATGTATGGTCATTGTCAAAAAGGGTGTTACACTGATTTATTTTGTATAATATATTAGGCTAATCTCATGGTACTGCTCCATAGTGATTATTTGTAAGAAAAAGATATCAGGAAATGAGATGCAGTCAGCCCTTAGCACTTGGTGAAAGTTTGCAGATCATTGAATCACGGAATGATTTGTGTTGGAAGGGATTGTCTTAAAGCCCATCTGGTTCCCCCCACCTGCCATAGGTAGGGACATCTTCCACTCAACTCCATCCTGTCTGGTCTTGAACACTTCCAGGAATGGGGCATCCACAGCTTTTCTAGACAACATGTTCCAGTGCCTCACCAGCCACACAGTAGAGAATTGCTCTTTATTATCTAATCTAAACCTGCTCTTTGTCAGTTTAAAACCACTACCTCTTGTGCTATCACTGCATATGAACACAAACAACGTGTTCACTTCAAGGATGAATTATAAAAAAAGTAAAAACTGTCTCATTTTTACATCTGGGTCAGTGCATCAGAAATCAAAATGAAAGGTCATGTTAAGGTGTGGGAAAGTTTTTTTTTTTAATGTTGCAACTGTCAATGTTACTGATGCAAACAGTGAGATGGTTAATGGACTGAAAGAAATGCCAATGGCAGGTCACACATTATCTGATACAAGTCAGCCTAGATCTACAGACTCATAGCAAGCTATATGCCTTCTAAGAATCTGTCATCTATGTAGTCAAAAAAGTTATGTTTTGCTTCTTAGCACTGAAGATACAACCTTTCCATATTTTAAAATACTAATATTAAGAGTGTTCTGGGTACATCAGTGATTTTATTTTTGTTTTTAAATGACACCCTGTGCAGACAAATATGACTAACATATGACTAAGAGGATATGCATGTAAACATTTGAGTCTATACAGAAGTAAGAGACTATAGAATTTCCTTCTAAAATGTCAACGTTATTCTATAATCAAAATCCTGTAAGCAAGCTGTGGCAAAACAGGGAAATTTAAAAATGCCCAGTCAATGATTAGTGATAGTGCCACATAGGATGTTTTTCTGACCATCTTCAGAAATCTCTAGGAAAAAACTTTGTTTCTATCACTGCTATTTATTTACAGAGATCTGGTGAGGGAGCATCCTCTCTCTTCATGCAGCAGAGGATTTGAATAGATTTGCCCAGATTGACCTCACTTGGCCTGAAGTGCTGGCACAAGAAATAGTGCTGTCCTTAATGCAGCAAAAGGCAAAGACAGGGAAATCCAGTCCCAGGTAGGATCCTAGAGGGGCTGAAGTTTCCTCTGAAGACATCTGGCTCTTTCTTTATCTCTCACTTGAAGAGAATAATCTCTTTTTCCAAACAAATGCTTATAAATTGGTGAGATGGATCAACACCATTTTACTTCAAAGTTAAACAAGAAGCGCGAACTTTTGAAAAACTGCATGTATGTATCTCCATACACTATAACCTTTTACCCACAGAGCCAGCATACAAATTTATGTCTTTAATTTTGGATTGCTCAAATTAAGCTCAATGATATTCTGCTAACATTGCACCCAAGTCCATGCCTATATCCAGAGGTGATCTTCCAATAGAACAACCTTCTCTCTTGAGCTCCTTTCTGCCCTATTGCCCTGCCAGATTCTTTGCAACATCTCGAAACTTCACCAGAGCATATCTCAGGTTAAGTCAGATCCTTAGTGAATGCAGAATGAGTTTTTGCCTGCCCCTATGCCCCAAAACCACTGAAGCAGCTGTTTGTATACAAGAATCCCATCAACACTGACTTGAATCTGGTACCTTTAGTGTGAGACCACAGGTATAAATTTACTGTTACTGTCTGTAACAAACTTTTAATGGATCCAATGGTATGGAAGCATCTTTTCTGTCCAGGCAAAGCCAAAGTGCACTGTGGTGCTGATCATGGGCTTAGTCTATACATGTGGCAGCAGCCAAGCTGCTGATTGTAGGTGTTGAGAATACATGTCAATGGCAGCAAAAACTCAATAGAATGAAAAAAAAAATGATCACATCAGATATAATTTTTTAAGTAGTAATTGTTGTTATTTGATTTGGTTTATGAAGTATTACATTTCCTTTCTTGTTCTCTGGCTTTTTGCTTGAGATTGAGTCCCACAATGTGGCTTACTGTAAGCTCCTCAGAGAACAGAAAATTACGTTATGGACACCTAATTTCCATGCACAGCTTGCCACAGTGACTAGCTCCCCTTAAAAGAGAATCAGAGACATTTGTTACTGCAAAGCATGCTGCTGATAATATGATTAGAGGTGATAAATGCTCATATTTTCACCACTGCCAATAAAATGTAACTCCCACAGGTTTAACTGTTTAAATCTTCACAGTGATCTGCTTTATAGAATGCCAAGCACCCAGGAGCTTCCACAGAAGTCAGAGGAAGCAGTACTCAGCAGTATTGAAAATAGATTTTGAAATCAGAATAATCACATTATTTAACATCTTTTAACCTGTTCATCCCATAAAACATATTTATATGTCTAGATAATATTTTAGAGACTTTCTTGTAGACAGCTGTATCTTAAATTAGCCTCATCTCTGGGTTTTAGTATTATATACTGTTACAATGTTCATAGGACATGAAAATGTTTTTCTATATTTCTTGGGGGCAGCATTCCACTAATTGGCTTTTGCCTTGTTTGAATTGTGAGTTTCATACAACCAAAACAACACAAGTTTACTCTTTTGCTTTATATTTTATCTTGTTATTTAAATACAATAGCCAAAATCAGCTTGCCAATGGTTAAATACTGGTTTTATACATGTTGGGATGTCTAGAAATGTTTTTTTGGAAAGAAAAGGATATGTAACATAAAATATGCAGTGATTTTGATTCAGTCTAATAAACCTACAGTGGACTCATCACAGTGAGTAAGATAGCACTCAGTGAGATATAAATAATGTATTGTTCTGCTTTGTTTAATTTAATTTTATTTTCTTTTTATATGGACCAATACCACTGCAGTTAATTTGTGCATCATACTTGCATATCTAAATCAAGTTCCACACCAAATCACTCCAGCCAGAGCTTGCTCTAACCAGAAATCTCCAGTAATGATTCTGTTTTCCCACTCATGATGCCATAAGTACCAGCTACATTAACTGCATCCTGCTTCAGAATGTTCAATCTTCTAAATCAAAGGTTATTGTTTGTTAAACAATAAGGGAAAATAATCTTATCTGCTCTGCCCCTAGATTTAATTAATCATGACATCCCCCACTTTATAGCCATTTCTCTAACAGCATCCAGGCTCTGTGGAAAATTATAACTACAATTTTTTCATCTCCAGACTCAGCCTCTGCACAGTTGTTCCTACTCATGGGAACATTAGAAAATCTCTCCCTAATTGGTCATATTCTATCTTTGAAAGGTCATACCCATGATTCTTATTCACTTCAGAGCAGTTATTTTAAAGGGCAGGCCTGGGTGCAGATTTATAATCATTTCTATAGCATTGCTTGGTGGAACACAAGAAAAAATGTAAGCAAATCTCATAGCATAGTCAGCTGTCATAAGGTTTTCAATCCATAAGACTCCCAACATTTTTTTTCAGGAGACGATCCAAATTCCCAAAGTTTCTGTGAAACTTTGGACATTTATGTCTAGGCACATGCATTCACTTCTATAAAACTGATACTGCATGAGAGGCAAATTATCTGTCAATCAATATGTTCTTTTAATAATATTTGAAAATACTAAAAGGCATTTATTTATCCTTTGAAGGAAGCAATTTAAGTCTCAGCAGGTAATTTGCATATTTCATAGGCTTAACTAAGCAAGGATTAGCAAATTACAATGTAATTAGCTCTTTTTCCCCGAATTTGTCAAAATTATATATTTTGTGTGAGTGACAGGTGGGTGGTAAAGCTTTTAATGTAAAGTATATTCCTAAAGTTTGTCTGACTTTCTAGAAAGTTTGGTGAAAATGTAGTCAACTGAGCCACCTGAAAATGAAGGTACGCTTGGTATTAGACTTCTTAAAGCATCAAAAATTGAATGCACTACAAAGTGGTCAAGGAAGGCCTCCTTATCATATTTGGTCTTTAGTCCACTCTGAAATGTTGATTATTAATTGTAGTTAACAAAACAGATGTTTGCCTGGCATAATTTTGAGAGCACAGAGGGGAACCTTTGTTTCCTTTGTAGAATGAAGGATATGTGGAAGATCAGCCTGGGCTCAATGGCTTGATCCAAAATGCATCTGGGGTCAATGGAGGATGCATTGATTTTAGAGGGTTGAGGCTGTGTCCCTGATGAAAGGAGCAAGGGGCTACTCTAAAGAAACAATCCTGAGTACTAATTCCAGCACAGGGATAATTCTGATTCAGTGCAAGGATAGTGCTGATGGCACTTTTTTGCTTTGCTGCCATCATGTCTCTGCTTGGAAGGGATGCTGCATTAATTCAATTCAACTTCTACAAGTAACACAGCTGAGAGACAAACAGCAAAAGACATTTCAATGTTTTTCACTGGCCAGTAGCCACAAAGGACATCCTGAGATCTGTCCATCTGCCAAAGTACAGGATTGTGAGGACACCAGACAGTCACTCTATGTGCACACTGTGGTCCAGTCAGTAGCTGTAGGCAGGCAGGTATTCCTACCTGTTCTAAACTGAAAATAATATTATTTTTTTGAAACATATGATTTTTTTGTTACCTGAACTAGATATGCTCATTCACTTTTGACCCTTAATGTCAATATAGAGTAAATAGCTTAGCCTCATACATAAGTTTTGTTTGATCAAAGTAGAACATTATGAAAATGCTTTGCATGCAGCTAGAAGTTAGATTCAGATTAACACAGACTGGAAGCATGAGACTAAGGAGCATATCTCCTAAAATAGCTTTTCACTTGCTAAGGGTTCCATTGAGGCTTGAAGGATGACAGAGTGCCATTATAAATAAGTTGTTGTCTGCTCAGCTTTGGATGACAAATTCAGGTGCTACAATGCTTTGCCTTTTGCAATACATCATTTTCCTAAAGCACGGGGTGGTTTAGGGAAAACCCTGCTCAGGTGCTGAAAATTCACAGAGGGACAATTAGTAGAAGTAGGACGATTGTCTCTGACAGTTCCATAATAATAAGAACCCTGTTGAGTTACCCGAAATAACAGTGATAAGTCACCCAGAGCCATAGTATATTATGTGGTTTGTCTATAATTTAATGGATAATTTACATCTCCTGCTGTGTGATAGCACAATTAATTATATTTTCCCATGGGTGCCTATTTTTAGTGTTGAAAAGGGGTGGGGAATTTGTGATTGAAGAAGGAAAAACAACTTTTTCAAAAAGAGCACCAGAGGCATGGTGCCATGTTATGTGGCTAATGTGCTCCCTGTGCAAGAAATGACTGTGGCTACTTTCCAGCGAGTCACCAGTTATCACTTAGATGGACATCAGACACCTCTGTATCTGATAATTGATCTCTAGTGCATTTTTATTGCTCATTTTGATTTGCAACAATTAGCTGGTTTAAAATTAATAAATTAAACTACACAAATAAAATTTTAAAAACCCACACTGATTCTCTAGTGCAGAGCAGAATGAGTTAAACAACATGAACAGTATGCTTGAATTGCTAAAGATTGTACAGTGAGAAAAGGTTGTGAGAAGGAACTGCAGAAATTGAGAAAGATCCATAAAGAAGGAGCTGCAGAGACTGTGTCCCCCTCCCAGAGAACAGAACTGCCTGCTGTGATAAGTAATTGCACAAAAGAAAAAACATACATTATGGCCTGCTATATACTAGATTGCACGTAGATGGAACAATTGGAAATTGTTATGCAGAAGCTAAAACAATATAAATATCTGTGCCTTTTGTCAATAAATGTCCGTGCAGCATCACACTGCTGTCTTTCAATCGCCGCTAATTTTCCCTGCAAGTTTTCTAAGGAGTTTCATCAGGTGACCTTGGAATAAGGACCTACACAATATGCAGAGACTTCCTGAGCTTCTAAAATATTTTCTACCCTGAAATAAAACACAAAAACAATTCTTTCTTTTCCTTTCCCTTATGGTCTCTAATCTTGCATACAAGAGATCAAGATACTCTATACAGGGACCAAAATCCTAGGAAACTAGAAGAATACTTTATTAATAGGATGAAAAGGGTTCTGGTAAAAGAGTAAAAGACTAAAAAAATGTTAATGTGGACAGGTGTTATGTGTTTCTTCTTTTATGAGGACAGCAAACACAATAAAAATAAGAGACTTCAATTGTCCTCAGTTCTTATGTAAATGTCACATCCCAGTCTGATGGTGAAATTCTTGGGTATTGTAAGTGCCTTCCTCTTGTTTCAGGTAGTCAGTCATATCAAAAGGAAAAAAAGCAGCACTTGACTTGATGCAGGACAGAAAAAAAGAGTTGATTTAAAACTTTATTATTAAAGAACATGTGTGTTACATTAAGCCTCTTGTTACATTAAGCCTCTGGTCTGAAAATAAGGAAGAGTGGAGGTGAATGTGGTAGTAGTATATGAAATAAAAGTAACACAAAAATAAGTGAAAAAGCAGTGACCATTCACTTTTTTTTCCCCTTATGTGGTACATAAAATTAAATTAGTAGAATGGAAAATGTAGCAGAAACATACTGAAAAGCTTTTCCACACAGCTGGAGTTAAGGTTTGGGAGTCTGTTTCTGTGAAACATTGTAGACTTTAAACATTTCTATCAATTCAAAGAGCAATTTGAAACATTAGTGGGAAAAAAAAAAAAAAAAAGAAGACAAAATAGCTGCTAAAAGCAAAAAATTTATTTCTTCTTACTCCAGAATTCTGTATGATAGAGAATCTAAGTGACTGGCAAGATTTAGTGGAGAAAGTGCAGTTGTGCGACTGCCCTGTTATAATGTTTAGTCACTTCTTTTAGGCCTCTGCTATAGACAGTACTCTATAAAAAAATAAACTATGGTCTGATGCAGTAAACCTGTTCTACATTCTAATGTAAAACTTTTGATCTGTTCCTGTTATATTCTTAAAAAGAGGTATCAGTCCCTTAAACCTATGCACAGATACTTGCTTTTTATAATTATTTTTCCATAAACTGAGCTGCAATAAGGGAATTATATGCTCTTAAAATATAAAGGTTAATTCTGTCAATAATAGGTGAAAAACAAGATTGTTGTAAAAATGTTGTCTTTATAAATTTTAACAGAAGAAAAAGAAACTGTGTCCATTATGTATTCCGAGATTCAAACTTTTTATTCAAACTACTCTAGAAATATTTTGACATGCCCACATAACTGATATGTGTTGAATAGCAAGCCTCAAATCATAAAAAGATAAACTTCACCTACTTGTTCTGAAATCCAAAGGTACTGAAAGAACACAGCTCCTGGAAAGGCCAGGCTGAGAGATGTTACCACAAACATGGGTTGTCATTTATTTGAGAGTGATTTGAAGAGGAATTCTGCTCTAACGTGAGCACTCAGTGAACTCCATAGATCCCATAAGGTTTACTAGAGATGTGTTCACGCTAGTAAATATCATATTGCTTGCTAGAAGTGTGTTTGTTTGCACTTCACAGCAGTGACTAAGTCCAGGATCAGGCTTTTCCATTTCCTGGAACATTTCTCTACTGACCAGACAAGGGATCACATACTAAACTGTGTTTAGACTTGCTGCTCTTCTCTTGGCAGGGAGGATTGGATGGAGATATATCCCTGTTTCTCCTGCTGACAGAGATTGTATTACCCACAGAAATCTGTATGGAGCCCCCAGACATAATATGTACGTAAAACTGACCCTTTTCATATGTAGGCCAGCAGTCAGACATCACAACACTCTTGCCATGGAGGAAACAATACTAATGGGCTGAATTATCATCTCAGTAAGCAAAAAACATTCAACAAATATGCAGAAGAAGAAGGGGGCAGATAAAAGGAGAGGACAGAGTAACAGCAAATGTCTCTTTCTTTTAATTTTTCCATTTGAGTTTGATCATGACCCATGCAGATGGTGTTTCATGCTTCAGGTGTTTAAACCAACTAATTTTTAAGGGTGTCCCCACAGGGCATGCATCTCTTAGCACTCTGAGCAGCTTTTCACACTTCTGCTGTCTACAGACTTTGGAAAACATTGATTTACACTTGAAGACACTTTTGTTAAGTGGCCTGGAAGCAGGAATTCTGTCCCGTCATTTCAGCAAATTTAGGCTTAAACTGAAAATAAAGAAGCCTTGAGAAAGTTAATTTCTCTCATTTTAGAAACCCATTAAATATTTCGTCTCTGGTTAGTTGACAGGAACAGCATGGACGACTCATAATTGAACTGTGTATGTTAAAAGCACTTTCATCAAACTGCATTTAGGGAAGCAACTACCTTAGTGAAAGACAGAGGGAAAAAAGCACTGTCAGGACACAATCAGAAGGAACTAAGACACCTACGCTGACTTAAAACAGAGTTTTACTAAATTTTCTAAGCATATGGAAAAATCTAAATTGATTTCACAGCTTGTCTTTACTAACAATAAGACATTGTAATGTAGTAATGATATAGTACTAGTAGTAATGATATAAATATAATCAAGAGGGAGATATGGGATCAGAGAATGGCTGATATGTGACTGGGGACTGAAGTGGCAGTGACTTAGCAACTCTGAGGTTGAGAGCCATTTTGAAAAGTGCTGGTACTTGAGTTTGCTGGGCATACTGCTTAGATATGGATTGACTGTGTCATAAGAATGAAGGAAAGATCAAAGCTATAGGTGAGAAAGAGAAGGTGGAATGCAGACTCAGTTCCTCTTTTCAATCTCAGATTTCTCTGTGCTTCTACTTGGGAAATTCACTTACTCGTGAGTAAGTACTTCTGCTTTGGGTTGCAGCTTTAGACACGTAAAGTTTGATTTTCAGGCTTGTGGACTCCGCTGTTGTCATTGATTTCACGGCTCCGCTGTATTATCGATCCAAATCTCAGTATTCCTCACAACTTCTTACACCTTCTGAAGGACTGTTTAAGAGCCCATTAATTCCCAGCTAAATTGTGTCTAGTTACCTAGCATCATAGAACAAGATAATGTGCAGGACAGTCAATCCAGTCCTGAGTAGGAACAAGCATATAAAAACCTCCTTGAAAATTTTATGTCATCCTTACTCTTAAAAATCTCCGATGAAGAAAGTTTCTCAGTGGCATGATACTGGCTATTTACTAGTTTAATATATTCTTTTATCATTCAAATTCTTGTGAAAAAAGCCAATAGGGTTTTTTTTCCTCTTTTTTTTTTTTCCTTTGGAACATGGAAAACAATAAATTGTTCTCTATAACAGAAATCTTACTCCACTTTCCAGGAAAAAAAAAAAGAAATTCACACCTTTAGCTCATGTTTTCTGATTTGCTGATCTTTGGTGGTTTCCTCTGCATTCTCTGTTACTCATCTACATGTGTAATAAGGTGTGTATCCCCAGACTTTGACACAATATCCAAGCGTTAACTTGAGCAGAATAATTATTTTAGACTTTTATGAGAGTCCTTAATTTTATTATTAAATATATTCCAGTTTCTTTATAAAGATATCACATTAAATAAATTCAGAATAACTAACTTTGACTTCTTGACATTCCTATTTATACATCCATAGCTACAAATCACCATTTTCCAATGATATAACATTAGATTAATCTACATTAATATTTTAGCTTGGATGAGGAACTTTGAAGTGGATTTTCAGGCATTTATATATATTGTGCTTTTTTTTGTTTTTATCACCAGAGACCAGAGACTGAATTATTTTAAGATGAAAAATCACATGGAAGATTTGCCCAGAAGCACACATGAGCACAAGTTCATTAGCTACTACCTGGTTTTAAGATCACAGAAAGAAACAATCTAGTCATAATCTTAATTTACTCACTCCTGGAAACACCTTTTATGTTAACTTTACATGCACAGCATTTTTTCATCAATCAAAATAATTTATTCTGGGTACTAGTTGTTAACAGAAACTTGGGTATTTTGGACTTCCACTTTTTTGGGCATATATGTACATTTGTATCAGCATGCTTTACAGCCTGAACTAAGCCTACCTCAAAGCTCTTCTGAGGATCCAAGTGAAAGTGATTTAGCTTTACAAAAGAAAATGATGGCAGAATGGAGAATTGAACACAAGTACCCCAAATCAAACTAATTCATCATTCCCTCTCTCACATTAACAAAGGAGATTTGGTGTGGTTTTTGTCGTATTTATTTGCTTGGTTACTTTTCTCTCCTAATGCTGTGAGTTGAATTCAGGTAGGATTCATATTTCTTATGAATTCATATTTCTTATGATGGTCTACTATTACAGGCAATATCCTCTGATGGAAATACATTTTTCCTATTAGGTTTGTTGCATGATTTCAAAGTCCTTAGGAGACCTCCCCCCACCATTTTTCTTGTATTAGTACATTTGCTGGACTCGGTGTATCAGGAAACAAAAGTCCAGCACCCAGAAGTGTTACTTAAAATAATATTTTAATTAAGACTCTTCTGTATATATTCTGTAGTTATACGGGACCAAATTTGTTATTGGACAAGTACCATTAGGCTATCATATCAGTAATCTGATTTTACAACATAATATAAGCTGAAGGTAAAGAAACATTGTCATTTGTCAAGAAGAGCGATCATTATTAGATCTGATCTTTTTCTAAGCCAACACAATAAAAAGGTGAATGTCATTTTTATACTTTCAAAGATTAGTTTTGCTTACAGTAAACAAAATTTGTGGCTCTAAGGAGCTTAAAATTATCATTGGAAATAATTGAATCTCATTACCAAGCGTGCACTATGAACCTCTTATGATTTGCCCCAATCAACTATTAAACGTATGTTCCTATTCAAAATGCTACCTTTCCAACCTCTGCTGGTACACAGTATAGTACTAGCAAATTGACCTTTTATGAAGACTTAAAGCACCATGTAATTAATTTTTCCTGTGTACAGAGTTAAGACTTTATGAAACTGGGAGGTTAAATGCCAATACATCCTTTGCAAGCATTTTTCATAGTGCACTGCTTGGCTTTCAGATGTTAATGATACACTTCCTATTCTCATTTTCCTTAAAAAAAATATAAAAATGAAAATTTGTACTGCAGTGCACAATGCAGTCCAATTTCACTCTTTGAGCTACCCCAATCAACAAGTAATAGCTCTGAAATGCAAAGCAATAAGCTGTGTTGGCAGTTATTTTATGTTCCTGTTCCAAAAATCCATTGAAGCAGATGGAAATGTATTGTACTTATGGTTGCATGGCTTGCACAAATCTAGTTCTGTATAGTTTCACTTTAGCATCCAGAGCAGCTCTGTGTACGACCCCTAGATGGTCATCAATACCTTTTTGCAGGACCAGTAGTTGGCAGGCACACCTCTGAACCAGAGTGATTACACTAGAAACAGACTTGCCTAGATAACACTTTTGTCAGTGCTGTAAAAGTCTTTTTAAAGGACTGAGTGAGTGTTTCCTCCATATCTCAGTGATACTTGAAAGTGGGAGGAGAGATTTCCCACTTCTCACTTTTTTTTTTCCATATGCAGTTCAAGTTCTTTCACTGATTGTTGGATTTTTAGGGTACAAATGATCCTTCACATGTATTTACTCGAGATCTCTGGATTGACCAAGAAGTTGTAGTATAGCAGACACCGTAAGAAGTGTTTCCTTTTGTATATCACAGAAATGAAATGAAATCCAGTATTTCTGGATTGAATTAGTCCCAGAAATATTCACTTCTAAATTGTTGCTACTATTCTGTCTCAGTGTCATATCAATTTATTACACTCAATACTCAGGCTCTCGTGTGCCTAAGTTGACATACACTGTGTATAATAGATAATTTATTATAATTAATACAATAAAGAAAGTCACATTTCTAGGGCAATTTAGCTTTTTTTTTTCCCCCAAGGCCATTGACTGATACATTTAAAATAATTCTGAAATCCATACACAACTATATGAGCACTGGAATTTATGAAAGCTATTCTCCTATCTTATCAGTTGGTTCACCTCATACATTTTATTATATATACCAGCAATTTTTATTCATATCTCAATGAAAAAAAAAAAAACAAAAAACAACTTGTGCTGAGCTTGTCAGACCAGAGCCAAGACCAGTTTTTAATATGCATCAGGACAGCAATTGAAAGTACATATATCACTCAGGAGCAGTGAGTTGTTATAAGGAAATATTTAAAGTCATCTAGAAGGCAACAGGCTATAGGGCAGAAAGTAAAGGGTAGACAATAATCTGTTGAGGCTCCTTGACATCAAAGATTAAAATGACCTTCTAGGGAAAAAAAAAAAAAAAAAA
>VXAX01000826.1:1540739-1638043 GCA_013399835.1 Leptocoma aspasia
GGCCAGCAGGGCAAGGGAAAGGATTGTGCCCTTCTGCTCCACTCTTGGGATACCCACATGAACTAGTGCATTCTGTTCTGGGTTAATTTCTCTAGAGCAATTCCAGAGGAGCCCATGGAGATGCTCAAATGGAGCATGATCCATGGAGGATCTCTGATATAGAGATAGGCTGAGAGAGCTGGAGTTGTTCAGTTTGGAGAAGGATGATCTGCTAACTGTCACGATAAAACAACATTGTCTAGATGGGGAAGTCACACAAAAATGAAAGCAGTGTTCTGGGAGCAAAGATAAATGATGCATCTGTAGATCCCATGTGAAGGAAGTTTCTCAATAGCAGCAGAAAGAGGATTCTGAATTTCTTGAATTTGGGGATTAGTTTTGTTTCATTTCAATTTGTTTAAAGCAAAAAAAAAAAAAGTGCTTGCAATAATGACAAATTTAAATATATTTTTAAGTGCAAAGGAAACAAAAAGTCCTTTAAGAACTTCTATCTACTGCACTCTCAGAGGAGACAGATTAATATTTTGTAGCATTCAGGCATTAATATTTTGTAGCATTCCAGCAGCAGAAAATACCTATAATCATATGATTTATATACAAAGGCATAGGATTTGTAGATATCCTAAGCTCTGACTCTAAAGCACACTCAGAGCCAGGTCAGATATAACATAGGTGCAGGCAAGGAAGGTGCCAACAGGGACAGTAGTCTGGCCCTTTTATATTGCCATCTACCTACCTGAAGATTTGAACTCTTAATGTAGTTATTCCATAAATTCCTCCAATTCTTTACCCTTAAACAAACTTTATTTTCAGAATCATTTTTCTTTAGGATCACATTGCATCAATAGAAACAAAGGAACTTTCTTATTTTTGTCCTTCTGAAGGAAAAGCTCTGTAAAATATTGTGAAACTGCTGTAGAATATTGTGCTTTATTGTCATTATTAATCTAATGGAGACCTTCCAAATATTTTTTAGAATGTCAATAATTCTTGATTTGAATATGAACTATAAATGACTAATAAATCTGCTGTAAGTTAACTTAAAGACCAAACTTGAGATCAGTATCCCAGAAGAGAAGCAAAAAAAGCCAGGTAGAGAAAAATGATACCAAGCATTATCTCCAGCAGAGTAATTTTCATCTCTACATGTGAAAATGCACTTCAAATTAAGTTAAATTTTATTATAACCACTTTCCTTTCAGACTGGTAAGTTTAGTCACAAAAAAAAATTATGTAACTCAACAGAGATCCAGTCTGAAATGTGAGAGCATTAACATTTATCTCTCTGAATACCTGCCTCTTTGTCTGCAATTAGCCAACCATTAAATAAATATGATTTAGAACAATGGATATGTAGCAAACGCACATCACAGTAAGTACTCAAAACATTTCCAAAGTGTCCACCTTTGACTCGAGCTCTATATTTTACCTACACCTGAAGTGCTATCTGAAAGACAATGACATGAGTATATAGTATTATACTAGGATCAACTTTCCTTAAAATTATGCAGATAAAATTTGACAACGCCATAAAAAAACTGGTCTTGGACTAAAAAAAAATCCCATGATCTCATAATGGTTACTTTTTTCTTTGTACTCGATACAACTTCTGTTTCTATTTCACTTGCAGGGTAGAAAACAATGTTGATTGTGATTTCAAACCAGTTACAGTATCAGCCCTAATTTCATCTGCACACTGTACACTGTTGCATATCTTAAAACATAAACAGCTACATACAAAAGGATAGAAGAAACTTACTTGCTTTTTTTTTCCCTGCAAGTTTAGCAGTAATACCTTTTCTCAATCTTGTTCTTCAGACAAAATAATTATTTCCTCTGAGATTAATAGCACCCTATAACATAAAACCACAGCTACAGCAAAATTAGAAACCACAAAGACTACAAAACAATCCTGGTTCTATGCATTTAGGTGGCCTCTTCTACTTCTAACTCTCTTTTGTAGAGCGTGAGTTGTTCATTGCTCAGTCACAAAGGCAGCTTTCCTTCTGAAAGTCGTGAAATGCTGCAATCCTCAATCTAAAACCTCCCAGAAACCATTCGACAAGACATGACATAACAGGAGTTTTTATTCACAGAACTGTAGTTTCAACAAAAATGTTACAATTAAGAATCAACCCGTATGTTGATCTTGTTGATGTCTGTATAGGTCTGCCTGTGAGTACAAGAGGCACCCTGGAAGACTTGCATTAACAATTATTGTTGCTCTTACTAAATCTCTTTAGATAAAATCTCTGCTGGCTTTCTTTCTTTTTCTTTCTTTCCTCTACTCTTTCTTTTCCTTCCTCTTCCTTCTCACCTATTTTTCATGCCTTCTGTCATACCATTTTCTTATCTGTTTCTCCTCTCACTGATATTATTTGTAAATAACACAAGATACTGCTGCAGATTCTGATCTTGGTACAGTCTTGGAATGGTTCACTGTGAGAGCATGAATGTTCAATAGTCATGTTAGTTCCATGGACACCCCTTGAGTTCTTGATCTCATCATTGTATTATTAAAGTAACCCAGGCATTTTTGGAAGAAGCAATGAAAAATTATCAAAATACTTAAACTGGCTGATGACAACAAACAGAATATCTTGAGCTCATGTTGCATCAGCTGAACATCCAGCTGCTTTCTTCACCAGATTAAAACTGACTTTCACCTGTTCCCCTGTAAACACTTATAAGCTCCTGAAACACTCTGAGGTGTACAGTAGAGTATGATTCTCAGAAAGGCACTTTTAAAATTGTCTAACTAGGAATTAAGCGACTTATAAAGGATTCAGGAATGATCTCTGATTATCAAATTGATCTTGTGAGCAAATCTTTGATTAGAAAGGCTTATTACTGGGGGAAACATGAATTTCTGAGAACAACTTAGGTTTCAGAAAAAATATTACAAAAAGTAATAATCTATAATAGTCACATTATTCAAGAATTAACAATAAGAAGCTCTTTTTATTTAATTATATTTCTCTACCTTGAGCCAAATACAAGTAAGTTCTGCGGTTTGCTCTCTGGTGATGTCAGCACCTGACGCTTCAAGAATAACTTTGAATTAGTTATTCTAACCAACAGTGTGTTCCTGCTGATCCTTACCAGCAGTTCCTATAGGTCATCCAAAATAAGCAGATTTTTGCAGGGTCTTTTTACTCCAGTTTTTATTCTGTAGCTTATCCTCTGTGTAGATGTTCCCACTGAAGAAATACAGTAATTTAAAAATAGGGGGTATGTAAACATTCTTTTCATAGAAAAAACATCCTACCTTTTCATATACTCTATCTGCTATTAACTAACATTTGTGGAGCATATATCTGCTGTCAAGAAGGGACCATGAAATGACAACAGAACAGTAGCATGGTCTTGAAGAACTTGGGATATCCACAATTACATGTGGATGTTTGTTGCTTTTAAAAAGCAAGATAATCACCTAAATGATATCTAAGTTAATTAAATGTTTCATTCTTGGGGAAAATTAACCACAAGGAAAACCATGTGGATAATTATAAATGAGATACAAATTATAGTAATAGTAGCTCACTTAAAACTCACAATCAATTTTATTGAGCCTGTGTGAAGAGACACAGTCTGCAGTTTTAGATGATGATAGTATTGGCAGCAAAGCTACTGTAGGAAGTTCACCACTCCAGTCCAACCCTCACTGTTCACTGTTTCTAATTTGCTGATCTCAGTGAGGCAGTAAACCACAAACCCACAAACAGCTGTACTAGTGCAGGAGAGACCGAGACAAACTGCACTGGAGGAAGACAGGACTGTAGGAATAACCTCAGCTGCCTTTGTATGCCACGCAAGCATCTTGTGAAACTGCATCCTAAAAGTGTATCTACACCCCACAAGCTTTCTCACTTTTTACTTCACTGCTGCGCTTGGTGCAAGAGAGAGCATCAGCTGGTGTTTCTGTGTAGGCTAAACGTAGTTGTAATCACTCATTTCCTTACCCCAGATACCAGTGGACACCCACAGAAAGACGGATAAGCACAAACTCTCAGAGAGAGGTGCCTGCTGACTGCAGGTGCAGGCTCTGTTTGCTTGTATGTAGACACCTATAATGAAACTAAGAATCTTGGACTCCCATTCAGACAGAAGATGATAGAGACGCTCTTTCATACCCTGAATTAGATGTTTAGATGAGACTAGGTACAAAATACTCTTAACTTTTTTTCCTAAACTTTAGGCAGAAAAATATCCTTTTCTAGACCCGGCCTTAATTTAGGTATTTGAAGGCTGTATTTTGTGACATTTTCAGGACATATACATATATATATAGATATATATATGTATAAATGACGTTAGCAATCACCATTAAGGGTCCCATAGTAAGTCTAGTTAAAGTTTGGAGATATTTTCATTTCAGATGCTACACTGCATTTCATGAGTATCTGCATTTCGTTTACTGAGGGGATCAAATTATTTGGCTGAACTTTAAATGCAAAGCCGTATTTGATGACTTGTTTAATGGCTTTACATAGAGCAGCATTTAAGCTTTAAAGAACTGAAAGCCTGCTCTAACATCCCAGGGACTTCAGTTTATATCGTCCTGAAATGTTGGCTTAAACAGTGCTGCTTTTCTGAGCTGCCAGCTCAAATCCAAGTGATCCTTTAGGGTCCACATCTCCCTTACACAATGTATCAGTACTCTTCTTCAAAATCAGCAATAACTTGGTATATGAAAGGTAGGGAAGGCAAAATTTACCCTTTGTATAATAGTCGTGAATCATATTTGCTATAATGTGCACTAATAAAAACAGTAAGGTAAATTTTCATTATGGGAAGGATCTGAAGCACACCTTTGCATACTGATCTTGATCTTTTTATCTTGTGCGAGACAAGAATGCCACTAGCTCACATGCAATGTTCAAACTTCACTGTTTTATTATTCAAACTCTGTATGCAGTTGTATTTCTAACCTATTCTCTTTCATCTGTATACACTCATCAAGAGAAAAAGATCTGAGGGTCATGTGGGAACGGTGTTTTTTGCAACCAGGTATTTTAAAAGCAAATATTTCCCTTAGATACTAAAATGAAAACCAAGTCATTATACTGCATTTTCTGGAATGAAAAGGTACTGAAAAGCCCCTAGTAACATTCAAAACAAGGCAGGATTTTTAGCTAACGTTCTCTCTTTTTTTTTTTTTTTTTTTTTTTTTTTTTTTTTTTTTTTTTTTTTTTTTTTTTTCCTTTTTATGCAGCAACATTAGAGTGTCAATGTATTCTGTCTCATTTTTGAACTTCTATGGAAGATTTCACTGGTTGGAGAGTAGGGAGGTTCATGGTTTCTGATAAAGCATTATTACAGTGAAAGGAGATTTCATTTCTGGGTTTTTTTCAAACCACCTCAAAATAAAACCCACATCAACTGTCTGGTTAATGTCTTAACAAACTCACTGCTTTTGAGATGTTTTGATGACAGTGGTTGGCTCTGATTTTTCAAAAAGTACTGACATCAGTATGGCTATCTCGCCACTATTTAACCATTTCCTGGACTCATAATTACTTCTCACTAATTCCATTTCATTACTGAACCACAGGGATTAAAGAGGATATGGCCATATGCCTATAAGTAGAACTGGTCCTCTCAGAATCTCTCCATTTCTGTGCAAACATTTCTGTGCAAACATTTCAAGTGATAGAGCCACTTCAGAGTGACTTTCACTACAAGTGACTCCTTATTATCAACTCTAGAAATTTGCATTTTATTTCTAGTTTGGTTTTATACAGCTTTCAACTCCCAAGCACAGGATCAGGAATCCTCCAGTCTCTTTAATCACTTCTGTTCTCTTTTATGAAGACCAGCCAGTAGAGCCAAAACACAGGAGAACTCTCTGCTCTTTTATTAAGTCTTTTATTTGGACATTGTTTATCAACAAGCATGCCAAAATTTCCCTTACATGTGTGGTATCACATAAATACCTGATAGCTATTAAGAAAAGTGATGGCCTAAACATGGCTTTTAAAAGTCTACATGAGAGTAATGCTTTTTATAGCAAAGGGCTTTTCAATCTGAGAAGTATAAGTCATAACAAGATCTCAAAGGTGGAAAATGAAATTACGTAAACTAATTTCAGGCTAGAAATAATGAGGAGAATTTGCAAGTTATTATTAATGAAAGCACATCATGTATCTTTCAGCACTTGAGATCAAGACTGAATAACTACTTCAACACATGGAAGTGCCCTTTGTTAAATGGTGAGCTTGAAAGAGAAAGGATTGGATGAACATCTGTTCCTGTGCTGTCATGGAAGCAAGTTCAACAAAGAGGCTGGTCCCTTTTGATCTCAAATTGTTCAAAGGAAGCAACTACAGTAAAAGAGGATAAAACTGTATACTAATGCAATCTATAAATAATACTGTCATATTTAATTTACCTTATTTTTTCCAATAAAACTCATTTTTAGCCATAAAATGAGCAAAAGGGAAACAAACAACATCAATTTTATGATACAAAAATTTCTGAGTTGCATTGCTATATTTAATAGGTCTGAATAACTGACCAGTAATCCCATATGTCTGCTACTGAAATTGTATTATTGACTGTATATCTTTTACACAAGTAAGGATGAAAGCTTAAAAATAAATTGAAAAAAAAAGAATAAAAAAGAAATAAAGACAGAAAAAATAAACCAAAGCATTGAATACCAGTTCAGTCTGGAAACCCAATTGTCAGCACTGTTTGACTGTAGAGGCACCTGCTGTAGCCTCTACATGTTGATAACATACATACTCTGCGTATCACACAAGTAAGATGGCCAAAATAAACTATACAAAGCCTCAAAGCACAACATCTGGAGCAAATATAACAGATCTGCAATTTCATTCCCATTATGATTTTCAGTTTGATGTAAGCAGTTTGATAGACCTTGTCCTATTCCTACCCATGCAAGCATGATAAGGATGTCATTGGCCACCCGACATCATACTGCTTTGTGTTATTACTCCTTAAAATCTTCATATGGTACAAGTAAATGGACAGAGGCATCTAAAACTTGCATCTAGTCTAGTGTGAAATGGAGGAGAATAACAAATATTAATACTTCATCCCACAGAGTATATTTTGCCAAGTTTATTCAGCCTTTATCATCTCAAGAAGAGAGTTATAATCCTGTGAAATTGACATCAAAAATGTATTATATATGGAAGTCACTTTTAACTTTACAGACAAATTTAAATTTAAAGATGTACTGGGGAAATTAATGTGGAAATTCCTCATTTACAGAAGCCATGTTTAATCATGAACCTTGAGTTTTACATTCTGCTGATATTTAGCATTAGCCAGGTGAGAAAGGATGTCTTTACATTTTTAAAATGTGTCCTGTCATGATCAGTGAAGACATAAACAATTCTTAAAATAGCCAACCAACTAATAACTTGGGTAAAAGGGCCAAAATTTCCAGTCAGTTAATTCTCTTGCATTGGACCCTTTGTGTCAACATGATGCAACAAACATCCTGGGTGGAATGTTGCACAGAAAAAATTGATCAGATTCCTGTGCAGTGGTTCATCTCATTTACTGTGAAATAATTTGAAGAATAAAAAAAAAATATCACCAAACCCTGTGTAAGACTCAGTTCACATACCAAGAAGACCATAAGTATTGGTTCATATTTTCCTTCCTTCACATAATATGAAAAGTCCAGTGGTTTAGGGAAGATCAGAGATTCAGGCAGGAGCCCTTTCTGAATGAAATAAATAATTTGATAAACATTGAGGAAAAGATATTACGCGAAAAAAAAGAGATTATGTTGACATTAAAAACTCCTCATAACATCGAATTTATGGCATTAATATACCTAATTGACAAGTATTTTGGAAATAATGTCCTCCCCACTACTAGTAAACTCAGTGTTAGCAGAGATAAGAACAATTACTTATCACAAAATAAAAAGAATATTCTTGAATAATTTCGTTCTCCTCTCCTTCTGATCAGTTCATCTCTCTAAATACAACATAGTTTCACAGGCAAAACTAGTTCACAGTTTGTAAAGTTTTCAAGGTTTTCGGAAGAATAGGAAACTTTTAAAACCTTGCAAATAATAACTGAAAATAATATTTTATTAATATGAGTTCACTTTTATTTTATGTACACCAAAAATTTCTAGGTACTTAGAATAATAGCGTTTGAAACCATGGCAATAAATATTGAAGGGAAAGAAATTGCAAAAAAAAAATTTGCCATAGGCAGAGTAAAAAATAATTTCACAAACCACCAACTCAAGATTTTTATCCAAAAATGACAATACTAAACCTGCACTATGAACGTGCTTCTGAATAAAGTTACCTGAAAGTGAATCAAGAGAAAATCCAAAGGAACATGCTTAACATACATAGACAGAAGCAAATATTTCCTCTAAGTTTCTGAAACAGCATTTATTATATAACCTCTTCCTTTTAAATAACTGCCTTTTACTTTTCCAGATTAAAATAGCTGATTTTTAGTAAGTCTTTCATCATTCACTCATCTCAGAAGCTGCTGTATGTAAGCACAGAGAGAGGCATATGTTTTCTGAAAATAGTTATATGTGTTAATGTGAAAATAGGTAAATATGTTTTTTGAAAATAGGTAAATATGTTTTTTGAATATAGGTAATAGATGGACTGATTTTAGATTGAAATTCCATTTACTGTTTCCCTAGATTTTTGCCTTCATTTAAACACTATAATATAATCTGGTTATTCAATAGCCTTTTGTAAAGAATTGCATACATTGAAGCCTTTATCCTACAGATGCTCTATTTCTTGTAAGAGGGACACTGAGGGAGTTTTTCCCTCAAAGACAAGCTTTGCCTGAAGGAACAGGAGAAAAAATTGCTGAAACTATTACATATGTGAAACATTTTTAGTAGAAAATCTGCTTTGTGATTCAATTTCTGCCAGAAAAAAAAAAAAGAAGATTGTATTTTTTTTTCCTTTTCCTGGAGAACCTTGTAAACTTTTCATTTCTGACTAAAACCACAATCTTTTTTCTTTTCTATTACTACTTTACGGTTCCATATCTTAATTTTCTAACCATATGCTCCTCTGATCAAATCAGCAGATGTTTCTTCCTTTGAGCTCAGCCTGCAAATATCTCAGCAGGGTCAAAAGAGCTGATTGCCAGCAGTGCTAACTGAACTAAACATATAATAGAAACAGACAAAACTTTTATCAGTAAGATTCCTAGGGATTTTTTATTATCATTTCTTAGCTATCATTAATCTCATCATAAATACAGCTGTGGCCTCAGAATTTGAAATTCTCTTTGTTCTCAGCATCAGTGTGTCAGAATTCATCTTTGGGACATGATGCTGTTTATTATCTCAGCTACTTTAAAAACAAAATACCCAGCAGTGTTTCTGAACAGGTGACTGACTAGAGTCAGGCTCAGCAGTCTCCTTGGGGGTGTTCTTTTTTACATTATTTCTGACCTTGCATACTAGGCCTGTCACATCTTTTTTTATCCATATCAATACACTAAAGTATGTATTTAACGTTTCACCCCACTTTCCTCCACCCTGTGTTGTTCCCTTTCAGATAACAATCTGTATGTAACTACAGTAGCTCGTGAAAGAAGTTCACTGAATTATTTAGCTTTGTTTGCTTTGTCTGAGTGCTGGAGAGAATACTGATATACACAGCTTTCTTACTCCTAGTCCTGATTCGTGAGTCATACCTCTTCTTGTGCATATTTTACAGCTGCTGACTACGACCTTAGGGATTTTTAAGCAATATTGTTTTCCCAAGAGCTATTATTTTTCTGGGCAAACCACAAATGAATCTAAGCAACAGAAGCTTATATACTTAGATGAAATGAAAAGGATCATAGGGTCACAGAAGAGTTTGAGTTGGAGGGGACCTTAAAGATCATCTGGTTCCAACCCTCCTGCCATGGGCAGGGACACCTTCCACTAGACCAGGTTGCTCAGAACCCTGTCCAACCTGGCCTTGAACACTTAGGGATGGAGCAGCCACAACTTCTCTGGGTAATTTATGATGGTATAAGACCTTCAAAGGTCTTCACTTTGGTCTTGAGGTATTGATAAGCAGGAAACATTTTACCCCAAGTTCACCAAGGCTTTGCATTTTGTTTCTTTGCATTTTGATTACATATGTACCAATAGTTCTACGTTACAAATTCTCAGTTGGAGAATGCCGTATTTATTTCTATTTCCAAAAACACTCATCCTTGAGACTGTGAAAGATGTACTACTGACAATGTCATTATGTCTATGATTCTCTGAAAGGTTGTATTCTCCAGCTGCAATAAGGGATGTTGCATGTCTTCCATCACCTGTACCATAATCTGTCAGGTAGACTTCAACCTAAGTGATATTGTTCTTTCAGGACCCTTCTAATCTCTTTTAAGGTTCGACCTGCAGCAGTTTTCTTTAAAATATGCATGACAGATGGCAAGTGGAACCTAAAAAAATAGTGTATGTCATGATGTTTCAATCTATGTCATGGTTCTGAAGTAAGTTTGGCATAAAAAAATAAACATGATCCTAATATATCTAGGATCTAGCCTGAAATACATTTGTATTATTTGCTGGTTTCATGTTAGCCTGTCCTGGTCATTTAGCTGCTACATCAGACATATCTGCACAATAAAACAAGCTAGGCCTTCAGTGGCCATTTCTCTCTCTTCTAACTCTGTTGCTGGGGGATTTTTAAAATTATTATGATTATGATTATTATTATTTCAAGCTCTATTATTGAAACAAATACAATTGAAGCTGCTGTTATTTGGTCACTGAGAACCAAGCAGATGGTAAATAACTGTGTTAAACTAATGATACTAACTTAGGGCATTCACTTGTCAGCAAAATCTTGGCAAAGGCTCTATTTCAGAATCAGAGCATGTCCTTCAAAACTTGATGGACATCTGACATTTTTCATTGGTTGAGAGTTGAAGCATCCAGCTCTGACTGGGAAAAACAACTGTGTATGCCAACAGATAAATTCATATATCTTTCCTAAACTTCTAGCAATTCTAAGTTGAAAGAAAAAAAAACTCTTCTATGGGTTGCTATCTTATTTAATTGGACATTATGGTAGGGGAAGCTGAGAAGAGCTAAGCTGTAGAAAAACCTCTGAAAATCTTCAGGAAAAGGCACATTTTTCCATGCACCTCTAAGCACCTAGCAGGATATCAGAGTTCTGATCAATAATTAAGGATATAGAAATAGATTTGGCAGAAGTAATAAACAGCATTCATGTGAAAGGTGTTGCATAAGGTATTGTTCTTTCTTTCTGGAATCATTAATGAACACAGACTTTCCTCCTCATTCATGAGATGTACATCAATAATCAACCCACTCATGAAAAGAAAACTGTAAAGCCCAATATACAGTTAAATACACAATATTTCCTCTAGCAAAAAACATTGCACTTTGCTAGGGAGAGGAACCATCAGCAAGCTCAGAAATGACAAATACAATTGAGTTTATTCACAGTGAGATGAACTGTTCACTGTTGGCAGTTTCAGATTATTGAACTGAAGAAAACGGACACGGTTCCATTCAAAGCCAAGAAATTATCTTTGACAGGTTATTAATATGACAATCAAAATAAGAACAGTTAAAAAAAACCCAACACAAAAATTGGGATTGGATACGTCAAACCTTTTATGCTTCTTCTGACCCTCCAGGTCAAGGGTCAGACATTGTAGTACACTGGGATTTACGTGGGTGACAAAGATCTAAAGTGAGTAACAATGAAAAATAATGGGGGAAGGAAGGTTTGGAAAGTGTGAGATTAATTCCTTTGACAAGTGTGTTTTCTACATCTTCAGGTCAATCACTTTTTTTGCAATTAACATTCTATAATATGAGGAATTTGCAGACCATGGGTGGTGGAAATAAATTTTGATAAAATGCATAACTGACCTTATAATCAGAAGCAATTAAGAGGGCAACTACTTTATTACACAGGGGGTTACACATATGTAATATGCCAACTGTAAATAAACCCAATTAAGAAATTATAATCTATTTTTGGCTTTCTTCTGAGTCTCTAGAGATATTATAATATGCACTTCTTTAAGGGTAGAAATGTAAGTTTTTAAGGGCAATTTTATACCTTGTTATCAGTCTTTAATTACTTAACCACAATATATTCAATGCTAAACAAAATGGATCCTTTTAGCATTTTATTTATTGGATACAGATTTGCCATCTCAAAAGAATGATGTAGTGGATAGCATGACTTTTACCCTAATAACTGCCATTATATATTATCCACAAGCACCTACACCTGATAACAAAAGTAATTTTTTTCTTTACTCATTTTTGTTATTATCCAGGTCTTCATCTCCTGACATTCACGCACCCTAACCCAACCTGATCCAACTGCTCAACAGCTGAGTTACCTGCATCCTACTAACTGGTGTCTCAGTTCACCTCTGCTGGGGTCTGAGATTGAAACACTAATGACAAGATGAAAGACTCACCCATGTATCTATTTCTATATTGCAAGAAAAATAACAGATAATGTCTGAAGGCAACTACTCATACATAAAATTATAGAACTATTGGTACAATTGGGACCTTACGTGAGGGCAAAAAGCATGGTAACAATGTATGTTTTTCCTATGAAGAATTTTAGGGTGTGAATGGAAGCATCTCTATCAGCAGCTGGAGTGGGGCTATATCCTCAAATATTTGTCGGTTTAGGTGCCAGAGAAAGGGGAGCTTGGGACCTAGGGGCAGCTATGGGGCTGACGGGTGGTCTGAGCCCAGCTCCTGGGTGTCACCACGTCACAGGTAAGCCAATATATATATTTATTTCTCTCTAACACACCTTCACCCTGATTAGACACATCAAGGAAGAGAATGAAGCTGTTGGTGTTGTGTTTGTGTGAGGGCTGAGTGTTTTCTGTGTGCCTGGTCATGGGTGTATTTACATGTGTATTGTACACATGTGTTTGCATGTGTGCCTATACGGAATACACACTCAGCTTGATTCTTGGAGCTGGGAGTTGTCACAGCCTCACATCTGTTACTCTTCCAGATTTCACAGCTGCTAAAATTAAGGATCTGACTCATCCAGAGCTACAAAATGGACTTAAAAAAAGAGTATATAGTACAATATCAAAACTGTATTCCATTATCTACTCACTAGAGGTTTTTTTTCGTCCTCATGTAACATGGAGTTTTATGATCTGGGTGGTTCAGTTAATTTTTAGTTAATTAGAAGCAGAGATAGTTCTATAAAAATTAATTATAGAAAACAGATGTTGATAGCTCTTGGAATCCTGCAGCCCTGTATTACAGAAGTTTCATTGTCCATAAGATTTGTGCTGAGTTTGCAAGGCCTCAGGACTGAAATTTCTTACGTTCTTCAGACTGAACCTTTGCCAAACTTCTTGAGGTTTTCTCTACTTGGTTTATTTGTGACCTCAGTTTCACAGCAGGTGTCTGTTTATATGTGATTTGCAACACTTTTCTTTATCCTTGTATGATATGGCTATAGTTCTATAAACAGAAATAGCAATCTGTTATTCCATGTAAAATGAAATATTTCAAGACCAAGCTAGATGGAATTTTGAGCAACCAGGTCTAGTGGAAAGTGTCTCTGCCCATGGTTGGGGGATTGGAACTGGATGATCTTTAAGGTCCCTTCCAACTGATCCTAAGTATAGGTCCAACTGAACTTAAGTATAGGATCAACTGATCCAACTGAACCTAAGTATAGGATCATTCTATGATCCTATAATTCTGATTTACAGCTCTGAGACAATGATGTAGTGTAGATAGATAAAAGCCTGATAGGACAGCAAAGTCCTTGAGAGGGGGAGACACAGAACGTAGCACAGAAGAGCACAGGCAGGGGATGACCAGTGGGGCACAGGCTGGCATTAGAGGCAGCTCACCCATGGACAGTTAAATAAATAAAAGTCTGGAGCTGGACAAAACTGGGTTTAGGGGTAACAGAAGCAATGAAGTTACATCTGACATATGTACCATAACACAGAAAATCTGGATGTAATGTGGAGCTGCAGATGAAGGTGTAGGTGTAAAGGCATATTAGCTAAACCTGAACTTGGGTACCAGACAGTGACTAGGGCAAGGAAAGGAAAACCATCAGCATCAACACTGGTGGACTCCAGATGCTATTTTCTGGAACACCTTCCCAAACAACAACCAGTAGAATGAAACTGCTAAACCTGGGACGCAGAGCAGCAGGGGAAGGGTGAGCACAACACCAGGACAAGGGATAGAGAAATGCATGCATAATGGTTCAAACTGCATAACCCCTTTTTTCTCTATTTTTTTAGATTTCAATAAGTAACAATTCCTGGATTTGACTGCTGGGATATCACTTACAAAAGCAATAAATTCTTAGGTTTGTTTATATATATATACACAGAAAGTGAGCTTATTCTTTTCCTATAAGCAAGATTTCGAGTGAAACATTTTCATGTGAAATTTATTGAAATTACTGAATTACGTTGGCTGGAATGAAACCTGTATTGTGCCCAAACCAATAATTCATGATTTCCAAAAAAACTGAACCAAAGAATAAAAGAAAATTAATCCTTTAAAAGCCGCACAAGACAAATAATAGTAATTACAGAAGCACTTTCAGAGCAATAACTCTCATGTGGAGCATCACTCATTTAAATCAAAAATAAGTTGCAGGGGAAGGGGAACCTGAATCCATCCCACTCCTGCAAGTTTAATGCCAGGGTCAACAATATGTGCTCAGAGCCTGGGGAGGGATCACAGTTCAGCAGGAGAGCACCTGAAGAGCAGCACAAAAACATTCCAGCCACTCCAACCAGTAGCTTGGCTTCATCAGTGTCCCAGCTTAAATGCCTTTGTGTTAAGCCAGGCATAAGGGGGAATAAACAGGAGGAACTAGAGACGTGCATGTATGCAAGGCTAAGACTAGGGAAAATGTGGGCTCTCCCCAGAAGGAAGTGGGAAACCTGATTACCTGGAATTTGCAGAAGGCTGAGGTACTCAGTGACTTTTTTGACTTGGTTTTCTGGCAAGAGCTTTGCCACACCACCCAAAATAACTGTTGGTTGTAGGAGATTTAAGTTACCATTGCTTGTTTGAAATGTAGGTTCTAATCATGTGCACTCTCTTCATCTATTGTAAGACAAAGTAAAAATGTCTAGATGAAACAAAGAAGACAATGATAATTCTTTAGACTAATATATTTCAATTCATATTTCAGTTCATTAAGGGCATGCCAAAAGGAGTTATTCATGCTCAAATGAAGGTTGGTAACATCTTCTGAAAACAGGAACTCGCTTCATTGAATGTCCCTGCTTGAATGCTTGTCACCATCTGATCATGTCCTTAATAATTTTACAGCTTAGCAGGTCTCCATGTAAGTGGCAGCAACTGGTTTGCTCCTCTCAAAACAACTCACCTATGCAGTTTCAGTCTGAGACCTGTGTGTGCATGTGCATGTGTGTGTGAGGACATGGTCTGAAGAAGGAAGCAATTTAGGGACTTGGCTGATTTGTCTGTACAAACACAGGCACTTGTGCCAGTTGAAATGCTCCTGCTTCCAGCTGTCTCTTAAGCCATGTGTAATAGGTCTTCCCTAAATCCTACATTTTGTCTGCCAACCGATGTGAATGCCTCAGATACAATGGGATACCTCTTAGCATACCTAAAAATGTCATTATATACCTTTGCTTAGGCACCTGAATTATTCCCACATGGTCTAAGTTGAGAATGAATGACAACTGATACTGTCAGAACAAAGCTTTTGGAAAGTTATTATTTTGGGAACTGAATCTTAATTGGGTCCTTAGCTAAAACTGTGTTTTAAGACATACCAGTAAAAACACCAAAATTATATCAATACACCAAGAACATGACTTGGAATTCTAAAAGACCTATTTTCAGGATGTTTTTCTTTATGAGCTACTTCAGTTTTTGTTTCTGAATGTCAGTACATTGCCCTGAGTCATAACGCTTTTCTATCCTTTTTTTTCTTGCAAATCTTTCAAACAAGCAGCAGTTCTTTTCCCTTCTTTCTTTATTTCCAGTAGTACATCTAAATACATTTTCCAAGGTTAACTGCCTCTTTGCTTTCAGAGGCCTATATAATAAAATCTTGCTATTGAACTTGCCCTTGTTCAAAAGTGGCTTCTGCCACAGGATTTTATACAAAATCAAAACAGAAAACTCACATCAGACATGGTCACCTACCAGTAGGAAAAATCTCTGTGCCATGAGCTTGTNAGGTTCTAATCATGTGCACTCTCTTCATCTATTGTAAGACAAAGTAAAAATGTCTAGATGAAACAAAGAAGACAATGATAATTCTTTAGACTAATATATTTCAATTCATATTTCAGTTCATTAAGGGCATGCCAAAAGGAGTTATTCATGCTCAAATGAAGGTTGGTAACATCTTCTGAAAACAGGAACTCGCTTCATTGAATGTCCCTGCTTGAATGCTTGTCACCATCTGATCATGTCCTTAATAATTTTACAGCTTAGCAGGTCTCCATGTAAGTGGCAGCAACTGGTTTGCTCCTCTCAAAACAACTCACCTATGCAGTTTCAGTCTGAGACCTGTGTGTGCATGTGCATGTGTGTGTGAGGACATGGTCTGAAGAAGGAAGCAATTTAGGGACTTGGCTGATTTGTCTGTACAAACACAGGCATTTGTGCCAGTTGAAATGCTCCTGCTTCCAGCTGTCTCTTAAGCCATGTGTAATAGGTCTTCCCTAAATCCTACATTTTGTCTGCCAACCGATGTGAATGCCTCAGATACAATGGGATACCTCTTAGCATACCTAAAAATGTCATTATATACCTTTGCTTAGGCACCTGAATTATTCCCACATGGTCTAAGTTGAGAATGAATGACAACTGATACTGTCAGAACAAAGCTTTTGGAAAGTTATTATTTTGGGAACTGAATCTTAATTGGGTCCTTAGCTAAAACTGTGTTTTAAGACATACCAGTAAAAACACCAAAATTATATCAATACACCAAGAACATGCCTTGGAATTCTAAAAGACCTATTTTCAGGATGTTTTTCTTTATGAGCTACTTCAGTTTTTGTTTCTGAATGTCAGTACATTGCCCTGAGTCATAACGCTTTTCTATCCTTTTTTTTCTTGCAAATCTTTCAAACAAGCAGCAGTTCTTTTCCCTTCTTTCTTTATTTCCAGTAGTACATCTAAATACATTTTCCAAGGTTAACTGCCTCTTTGCTTTCAGAGGCCTATATAATAAAATCTTGCTATTGAACTTGCCCTTGTTCAAAAGTGGCTTCTGCCACAGGATTTTATACAAAATCAAAACAGAAAACTCACATCAGACATGGTCACCTAACAGTAGGAAAAATCTCTGTGCCATGAGCTTGTTGAATGCCCTTTACCAGGTAGCTTTTACTGTACTGGATGATGTCAGTATCAAAAATTCCCTCTTGTGTGCAGATGGTCAGGTGAACATAAATTGTTTTTTATAGCCCTCTTCTGCAATCTCGAAGGACTAAACCTGAATGTGGACTGTAACACTGGAATTTCTGAAAGATTTCTATTCCTGCTGTAGTGTGAGAGAAGGGTTAAACAGACATGAGATGTAAGTATTGTGTCCTTTTTTGTATTATTACTAATACTATTGTGGTTGTTGTTGTTACTATCGTACCTACTCGAACAGTACTTCAAAGTAGCCATGACAAATCAAGACTCAGCTTTATACCCATCTACCTATGTAAAATAAAACCTAAGTATACAAACTTAGGTTGCAGTCAGCAACAAAGAATCTCAGAGTTTAAGGATGTGAAACAAATGTAAAAAAATATATGTGACATGGTTGGGAAATGAATACAGTTCTACCACTCCTGCATAAAGGTGAGATAAACCTCATAACCATTACATCAGTCAAAACTGCATTGTTAGACTAAAAGGATTTTATTTATTTATTTTATTTTANATACACCCCTACAGTTTAATGCCATTCCCCTGTGCCCTATTACTGCATATCCTTGTGAACAATCCCTCTCCAGATCTCCTGTAGCCCTGTTCAGGTACTGGAAGGTTCTCTAAGGTCTTCCAGGAGCCTTTTCTCCTCCAAACTGAACAACCACAACTGTCTCAGCCTGTATTAATAAGGCAGGTGTTCCATCCCTGTGATCACCTTAATGGACTCCTCTGGACTCTATATATTTAGGAAATAGTTGTTCAGGAAATCTTAGCTTAATCTCTATTTCGTTCCAAAACAGGAAAGTAGTTGCTATTTTGATTATCTGTCCTAGAAATTCAAGTAAAACTTTTGATTGCTCTATCAATACAGCCTAAAGAGCCTTGTGAGTGTGTTTGCTTCTTCCTAAATGTCATAGCACATCTGGATGGGCTGGATTCCCAGGTGGCACTGGCAACCTTATTTTTCCTGAAATCAATGAACCTGTTTTCATACATGCCAACTAGGAATTTGAAAATCACTCCTTCTTCGAGTGTAGTTTTGAGAACAACCTCAGCTGAAGCAGAGAGAATATGTACTTTAAAAACTCTTTGAGATTGAGAGCCTATATTTGCTGATCATATCAAAAGAAATAATTACTATATTTTAGCCTGATCACACATCTCCTTTAACCAGCAACAGGTAAGAGTCCATATTGTCTAACTTATGTAAGTTGTTTTTAAAAGCTCTCCATTATGTCCCAATATATTTCAAGAAAACTTCATGTGTGACTTGCAAATTCATTACTTTATATATGTAAAAAGCTTGGAGTAGTGGGGGTTTTTTAATGGTTTTTAGGCAAATTTTGCTTTGGGGCATGGGGGGAAATTGCTTATCTTTAAAAGAAAGGAGCAAAGTTAGGCAGAAAAAGGGTGACAAATGCCATAAATGGCAGGAAAACTGTCTTGGGTACATGATGTCCCTTGCATCAAGCACAAGCTAAGTGGTTTCAAATCAATCACCATGACCAGGAGAGAGAGCCTGGAGTCAAGTAGTGAAAGCAAGAATTATATGGTGAGAAAAGTGCCCCAAAAGCACTTGAAAATGATGTAAATTAATGCTGAAAGCTTCAGTAATAACCCAGGCCAACATGTCCTTCCACTCAGCTTCTCGGAAGAGAGAGGAAGTTTTTGCATCACCAGGCTTTTTCAGATGTCACATTTAATAATAATGAAAAGGCACAAAATTTACTGAAAATGCATAAATTGCATCTCAACTGTGTAGAGGAATATGGACTCATTATGAATTTCATCCTGCTAAGACCATATCGGTGTAAATTGTGCAAAATGCTGAAATTAACTGCAACAGTGTGGCCTGATCTTTAAAGACTCTGAATGCTTCAGAAGAAATTCTGAACAGTTTTAATTGCACTGACTCTGAAGTATATGCCTATAGAGGAAGGGGGAAAAAGCAGCATCTTCCCCCTGGCACAACACAGTCCCGGGCAGAGATACCTGAATGGCTTCTGAACTAGCTCAGCCAGAAGAGGCAATGGGATATCTGCATGATACTTCCCCCAGTGAAATTACAGCCTGTAAAAGTGTTTTGGGACATGGGATCATTTAGTTTAGCTACACTGCCTCTGGTATCCCAGCTAGAAAAAGAGAAAAAAAAATATATTTGGAGTAACAATAGTTATCAGTGCTTCAATTATCTCAGTCTTCAGAGTCCCAAGTGCACATTCTCTATCAAACTGTACATTAAGTACTTTAAGCTGTGTCAGCCCTTTTTCTGGTTCAAGTGTATTGCCTGTGTCTAGTTCCTACAGTATATTGTGTACAGACAGCTCCAAATTGAAAGAAAATTCACATTTTTTCCAAGTATTTTTCTAATAAAATAAAAGTTGATAAAAATATAATACTTCTGTGAAAAAAACCCACTTACATATTCAAAAACCCAGATATGTTTTCTCAGCATAGCTGCAGTAAAAAAACAGGTTTGGATGTGTCTGTGGTTTTTAGTCTGACATGACACACAGGGCAATGTGAAAGCCTGTCTCTACAATCTAGTGCTTTTTTTTTTATCATCAACATGCATCATTCATAAGAAGTTAATAAGAATGCTCTAAAAGTAAGAATGAATTTTTATAATTTTTTGATTAAACATCAGAAATCAGTATTATTAAAAATTGTTAAATCAGATTGTTAAAAATCTTCACCCTCTTTATAAATAAAAAAAAATTTAAAAATTATATAATGGAAATCTAGGGCCTTAAAGTATTTTGTTTATTTGTTTTCCTGTAACGGCCTGGAGTTGAGCCTGCCATTGAGGAGTTTCTCTGGGGAAAGCTACTGCTAAGCCAAAACTGGCAAGGACCAAGGAGTATTGAGGACAGTGGTGTGGGAGCAGATAAAACACGAAATTCATAGACAACAGCTATTGGTGGCTGGTGAGGCCCGTAAAATCAGCAACCAGTGAGGCTGGTACAAAACTGAGTTTTAACAAATCTCAAAATGTCAAAAATAAGGTGCTCCGCTCAGGAAGAACAGATTAACATGCTTACGAGTCAGACTTTGCTGAGCCTGCATAAGAAATTAAGAGGCAGTGAAATTGAAGCAGGGTGAGAGAGTGTTAAAAAAAAAATAGTGGCAACCGCAAGTAACAGAACAAAGTAATTCATGCTGTTGTCAATGGAGCCCCAAAGGGAGGGGCTCAGATTCCTCACACAGGTTTCTGCAGACTGTGAAGTAAAGAATATTCATATCTGCTTACTTCAATACAGCTCCATATATTAATATGCTACTAATATAGTAAATTTATAGTTTTATAATTTATAGTAAAATAATTTCCATTTTGCAGCAAGGGAGCAGCAACAATGAAGTTAAGCACCCAAATTCACACCAATAACCATCTACTGACTGCTGGTCTCTTAATGACAAAACTGATGCCTTAATCACTTTTCTTCCTTCATTTCTATTTCTCCATATGTTACACTTTATTACCATAACCATTCCTTGACTTATGTGTATCATCATTTAACAATACATCATTTAAAATACTTGCCTCACAAAGGCTGACAGAGACAAACATTTCATAAATCATTAAATACTTTTATTGAAAATCACTTCAAACATGACTATTATTATTAGCTGTATTAATAATAATTAGTAATGGCCATTAATCCAGACATTTGTAATGCTCATGATTCTTTTCACTATAAAGAATCTGTCTGAACAACTGCTGGAAATTAATTGTCAGGTGGGCTTAATGATGTATGTTTATACTGAGGTTATAGTGGAACATAACGTGCAGTTCCCCAAGATGCTGAATTGCTAAATTTTAAAATGCTACACTTAAAATTTAGATTTCTAAGAGAAGTTTAAGACAGTAAAAATAAGTGCCTAATAATTGATAAGCATATAAACATGGGATTTTTTTTTTTTGGTTTCTGGACACCTACAGGAATGTATTGCCCTGTAAAACCAAATCAGCACTGCGTACCAAATGAAGCTGGGGTATTAGATTAATTCTAAGAGATGTTCTTAGAGGTTTTTCTCCTGAAACATGGGCATAGAGCACAGGACAGTAACATAATTACCCAGAGGGATTAGAATGCAACTGTCCTATGGACCAGGACCTGCTTTTTTAATACAGTTTCCTCTGTCCAAATAAGTTCTAATTTTGCATTACAGCAAGCAAACTTCTCCTTTAAACACCATCAATAAAACTTCCAACTGACCTTTTCACGCCTTCTATAAAGAAGCTAAATGTTACTCACTTTTCACATTCGATAAAAACTAATACTGTGTTCTAGTTCAATGCATATCTGTGTCAAAATGGAGGAAAATCACTCTGCACTATGTGTAAATCTTTTCCTTAAAGTTGATTTCCAAACTTTTGCGCTGCTAAATGTGTCACCTTGGTTTATTCCTGTGCTGCATGTGGTGTGTTACAAGAAACCTGAAGTTCATCTGGAGGTCTTCAGTTGTTTGGGCCTTTAGATCTATTTGTTACAGATCTTCCATTTTTAAAAACCAACGAAAAACTACCAGAGGTTGTGCAGTATCTTGACTAATGCCAGAATCTTGACTAGTGTCAAAATCTTGACTGGTGCCAGAATCTTGACTAGTGCTCAGAATGGCACTGAGTTTCAAAAAGTTTGATACTTATTCTGTCCAAAACTTCAATGGGTATAAAGTGATACAGTAGCACTATCTTCAGTAAAGCTATATTCCTCAGCTAAGACTAACTGGACTTCTATGATTTATCTCTGAATAATGATTCTGGTCAATATTTTCAGTGACTGGAATGAAGTTATGAAGTTTGAAACTTCCTCACTTAATCCTACCAACTGATTTTCTTTAGATGAACCTCTCTATTAGCCTCCTGAGATGTCAGTAACTAATAGCTTACATGTGAGCATTTTCTAAGAGGCATAATGCTCATGGATGTAAGAATATTGCTGGGGGTTTTAGGGTTTCCTGTTTTATTTCTTCTTTATTGTCCAAGTATCCAACCATAGCATCATATGGCTGAAGGGACAAAGACTTAAAAGCTAAATCACTGAGTCACAGAGTCATAGAATGATTTCTGTTGCAAAGGACCCTTAAAGACCACTTAGTTCAGTCCCTCTGATGTGGTCTAGGACACCTTCTACCAGACCAGGTTGTTCAAAGCCCCATCCAAACTGGCCTCCATTCAACCTCCAGGGATGGGGCATCCACAGCTTCTCTGGGCAACCTGTGCCAGTGTCACACAATCCTTACCATAAAAAAAAAAAAAATTCTTCCTCATATATACCTTTTTTCATTTAAAAACTGTTTCCTGTCCCTACAAGTTCTGGTAAAAAGTCTCTCCTCATCTCTCTTACAAGCCCCCTTTGATACTTATGAAAGACATAATAGGAACTCCCCAGAGACCCACAGGGATAAGATAAACGAAGTTTCACATTCACTGGAGACAGGATTCCTCTCATATGGACCATTAGACTGTAGGTACCTACTATTCTGATAGTTGCCCCGGATTCCCCTTTTACTAGTGAAAAGAAATAGGTATCTTTAAACATACTTAGTTTTGATGTGTATTTTTGGCAGAGATGCTCTAGAGGTGCCTATATTTCTCAGGGACTATAAGATAAACAATTGTAGCTAGCTCCTACTAGAAGCTCTTCTTTTTAATCCCTTAGTCATAAAAGGTAGGTTTCAAAAAAGCCAGGAACTGTGGAAAAGTCCTTTTTTTATCTGGAGCTGTAAGGATACTTCTCCTGCTCTACAGCAGGAAGTCTTTTAGAGCTGCTTGCTCTGAGCTAGCTATAAATTGTTGGAATCCAGGGCACAGGGAGTGTTTCCCTGCTTGTATCAGGGAGCCCTGACCCCCAGTCAGACACTGTTTTTAACCTTTGTCCCAGGGAAAAAATTGCTAAGGCTTGGATGAGTTGGAGAACACAGGTGTGAACTAGGTATGTAGCAGTAGTAGTAGGAATCTATCATAGGGTGAAGAATTTAGGATTTTAGGATTTTGGTGTGAGAGTGAATGGGAGACAAAATGGACGATTTAGGGTGTGGTTTCCTTTCCTTCTTGTTCCTTCTTCTTCTTCATTTTCTGTAGTATTGGTGGCACAAAGTCATTGGTTAGAGATGGTAGCAGCATGATTGTTACGTGTGTAGATTAGCAGAAGTTATTGGTAGTAAAGTAAAAACAAGATACGTGTTAAAAGGTAATTGGGTCAAATATCTTTAAAAGACCTTGGTTTTGGGTATCGAGGGTCCATTTTGCGTCTTGCTCCTGTGATGCTGAGTCTGGTG
Source organism: Leptocoma aspasia (assembly GCA_013399835.1). Taxonomy (NCBI): domain Eukaryota; kingdom Metazoa; phylum Chordata; class Aves; order Passeriformes; family Nectariniidae; genus Leptocoma; species Leptocoma aspasia. The sequence goes on from VXAX01000826.1 coordinate 1,564,423, forward strand.
TGGACAGTATATCAACCTCAAGATAAGAAAAGAATAAACAATAACCTGAAGACCAAGAATCAGTGAGTCTCGCTCATTTTTCATCCCTGGCAAAGAACTCACGCAGGGCATCTCCTTCAAGGGCCCTGGAGGTAGGTTCCCAGCAGGTTGTGGGGGAAACAACAGCCAAAAAACCTCCAACAATAAATAATGTCTTTGACAATTTTTTGTGCAATTAAAATATTGCTCAAAACTGTTGTTCATTAAAATCACTTACATTAGATCTCATAACTAATATTTCAGATTCTTAGGACTCTAACAGTGTAGAGAAAATCTAACTTATATTCTCCTAAAATACCACACTAGCTTCACTTCTGAAGCATTTGGAAATTGTTCCAGATGTTTGATACATGACATGCAATAAAATCTGAAGACACTGTAAAAATTTCATAGAAGCATAAACCAGTAGTGAATGTCTCAGATATTTGCATTTCTCTTACCTTATCTTAGTGATCTTAAGTACTCTGAGATATCCTTAAAGCCTCAAAAGATAGTTTGTCCCAAGCACAAGTATGAAACAACATAAATCTTGTAAAATTGTGTATTTTAAGCCTTATGTGAATGCTTATGAAATAAGAGTTAGATCACCAAACATTTTTGAACACTGTTTTCAAGGTGAACTAAGAAGAGATTTTCTAATACTGGCTTTTACCTGGGATAGTTAATTTAAATTTAACTATGCTGATTACTGGTCTTCAGCTGGAGTTGTAAAGGATATTCTGCTCCAAAGGGCTCAGTGCAAATTCATTTCCATCTCATCGAGACCATTCCTGGCATCTGACCTCCACCTTCCCCCAGGAAGCCCAAATGTAGCAGCATGAGCCCCTTGCTCATGAGACACTGGATAAAGCTCATGTGGAGAAAGCAAGTGAGAAAGGCTCTGTGCACTTGTAGAGAATCTCGGTGAAACTCGCCATGAGATCAATAGGGAGAAGAATAAAAAGTTCCTTATATCTTCCCAGGTTACCCAGGGAAGCTGGGGTGCCACATCCTTGTGTTCAATGTCAGGTTGAATGGGGCTCTGAGTAACTTGATCTAATGGAAGGCTCTTGGCAGGGTGTTTGAAGCTAGATGATCTTTAAGGTACTTTCCAACATCTACTTTTCTATGATTCTATTACTTATGATACATGTGTGGATGAAAGATTCAGTTTTCAAATATATTCTTTATATTTTTCTTATTTCCACTCTTGATTTTCATAGGAAGTAAAAGCAAATAACATCCTTCTTCTCTGTCACTGACTAGAAATGTCACAATTTCCTTTAGCAAAAGCTACCCCAGACTTGACATTTAGTCCATGTATCCAAACACAGATGACACATCCCTTAAGAAAAGTCAGTTAAGGAAAAGGGAGAAAGGCAGGATCAGAAAATATTGTATCTACAGTTCTTCAGTATGAGGAAACACCTCTGGTACAAAACAGAACTATGAGAATATCAGGTTTGTGAGGAACTCACCTCTTGGTTCCTACAGTTCTACAGAAAAGAAAAACCTGCCTCCAACCTAACTCATCTTTCTCTTTTTTGCATAAACCTTCAAAAATTGTTGGTTGGCAGGTAGTCTCAAATATACTGACAATATAAAAGAGCAAACATCAGAGTTTTTCCAAAACCCTAGATTCAGGAATTTTTTTCCAGTTTGATGCACAAAGTGCTGAACATATCTTGCTACTCAACATTAGTAGTCAGATAAATTAATGGATGCACCTACAATGAGACTTATTTTCTTCTAATTTCTTTTCCTATTTTGGTTTTGTTTTCCTGTGTTTCTTTTCACAGAAGTCTAAAGACTGATAACTTAAGAAATAGCAACCATAATTACACTGTAATTGTGTTTTCATCAATATCCGCATTAGGTAGTAAAATGGCAGAAAAATCTAAAAGGAATCTTTTCATTTTTCAAGGAGGTTTCAGTCAGTCTCTTGTAAATATCAGTAAAACTATCATGTAAGACTAAAATTTATTTATATGATTTTAGCAGCAATTGCATTAGAGAAGCAAAATTCTCTCACCCCCAGTTATATAATTTTATATAAATAAATAATAGCAGTTTCTCCCTAATCAAGTCAACTTTTGTGACTGTCGGTCATCAGTTGCAGTCATCAGTTGTAAGCCATCAACTTAACATGAGAAGCCTCAATGCAAAATTTCATCCAGTCCTCTGAAAAGGACAATAGCAAGTTAAGATATAAATGGACAGATCTGGACAAGATTTCCAGCAAACCCATCTAGTCTTAATGGTAAGGTTTTACAAGACCTTTGGCTATTTTTCTTCCTTGTAGCTCAAAGCTTCATTATTTTTCTTTCCTCCCTTTCTCACCTTTATTTAAAATGCTGAGTCACTAGTACATCTTACTTCCCATCCTCTTTACCTCCTCTAGTTTAAATCATTATAACCCTGGAATAGTGTTCTATAAAAAATACATCATTCTCTGTTTTTTCTGTGGCATTAGGCAGAGTGGTTGCAGTGGACTTGTGCCAAATTTTCAGGGTCAGTTCCCTGTTATAGCACAAGGATATGGGCTTTGTGGTAATGGAATGTTTCAGTGCCTCTACTTTTTCTGAGTACTCATTTAACTTCTTCAGTCACAGAGGGCAAAAAAGCTGCTATAACTTCAGTTTTGTTCACAAAACACTGTACAAATTTAAATAACAGATCAATGCTCCCTGATTCCACAAAAGTAATTATAAGCAACAGTTTCCAGAGAGCACCAAAAAAAAAAAAAAANGTCCAAAAAGACAAAAAAAAAAAAAAAAAAAAAAAGTCTTCCTGTGCAGAAAAAGCTCTATTAGTATTAAAATTGCTCAAAACAAAATTTTCCTGACGCCAGCAAACTTTTGTTCATGTTCTGGGAGCAAATGAGAAGCAATGCAAAGCCAGGTGAACATCTGGTTGTGAATATCATCTTGAGTTTCCTGGAAATCTTTGCATATCTGGACTGTATTCAGTTGGATGCAACATATCAGTTGGGAGTGTAATATTTTAAGAAGAATTTGATTTCCTATGTAGCATTAACACTTTGCTGACAAAGGACTTATCAAAGAAATTCTGATAATGTTTTAGGATTCTTATTTTGACATTCTGTAGTTCCATTGAATGTGCTGTAAAGTGTAATGTAAAGAATCAGTAAAATTGGTTTCTCAGAAACTAAAGAATTACATTTTTTTTCCACAACCCCATTCCTAATCATTCCAGACATGTCAGAAAAATAACTCTACTTCAGAAACAGCAAAGCAAAAGTTCGAAATGTCATTCAGCTTGCTTATTTCACATTATTCAAAGTGGCTTAGAGGACAGCAATTTCTTTCCCAATCGTGTTCACTGCTGCAGCTGCAGAAAGCAATGTAAACAGTAATGAAAATATTTCCCCAGCTCATCTTGAGTGGTGGCATATAAAAAACCCCAAACAACAACAAGAGAAAAAAAAAACCAAAACCCAAAAACAGACAAACAACCAAACAACAACAAGGCACAAAATCAAAATAGACAATTTAGCAATTCATGTTCCTTATCTATATTTTGGTTGGGTTTAGGATATGCCATCCTGTTTAGAGCATTATGCATTCATGGCAGCAATGCCATTAACTTCAGCAGCAGTTGTCAATGATCACTACTTTCATAAATCATAACTAAAACTTTCAGCCAGCCATCCTATCCCAACCCTGAGCACACATGTGGGACATATGTTTGGCTTCAATTCTAGATTCTATACTCATACCAGACTTGATTGCTTTTCCATGTTGCCGTACTAAAGCCAGGATGTAGGATGTAAGCAAAGGATTGGCAAATCCCATCCTGCAGCCTAAAATAGATATTTCCGTGCATGTTCTCTCCATCTCTGTCTTGCATATTCTCTACGTATGGAAAGTATCAAACTGAGACATAATTGGGACATATATCACATATATCATTAACTGCATCAGATTTTTAATGAACCTGATAAACAGAGATATCTGCAGATAAAAAGTAGTAGATGCCCAGGGTGAAGAAATTCAAGCAGCATTTGAAAAAAAAAAATAATAACTGAAATAGTGGGTGGCATCACCACCCTTGGAAGGAAGGTTGGAACCAGATGATTTTTAAGGCCACTTCCAACCCAAGCCTTTTATGATTCTATTATTCCATAAAATAGAAATGTAAAGTAAGAAATTTCATATAACCTTTTATTATGACTCTGTTACCAGCTGCATCAATAAACAGAAAATCCCTCTGCTGAAGTTAACAGCATAATACGTTCTGATCTGCAATTATCTCACATAAAAACTGTCATCAGGTCCCCAGAAGATACTCTCTGAAGTAGTACATTTATTAAGGATAAAGACATGCAGCGTAGGTTCTCGGCTCCTTTTATTGAGGTTTTCTTTTAAACTTATTTCCCTACAGTATTAGAAATCTTGCGTTTAAGGACACTATAGGATCACAGGCCAAGTTGTTACTGGTAGAATTTTACACACAATCTTCTTCGTCCCTGAAAGTAATCAGATGAGCTTCAAATCTTTATTTTTCAATTAGTAAAAATAATAAAAATATTTAAAGAAATTATCTAAATATATTTTCTATTTTACTTAGCAGAGTTGTAATAATGGATTTCAAGCTCTTATAAATTATTCTTATCAATTATTAAAGCTCTACAGAAAAATCATTTAGTTTGGTCATATCAGGAATTTGCAACTGAATATGAATTTATTTATAAAAATAATTTTAAAAAATTAATACATCAAGGTTTTATCTTGATGATACTTCCCATTAAAAAGATAAAAAAGCTTTAAAAAAATTCATATGTACCAGCTGTAAAAGTTTTAGTGATCACTGTGAAATTTTAATAGGCATGTTTATGAAACAAAATTTTTATCATTCTTGCTAAATCAGAAATCCGTTGAAACAACAACTACTTTTAAATTAATAAATTTGATATTAAACATTATGCCTCCTATGGGTACAACTTCTAAAAGATCCTGGACAAAAATGATTGGACTCTGGCAAATCTGAAGTGCCAGCCCTTCAGTCCAGGAGTATTTTAATAAATTCAAATAGCTCAAATCAAATAAAAAAATATATGGTGACTGATAACCCTAATTGTCTCTGAATTTGATCACTTATGTAAAGACAGCCACTCTTAGACTCTCAGAAGGGAAAGGGATCCAATACTGTGCAAGCCACAAGAGGTGCCATGTACTGCAGCACCTATACTGAGATCCTGTTTTGTAAACAGTACTGGAATACTTTCCAATCAAAGTCATTCATCTTTCAACATTTCATCCAAAATATGGGAAATGGCAATTCTAAGCAATGACACTGCCAGTATTTTCACCTAGCCTCTTTGGCTGCAGTCTGCCTGGAGCATCCAAATGATATCTGGTACTTCAGCAAATGGCAGGGATAAAAATGGGAGAGGAAATAATGAGTGGAGCATATACAGCTGAAGGTTAGCCTGTATACACTCTTCCCTGGCATTGGCTGCTGGAGGAGACAGTTCAGATGTTTCCATGAACAAACACAGGAAAAGCAGATGGCACAGACCTCAGGGCAGAGACCTTGCCTTATAATATAACATATAATTGCACAAACTCATATGAAATGCCTACAACAAGTAAATATTTTTCAAGACTTCTGCCATTTCTGATGATTATCTCTGTCCTTAGAGAGTACTGAGTTTTCACGGCTAAAAATGTTCAAAGCCTCCTTGAATGGATCTGACCCTCCCCTTTATTAGATGGTTTTGTACCAGTGCTATTCAGTTCAGCATTGTGCTTCCACAGATTTCAATTATTTTTTCCGAGGCCCCTCTGTGCTCAAGAGATTACAAGAAAGGAATACAAGCATGCAATTATAATGCTGGATGAATGAGACCTGTTTTGATATTTTGGTCCAAATGACCCTTCCTTGCCATCTTTCCAGGGAATGAACTGCCTCTTAATGTTTGTTAAATGCCACTGACAGAGCACCCTGTCTGTAGCTTTATATAACAGAGTGTCAAAATGATTTAATATTTCAAAACTATCTGGAAGTCATACTGCGGCTGACTTTCTCAAATAGATTTTTGACAAAGTAATTCAAAGTTATGTGCTAAAACTATATTATGCTACTTGCTCTGGAGTCTGCCACTGTTGACTGGTTCTGCCATGTGCTCGCAGATGATGGCACATACCAGACCTCACCAGCTACACAATTTTCTGCACAACAAGAAGATTCATAAAGCAAACAAAATTGAAGATGAACAAGTGTCAAAAGAGGCAGGGCAGGTGGAAGGCATTATTTAACCCTGAGGATAACAGCAACAGCAAAGATTTACATGTCAGATAAGATGCTATAAAAGATGATCTAGATTCATAAAAGATATCTATGACAGACTGAAACTCAGTGTGAAAAGCCAAAACTGTATTCACTTGTCCGTTTGGGCAAATAAGAGTGCATTTGCTGTAGCCTATTAATGTTAACATTACTGAAATGGGAACTCCGATATACATCTCCTCTTTTAACAATGCAGATAGTTCTTCTTATTTATCTTTCCCTCAGAGTTATCAGAATCATTTCTTTGGCATCAGATTCTTCCTATTTACTACTGTAATTATGTTTGCAAACAGCGGATCAATAGGAAATCATTGTTCTTTTCAAAAAGCATTTAATCAAGCCAAGATATGAGACATTCACCATAAATGAGTTTGGTCCTACTACAATAAATTTTATCTTGCTACACAGGCTGTAATCTTGCTCATTATTTCACATTCATAGAGACAATGTGAACAATCTTTTATTAATTTTGGTGGTAAAGAACCCAACAGACAATGAGCCCTATGAACACTTGGACAGATTGAAGAGACAGATGGAAAGAAAACAGTCTATGAAGGTGAAGTCACATGTCCAACAGATGAAAACATACAATTAACTCTACAATCAAAAGATGCAGAAGTGAACTGGAGGTCTTCAAGTACTTTTAGTATTTTTTCCTCCCTTTTGTGGTCAGATCAGATTTTTTTTCCATCCCACTTGCAAATATAGAAATATGGGAATATGTGTATTCAGTCTTCAGAGTAGCTCAAAAGTATATTGGGATATATGAATTTAGGAAAAAAAACATGAATTTTTGCCTTGATCTAAGAACTGAAACCCTCACAAAATTATTAGATACAAATTAATAAAACAGTATCACATTCACTACAGGTATATAGGGCCTATAATCCTTTACAAGGGTAGCTTGTAAACTAGAATAGCTTAAACTGTTTTAACAGACCTGTCTCTTTTATACAGAAGACAATGTTACGTGACAACATAAAAGTTTCATTACAGCAAATTTGAAATGGCCCAGTGAATTATGCTAGCCAGACCAAAATTCTTCCAGTAAAAAGTTTTATAATGCCATCCTGCAGTTTGCTTAAGCTTCACATTTTATATAAAACCTGGTTTATAATATTTTTATTGAGGCTTTAAAAAAGGTATTGGAAAAATAATTTGTATTTGTATGCCTATAAAATCCAGTCTACCTTGATATCCAGCATCTAACGAAACTCTCCATGAGAAAACAAACAAAAAAATTTTTTTATTATTTTAATATGTTTTTTATAAAATCCTGTAGAAAACATTTAAAACTATTTACGCCAGATTATAGTCTATCCGTCTGGTGTAAATACAGAAGTCAACAGAAAGATGCTGGTGAGGAATTGGAAACGGAAAAGGATCAGTCCATTCTAATATAAATCAAAATGTCACTACTGTTTTAAGGTTCAATATTTCATCATCTGCCAGGTTTCTACATAAATGTTGCATTGCACCTGATGTGGCTGAAAAGCTAATTCCCAGCTCAGAAAGTGCATTTCTAACCCTGACAATTCTCAAGAGATTGAACCTGAAAATTATCAGTAGAACAGGGCTGAATACTGCATTACTACAACTTTTAGCAATATAATTGCCAAGCGCTACTTTCAGTAGACCTACAAGTGAGAGGAGAAAAAGGGAGCAAGGGAATGAAGTGGGTAAAAAAGGCTAAGAAAAAAACCCACAACCAACACCACCCTTATTAAAAGGTCAGGAGATTTGTTTTGAAAGTCTGAATTATTTCTTTGCACATACAAGTGTGATGCACTTTAATAGGGGAAGTACAGTCAGAAAAAGGGGCAGAAATTGTGTAGGTTTCTAGGAATAGCATTGTTTTCGTTGGGTTTTTTTACTGTTCGGGCATTAAATTACGTGAAGCAATATATTATGGAGAGAGAACAAGTCTCATGAGGAGCAGCTCAGGGAGCTGGGCTTGTTTAGCCTGGAGAAAAGGAAGCTGAGGAGAGACCTTATCTCCCTCTATAAGGACCTGAAAGGAGGTTGTAGCCAAGCAGGGGTTGGTCTCTCCTTCCACGCAGCAAGTGACACGACAAGAGGGAACAGCCCCAAATTGCACCAGAAGAGGTTTAGATTGCATATTAGGAAAAATGTCTTCATTTTTCCTAAAATGGGTCAAACACTGGAAGCTCAAGGAAGTGGTTAAGTCACCATCCTTTGAGTATTTAAGGAGGTGTTGATGTGGCACCTGGGGACATAGTTTAGTGGTGGGCTTGGCGGAGCTGGGTTAAGGGTTGGTGGTGATCTAAAAGGTCTTTTCCAAAATGATTCTATGATTCAGTGTTTATACATTATAGCACAAGACTGAGTTGAGAAAAAGAAGGTGGAAAATATTTACAATTTTTATATTTTTGATATGGTTTTTTTCTAGCTAGAGTTTTATGTTTTGTTATAGATTTCTGTTGAACTGACTCAGGGTGAGATCCCCTCTACAATCACTTATTTCAATGCTGGGTTTTTTTTGGTTTTTGGGATTTCTTTCTAGTTACTTTTTCTATGATCACGCGAGGAAAAGTGTGGTTTGTGGAGGTCCAGAAATTCTCTTGGTCTGAAGGCAGAGCCACTGCATTCATTATGAATGATTGAAATTACTTTGGAACAAAACAAATTTTTCTCTTGAACACAACATTAGGTGTGTGCATTTGCATACATGCATATGGAAAAGATTTGTAAGGGTAAACTCTGCCACCTACACTGAAGTTTATGTGACCACACTGACCAGTTACCACACTTGTAACTAGCTGGTTGCAGTTAGCCAGCAGTCACAAGGGATCAGTTCTTTTGACAAAACCAGAAAACAAACAAGCCGCTCAATAGTGCAGAGAATCCAGGGGAGTATGTGCTTTGTTTAGAGTCCAACATATCTGTGATATTAACACTACCAGAAGACACTGTTTTTGCAAATTCAGATGACTGTTGCAAATGCCACACTATGGAAGGGCTCCAAGGCCCAGCTGGTTACGTGCTTATGAATTCAGCAGCACAAGCAACTTAGCAAAATAAAAACCAAATTAAAAGAAGGGAAAATGTGATCACAAACCCAAGCTAAACCAGTTTTTTCTGATCAGAAGTGTGCTAATTCAAATGAAAATGTATTGTATTACAGGCACAAAACAAAGACTATCAACAACCTGGCGGCTTTTCTGCATTGAAAAACTAAACTGCAAAAAGCATGTATGAGTGAAGAATGCATCTGGTTTGTAGCTAGCTCTTAAATTAATAAATCAACTGTCACATAATTGTGACTTCTACCTGAACGACAGCTCCAATTAATTTTGTATTGGTTCCCAGTGCAGAGGTGAGGTCAAGGTATCTTTTGGCTGCATTCCTAAATTTAAACACCAGACAATCTCATCCGTCTGGTTAAAAGTAATCAATACTAGCAATTTATCATAATTTGCTTTGCAGTGCACACTTGTGCTGTTTAATCAAGTGTCTTGCCTGATTTGTCTGCTCACGGTTGCATGAAAAGCATTCACTGAGCATGCCCAATACAGTTTTCTTTTCCACACAGCATCACTACAGTGTCTATTGCTCCAAATGAGTTGCAAGATGACTTATGCAGATTGGCAAGGAGTAGAAATGAGACACTGCCACTCTAAAGATCTCATGATAAATGAATCGTTCTTGGCAGCAGGTTCTCTGATGAAATAAAAACCACAACACAACAACAACAATCAACAACAAAAAAAACAACCAACAAAAAAGCCGACAAGAATATAAACAAACAAGCAAAAAAAAATCAAACCCCCCCAAACCGCAGGAGTTTAATTAACAACTTCCTTATATTAAATATAAATCAATCTTCAATGAGATTTAATGATAGAGTAGCCTAGTTATCTTAAGTCAAATTTATGACCTGTGACCTTTTACAGTCAAAGGGCAAATGCATCATTTCTTGTTAGGACATATTCAGTTAATTGTATATAAATTATATAGAGTATATAAACTAAGCAGAAAAGCAGCTGGCTTTGCTCTTTAATGAAATTACCAAAAGACATGATGTCCAACACAGGAATTTAACTATCTGTGGCCCAGCTCAGAGAGTTGGGTGAGGCACAGCATGACCTATTTCACCTCATTTCTCCTGAAGTCCCCTGGAAGCAGGTCTATATCAGGGACACCTCAGAGACAGTGGGATGCTGCCCAGTTTGAAGTCTTGCTGGAGGATGATAATTCTCTTGTAAGTCTTTTGGGTCTGGGCTTCTTTGGCGTGGAAACTGAGGCATGGGGAAAAGGAGAAGGGTGGATAATCTGGTATTGCCCTGATATAAAGTGTGGGCATAGGCAGGATGCACTGCTAGATCTAGGAACATGTAAGATGAGGTTCTTTAAAGATATAACAAGGAAGGAAGGCTTCTTGGGTGAAGCAGCTCTCTCCTAGCTAACTGAACAGCCACCAGCTCCCAGGAGAATAGTTGTTATCCTTCAGTATGAAAGACAAGCTTGTCTGACCTTTTGTTGTTAGTTTGCTAAATATGATTTGTTTGAAGTACTTTTTCATTCAAGAATCAGTAAGCTCATGTCCTAAAGGAGTAGCCTACAATCACTCTGCCAAAACCTGAATAACAGAGGTTTTGTAGGGGAGTAGAAGGTATTTGTTTAGGGTGCTCATTCTTCAGGACATCGTGATGTGTCTTGGCTCCAAGTTTCCCCATGCACTGAGAGCTGTGCTACACATCCAGGAATTGAAAGCAGCTGCAGTGGTGGTGGATGGGATATACAAAAATGTCTAGTAGTGTGAATTGGTTTCTCCAATACAGGGACCACAGCACAGTCATGAAACTGCAAAATACCCAAAAAAATGGGATTGTACCTCCATGAGCAGGGATCTCTGGTGAAACCGTAACTGAAATTGTGGGTGCAGTCCTCAAGCATACTGTGGAAGTGGGCCAAAAGGATCAGGGAGCAAAAATGTTAACCAAAACCCATCTAAATCCAGTTTTTCAAGTATTTTTATCTAAAATTTTACATTTTTCCTATTTGCTGGTCCATTTTACTCTGAGCTGTTTTTCTGGTGGGGTGATATTTTTTAACTCTCTTGTAGATTTCAGAGAAAGAGAAAGTTCCATTTTCTTTTTATGGGTTTCATATTTTTGGAAAAACGGGCATGAAAAAGAGGTAAAACTTCAATAGGTACCACTCAAGTTTTTGCATTCCTTCTGTGAAGGCATTTTTCTAAGTTTCGCAGTGTTCCCTTGCTTTAGAGGAGGATGATTGTCTGTGGCACTGTGCCATCAATATTTTCAATCTGAAACCCATCCAAGTTCTATTTTGGGAAAAACATATGCTATATTTTAGCCTCTAAGCTAATTTACACAAACTGCTTATTTACTTATATACAAAAAAACCAGTAAATTAGGGAAGATTGTATGGAAAGCATTTGCAAGCATCTGAGGAGATACAATTTCATTTAAGAAATGTGATATAGTATATTGTCATGATGAAATTTTGCTTTCAATAAACTATGTTTGTTTTTTACCTGCTCTAAATGCTACCTTGAAGTCAAAACAAAACATCATCTATACCCCCTGGCTGGGAACTAGAAAATCATCAGCAGGACATCCCACTTAAATATTTTTTCCATTCCTTTTGTTTGTCACTTAGGACTGAAACTATTGTAAATCATTCAGCTTCTTTTGCCTACATCTAAAGATTGATTTTAACCAAAAATCTTCCAAAAGTATTATTCTAGGTTTTCATACCCGTGTCAAGCTTTATAAAATATCTTTCTGATTCCAATATTTTGGGGAAATTAATGACTTAAGTGCCTGAACAAGCCTTCTAGCAACCCGTCGTTTTCCATCATGACCCTGTGATGTCTGAAGCCCAAGAGTATTGTGAGGGCATTAAGCCGTAGTGATTCCTTAGAAACCCTCTGGGACTACAAATTGGGTGAATTCCATGTAAAAATACGAAAGCTCACTACATCTAGAGGGGCTGGAGAATTGAAAATAAAGCACAATAAAGCACATATTTTATATTTATATTAGAGCTTAAAAAATTCAGAGGTTGAGCCATGAAAAGAAATCTCAGAACTTCTCTGGAACCAATGAAAAGGATACATAGGACAGAGGGATATAAGGATGATTTTACAGATTAGGCTTTTATTTCATTATTAGATTAGCTGAGAAAAACTGAGCTCTATGAAAAGCAGATAGCATCCATGATTTAGAGAAACAGACTCTTGCATAAGGCCATATTAGAGATTGCTTGTTGGATTGTGGTCACAGCCACTGAACATTTCACAGCAGTAAGGAAATTAAGGCAGGGAACTGCAGGCAAGGAGTTTATTATTTTTGTCCAGATGTATATATCTTTTCTAACAGCTTTAAAGGAAATAAAGGCTTTTTTCAGAAAACTTTGCAAAATCTTTTTATCCTTTCCATTTCAGTTATTCAGAGCTGAAGTGTAAAACCAAAGCTTCCAGAGAATTGGAGATTCAATAAAACTGTACATACTCTGGTCATTTCCAGACATGAGAAATTTGTGGTCTGGGGGACAGCATCCCAGTTCATGCAGAGATAGCATCCCAAGTGTCTACCCAAAACAGGCTGCAGATCAGCTAGAGATGGTTCCTGGAACCTGCTGAGATCTGGAGAATATGAAAGCTACACAGTGGACTGAGTTGCAAACACAGCAATTTGGTCAGGCTCCATCCAGGAGGGCCTAGTCCATGGTAAACCCAGGGCAAAATTCTTCATTAATTTAGTGCATTTTCTACCTATCAACTAAAACATGCAGAAGAGATTGACTTCCGTTGTTGTACACCTTGAATGACAGCCAACCCGCTCATTTCTGCTGGTGATGCTAACTCCCAGCAACACACAGCCAAGCAGCTTGTACCAATTAACAAGCAGCGATGGGCAAAGGTTTCCAGGCTGTACTAGCAAAGGAGCAGTTTCTGTAAATAGCTTTTTTTTCAGTCCTCTCCATTCTATGTCTCTTAGCTTAGACCAGAAATAGCAAAAAGGTTCACCACATAAATAAAAAAGGGCAGCATCATTTTAGTTTGAAACCCACACTTACAGTTGAAAATGAAGATACAATCTGGAATTGTGGACTTTTCAAACCTGCACAAAATGAACATATAAAGCCATTTTCCCTTGTAGCTGATTTTCTCTTTATAGATATAGGACCTCTGTGAAGCCAAGTGAGAGTTTTTCCATTTCAGTGGGCTTTAGATTATAGCCATAATACATAGAGGGAGCATATGCCCTTTATAAGAGAGAGATTAAAGCAGCATCCACAGGGCAAGATGACAGGGTATGACTGAAGGAATCTTTGTTCAAGAAAGTGCATGATGCACACTTTTCACTACTACTTCATCATGCTTATAATCAGAACTGCAGATGATATGGAAAAGATGGTTTCACTGAGGACATAACACTAAACATAAAATCAGAAGACAATAGCTTTACAGTAAAATTTAAAAGGGCCTCTATTATACCCAAGAAGGGATATATGTTTATTAATTTCTCCTTGTAGATATGTTTATTCCTCTAGGTTTGAACATTGTTCAAACAAAAGATTCAGAAACTGACACTCTGTGTCGTTACTACCGATCAGGAGAACATGAAATACATTGGACTTCAGTACTCATCTCTGTTTACATCTCAGTCAATAACCTGATGAACAGTGATTGTATTACTATTTTGAGATATTTCTCTCAATATCTCTTGAAGCCCTGAGAAATAAATTACGCCATGCAGGTTTCTGAGAACTTCAGTGCTTTGGAAGTGAAAATCATATTGAAAGAATGTATCATAGAAAATACAGGAAGATATTTGGAACCAAATGTAAAAGATTAGTAGCAACTTGGGTAGACAAAAGGAACATTACTTCAGAAGCCATGTTACCAGTAGATTGAAAAGCTCTACCTACTGCAATACAGACTCAAGCAGAGTAAAATAAATTTTCACTTTTGTTCTGATTATTGCTCAAGTTCATCAACTGAATATTTTCCCCATTCACTACAACCCTGTGAACTGTGCCTTTGAGCCGGTTCTTCATGCAGCACACAGTGAACTCACTCGTCCTGCAGCTGGACAACTTGTCCAGAGGATGCTGTGAGGAACAATGTCCAAATCTCACCAATATCCAAAAAAAAATAGAACCACTGTCACTTGCTGTCAAGTGGAATTCATGTTAGCCCTAAGTCTGAAATAATAATCTTAATGAAGGAGAATAAATTTGTTTTCCTCTCCATCACCATAACACATCTGCTTGATTTTGGGAAAAAGAGAGAAAAGGGACAGCTGGTATCTGCACAAGACAGGCTTGCACAGCCATAACTCCATCTGCCCAAGACACACTGTGAGGACAGACCATCGTGGTGTAGGGAAGAGTTGCCCTGCTGAACCGTGGCTAACATAGACCTGGGGTTTGGGGATTTAGCTGCCTTCCCATGTTGAATGATGTTGCTTCCCAGGTACTGCAGTAAGATGATGCAGGATATTCCTCCTTAGTAGGGAACATGGACATGAATCTGGTCCTTTTCCTGCATAAAGATCTCTCCCTTTTGGCACCAAGGGTGAAATTCCCTTAGGACATGCGTATTGGCATAAATTAACTTTGTAATAATTAAATATCATTTATATATCATTGTCTGTACCATGCCTTCAGGACATCTATTTGCAAAACAGATAAGCTCTCATATACAGGAAATTATATGTGGTAACTTTAGATAGCTTCTGCATCTGGTAACTGCATGTGCTTTCCAACTTATTTTTTTTCCCTTGAAAGTTCCTAACACTCCTTGTTAAACTTACTGAATGCACTAATTGTTTCTTTAACTAAGAAGTTCCCACACTAAGTGTCAGATCCAAGATCTGCTCTTTCTTTTTCTACTCTTTTTTAGTATTTGCATTCTAATAATAGACCTAGTGCTGACCTCAAGTATCCTGGTAGGATTTCTCTTTTGAAGTCCAGGTCTTTTTGCTTTGTACTCTTTGGCAAGTATATAACCTAACATGTACTTCTATCTCCTCACAGTTTTCCAGGCCTTTACAAGAACCTCAGATTTTCCGACTTTTTCCCTTTTTTTCTCTTTTGTTACAGTCTTTCACTTCAAAATAAACACTGTCATAACAAAAATACACTTTGCATTGACTGCTTTCCTGAATGCTCTCAGTTAGACGTCTGAAAGTAGCTCCCAGTGAATCTTTGGCAGCAACTAAAACCTGCCAAACACCAAACGTGTAATGAGTGAGAACTTCAGGGAGAAGTGGCAGGGTCTGCATATGCTCCTTATACTCATGTGAAACAGTGGGTTTGAACTATTTCAGGATCAGCACTGAGTTGTGAAATTCCCAGATATTTGCCAAAAAAAGAGAATGCAAAACTGAAAGAAAATAGAACCCCAAGCCATCCTAAACTAATATTAAGACATATTCTTAAAGAGCAGAAATGGAAACAACTACACTATTTCAGATTTCTTCTTTGCCTACTAGGATATTGCCTGGAAGTTCTCTTGAAACTCAGTAAGGCAAATGCCTTGGAAATAAGTGGTGAAAAAAAAATGCTCCTTATAGAATAATGAAATAATAGAATTGCTAAGGTTGAAAAAGTCATTTAGGATCACCATTCCAATTGCCAACATATAACTACCACCATGCTCACCATTATGGGTGCCATATCCACACATTCTTTCAACACTTCAGGGGATGGTGACTCCATCATTGCCCTGGGCAGTCTGTTGTACTGCTCTATAGCAAAAAGTTTTTCCTAATCTCACCCAGTCTAAACCTCCCCTGGCACAGTTTGAGGCCATTTCCTCTTGTCCTACCACTTGTTACCTGGGAGAACAGACCAACCCCCACCTCATTACAATCTCCTTTCAGGCAGTTATAGAGAGTGATAAGGTCCTCTCTGAGCCTCCTTTTCTCCAGGTTGAAAACCCCCAGCTCCTTCAGCCACTGCTCACCAGACTTGTGCTCCAGACCCTTCCCCAGCTCCGTTGCCCTTCTCTGGACACGCTCCAGCCCCTCAGTGTCTTTCTTGTAGTGAGTGGCCCAGAACTGAACACAGAACTCAAGGTGCCAAGTATATGGAGGTGGTCATCGCCCTGGTCCTACTGGCCACAGTATTGCTGATATAGGCCAGAATGCCATTGGCCTTTCTGGATACCTGGACACATGCTGGCTTAAGTTCTTCTACTGTTGACCAGCATCCCCAGAAAGCTTTTCTGCTGGGCAGCTTTCCAGCCACTCTGCCCCCAGCCTTTAGCACTGCCTGGGGTTGTTGTGACCCAACAGCAGGACCTGGAACTTCACCCTGTCAATCCTCATACAATTAGCTTTTGTCCATCGTTCCTTGTCTAACTCATAGTGCAGTGTAGCTCAAAATTAAATTCTCTGAGCTCAGCATGAAAAAATTGTAAGAATAGCTACAGGAGATGGACAAACTAATCAAGTATTTGCTACTGTGTGGTGTATTTCATAAGGAAATGTGACTTGTGCAGTTGCACTGTCTGTTCAGGGTCAATCTCCTCTCTAGAATTACTCAGTTTGCTCAGTTTGAACAAACTGGTCTAGTGGGAGGTGCTCCTGCCCATGGCAGGGGCTTTGGAACTAGATGATCTTTAAGGTTCCTTCCAACCTAAACCATTCAATGAATCTCTGAAAGTGCAGAGTTCATACACTTTTAGTATGGGGGGGAAGTACAGCTGAGAAGATACAAGATAATCTACCTCTATTTTTACTCCTCTCCAAATGTCTGCAACAATGAAAAAGTTGAAAAAGGAGCTCAATGCTTAGATTTTTTTTTTGTCTCATATTAAACCAGTCAATACAGTTATATAAGCTGACCTATCAACATATACATTTCTCACAACCTTTTATAGCATTTCCTGAGCCACTGCACAAGGGGCATTGCTGAGGATCAGAGGTATTCAGTGACTGGCAACATAAAAAAGAAAAAAGATGCTGGGAAAGCTGGAGATATTGTAGTCATGACAGGAAAATCAACTAAGCTATGACATCATTCTACCTGAAATCATCTTCTGTTAGTTCTGCTACTTGTGTACTTTGAAATTCTCACTAGTGTTGGCATGAGATTTTCACATAAATCCTTACATTAAAAAAATAAGAAAAATCCAAAGAAACAAAGAAACAAAACTCTGTAATTAAGACGAAAGAGAGGAAATCAAGGTACTTGAATTCTTATTTAGATTCTATCTCTATCGGCTTTGGGGAAATTATGTACCATCTTTTGAAGACACTGAACAACTCTGATAAGGAAACACCACTGTATTATATCTCACATTATTTTCACCTGGGGTATTTATGAAATTGCTAGGAATACAGGCAAATGCTGTAATATTGCATTTTTGAAGCACCGGTTGCATGTGGTGACGTTTACTGCGGGCTTTTTTCAGAGCAAAGCTGCAAGTTATTAATCTGTTGATATTTTTAAAGAAGTTTTGTGTTGTGGAGACTGCTCTGTAGGAAACATGATTTATCCTGTGGCTGCATGAATTCTGCCCTGCTGGATACACACTGGGATGGGAGGGGACCTACAGTGTTTGCTGCAGCACAGACACATTTATGCTTCACAACATACAGACGTTTCTGTACTAATGATTTGTATATGAAATATAAGAAATATATGAGAGAAATTTTTAGTCAATGTGAAGAAAGCTGCCAGAAAATGCTAATCCTGATAGGCTTCTGAGTTTCCTATTAGGGAATTAGAAAATATATTTGTGAGACATAGTATCTTGAATGTTTAAGGCTACAAGCATGAATACTGTCCAAATTAACTAATTGTCCAGGGAAGTGAAACAAATTTTCCATGACAGGCTAAAAGATAATAACTTGTTTACAGAAATTTGGAAGTTTACATTGAATGAATTGCCAGATGAATAAGAAATAAATCAGACAGGAATGATTATGGTATGATGGATGCCTTCTGTAGGGCATAAGCACCATCTGGAAAAGTGCTGTCTTCAGGGTTTATGAGAACTTGGGCAAAAAATATCTACAGATAGGTTTTATGCTACAGTCAGCATGCCTAGCAGCCAGGCAGCTTTATATCTGGAAGGCTTCTCAGTTTGTCCCCAGACACTTACATGGTAGCAAATCCCTGGATAAATGTATTTGCAAGTGGCACCAATTTTTATTAATTTTCATAACTTTTCCTGCGGTGTTAAGTTCTTGTAGCTGTTGCAGATAACTTCCAGTCTACTTTTCTGTGAACCAGTTTGATATCACTGAAATTTTATGCCATGTGTTGTGACTCTGATTGTCAGAAAGATTAAGGTCTGATAACTGATCACTGTGACTATTGTGGAAAAAAAAAAAAAAAAAAAAGTGGTCAGTTAAACCATTATCAATAAAATCTTTAACTGTCTGACCACTAGGACTTTACCACAAAACCTGAAATTTTTGGGTATGTTCACAAGATGATGCAGGAATTTCTGATTTTTAAACAAAATAAATTAAAAAATACACAAAAGCTTGTTTTCTGAGACCTGACTCAAGGAGAGACAAGCAAGAGGAAGCATTGTTCCTTCCAAGTGTTCAGAATAATTCTCCTTCTACTAAAGATTGTCAGCCCTGTAACAGTCTTATGGTGTGACAACCTTGGCACTTCTGCAGTAAATTTCTGGTTCTTATTATACATAAACATGGAATCATAGTGTTGTTTAAGTTGGAAAAGACTTTTAAGATCATCAAGTTCAGCTGCTTACTCAACACTATCAAACCCTCCTCTAAACCATGTCCCCAATTGCCACGTCTCATGTCTCTTAAATACCTCCAGGGATGATGAGTCCATCAGTTCCCTGGGCAGCCTGTTCCAGTGCTTGATAACACTTTCCATGAAGACCTGCAGTCTGGGCTGCTTCCTTATCCTAGGGATGCAGAGGCAAGGGATCTTGAATAATTACATGGACGTAGTTGAAGATATAGGAAATATCCACAACACTGAAGTTTCAAGAATCGAAGTAGGATATTTTGCCTGCCTAATATTTCTACAATTTACTGTCAAGAGAGGATTCAGAATCTTCCAGATTAGCATCCAAAATTTAACTCAGTGAATTGCTCTGATAAATCCCACCCTCTTCACCAGTAAGATGTAGCTCAGGGAGACAAACCAACTGAATTACCTGGCTAAGTTGTTCACATAGAGGTAGATGAATATGCCTTTAACCATCAGTGGCAGACAACAGCCATTGCAGTGTTGGATAAAAACAGGCAGATGTTCAAGCCCCCCAACAAAAGCCAGGTCTCGAAGGTATCCAGCAATGGTGATACCACAGCTACCTTGTACCCTGCAGAAAAGATACACCTCCTGGAGAGGGACAAACAAACTGTCAATAGATTATTTAAAGAAATGTCAGTTATTGTTTTGAAACAATTGTACTATCTGCCTTGCAGTGCAGAAGCAAATTAAAGGCCAAAAATAAAGGCAGCAACACCAGTAAAGAAATGCTTATAGTGATTTTGTGTAAAGGTTTACCATGAAGATGAGACTTTATTGAAACAACAATGAACAAGTGAGTATCCAAGGAAGGTGTCTGTGAGGAAGACAGAAAAATCTGTGGGATTCTTGTCAGCCTGTGACACTCATGAATTTAACTAAACTTCAAAAGCTAGAATGTTCTAATAGCCATATATCTTAAGGTCAGCATCATGATCTGGCAGAATCACATATTCTTACAATAAATCTTGAGTCCATGATAAATTATTGCTTCCAGTCAATGTACATACTGAAGAGGTTATAGGAAAATAGATCGTGGAAAAAACAATTTAATATTTGTATTTTGGGGATAATACATCCATACATTTTGAAAACCTACTTTCTTCATAGTTTTGGTTATAAGGATAGCAGGTACGGATCCCTAAGTAATGAAATTTTCTAGTAGCAGGTATGGATCCCTAAGCACCTGATGAACACCTCTAAGCAGAAACCTTGTTTTCAGCAGGACATATGATTCACCACTGTACTTGAAAAATTTATCTTTTTAATTTGAATACAAATGTGATAGCTGAGAACACTCCTGTCCTTTCTGTATTTCAAATAACCTCTCACTTTCTTATAGCTTCATTATGAGAAAGTTAGAGCCATTTGCTAAGCTGATTTTTCTAAAATACTTAGAGAAATCCTGAAGAAGGCTTTCAATGCAATGTCTCTGAAATATAAGCCCCACTCGTTATGATGTTAAAAGTAGAGATAACAATATGGCTTGCCTTAAAAAGTGACTTTACTTACTACTGTAAATTTGCACAAATGGTTTGGATATTTTTATATGTACTTAGTTTTACAATATTCAGAGTTATTGGCTGACAAAACGTATAGCTAAAACTAAAATATATACAATAGCAAAGACAGAACTGCTTTTTCTGATTTACCTTGGTTTATTGAGATTCTGAGACATTCTGTATTTGGAGATTTTCAGAAAGACATAATTACTTTTAAAACCACTGGATACCATAATTGCATTTTGGATGACTCTGACCAATGAAACGTCTACAGACACTTCCTAACAGTAGAGATCTGGAAAAGCCGTAAAGAAGAGGGTGAGATGAGGTTTAAAAAAAATCCTTTCTGGATAAAGCAGATTTTTGAAAGGAAAGGATTAATCTAATATGCCAGTTTTGATGTCACTGTTATAAAATTAAAAAAAATCAAATTAAATTTTTAATTAATGAAGGTTTTTTTATGTTGTTAGAGTAGAACCATCAATGCTCACTTCCCCTCACTGTTCACTTAGCTACAAGATACTTGTCCTGCTTTGTCATGGCTTGTTTCTGCCTTTAGCCACATCTCCAAGGATATGTCTGCATTAGCTTTTGTAAGAAGGCACACACTGGTTCAGGCTTTTGACTGAGGGAACCAAGAGGTGTGAAGTCAATGCAAAACTATAAATTATGCATTCACTCTGAGTAATAGAACACTGTCTTTTATTTGTGCTTAGGGGTGTCTACAAAGCCAGAACTACAACTGGTGCTCAAAATATCCAATTCATAGATTTTGCAGTACTTAATTGGATCCTGTTTTCTGTGTTCCTGGCAAGCAGGGTTATAAAGGCTATAGTTAATGCAGAGGCCCTTGATTTTTATGGCAAGATCCTTTTATAATTTTTTTTCAGAGTGTAAAGCTTCATGCAGTCACTAAACATGGATTAGCTCACGATTTTCAAGCCCGTTGGCTTAGATTATGACAGTGAACAACATTCATTACAGTTCACAGAAGAGTTTCACATAAAGGTGTTCAGACAGATTTATTCTTCACTCATTCAAACTTGAAATAAACCATATCAAGTACACAGAAAGCAATATATTGTGTTTTCATGGCTAAAGGTCACTTGTTCACCTCTGTTAAGACATGTGAAGCAATCCTAACAAAGCTGTCATATTTTCAAGCCATATTTACTGGACCTAATCTTCTTTGAACCATGTCACTGCTGCTGAAATAAACAAGGGCACGATTGTCAAGGACTTTTAATTTTCACTGACAGCTGTCGAAGAGTCTTTCTTAGACACCAGTCATATTTTAGATAAGAAAATAGAGTTTCAGGCTTCATGCTGGCCACAGAACATGAGCAGTTGTGATTGAGGATGCTCTCATTTCCTGAGTATAATTTGAAAACATAAATGGTAAATTGGATTTTATGGTTCAAATAAGATAGAAACAGATTACAATTACGTCCAGTTTATATATTGCTTTTATCATTTAGTATTTATTTTATAAAGTAACTGAAACATTGTTCTAGCTCAAAGCAGTGAGATTGGACATTGTAACACCCTGAATCTCCTATGCACTTTTAAGAAGGAGCAATGAACTACGTAAAATCAAAGCCAATGTTGTCAAACATCAATTGGGTTGGTAGGACCTCCCCAAGGCAATGATTAATGGTGCATGGAAATAAAGTGACAGATGACCACTGACTTTGAAGAGTTTTGCTTTATGGTTCTAAAAATGTTTCCATGAACTACAGGGAAGATGCATGATGCAGGATTTTGCTACAGGCTCAAAGACTGGTGCATGAAGCTAGGGAAAATATAATGCTTTCAATTATGTTTCTCTTCAGTTTGTTCATCTAAAGTTAATAAGGGAAATTTGGAAGTGTAGACATCTGCAAATAAAAACTGGGGGCAAAAAAATGAAAAATCAAATGAGTTAATACAAAGACTTTTGAGATTTATGAAATTTAATTTTTTCTGCTCATCCCTTATCTTCTGCCCCTTGCAATTCATATTTCTGCCTTGCAGTCTACTGTATCATTCCAAGATTTGCAAAGGAATCACTACCTTCTGAAGGAGTCACAGATGCATCATAGAGGCAAAGATTTAGGAAATGCTGAAGGAAGACAAATGGAACAGACCTGAAGGAAGATTGAACAGAGTTTCTTTCTACAGCTCAGAGTTAATGGTCTGTGAGAAGAGAAGGTAGAGTTATCCCAAGACTCAGAATTTCTCAAAGAACATTTTGGAAAAAAATTCTCCTTTCTATAGAAGATCTTCTTGGCTATGGCTTCAAAGACTTTATACTGGAGTGGGCATACCTTCCTATCTACATTAATTTCACACCTCAGTTCTTCCCTTTATATTTGAAAGAAAAAGTACCTCTGAGCTTAAAAGTGACCTGTGAAAACCCAGGTCCCAGAAGAATCACTCAGAAGAAACAATGCCAAGATTAGAATAAAAAGAGGCAGAACTGTCATGACAGACATGACTTATATATATATATATAATTTCTAAGTCATTCTACTGGTGGATCAAGATGAGAATTTGTAGATATGCAACAGAAAGAATGCATGTATTTGAAATGCAAGGTATGAATCCATCTTTAAAAGCAAAATTGTTCTTTAACATGAGAGATAATGAGTAAAATAAAAACTTCTAAGGGAAAATATGGAGGATAAATATTTTAGCTGCAACATTGACTAAAACTACAATATGAAAATTAAAGTTTAAGCAGTGTCTGTTTTCCCAGAAACTTTAAGAACATTGTTATACTTACTGTAGAAAAGAATGAAAAAGATACTTAAGAGGAATTGTTGGGGTTTTTTTTTGATCAATAATATAACTTTTATATATAAAAGACACTGCCTTCATTCTGGAAATTCTTGTATTGTTTTGTTTTGGTTTGGTTTTTTTTTCTGAGAATTTAGTGCATAATCTTTGGCTACTAGACACATAAATCTTTTGCAAAGTGTTTCTTGTTCATCTATGATTGGTTTATTATTTGATTTTTTTTCCAAACATTTAAATTTATTTAGCCACTTTCTAGAGCAAAAGAGCAAAAAAGATGTTGATATTACGTTGTCGCAATTCCCTTTAGTAAACTCTGTTTTTGCTATGCACAATGAGAAATGTATTTGCCTACAGAACTGATCTGTTCCCTTTGGACAAAGCTGAACTTCTCCTCTTCATTTTCACAGGGCTGATTGAGGTGTCTTCTTTTGGTAGGTGCCACTGAAATTAAGATGTTAAGTGCACAAATGTACTCAGACACCTAAATTCTACAGCACAGTTAGCATGGTTACAACTATTAATGATGCCGACCTCTTTGCAACCTAAATTAGCTCATGCCCAGGGGATGATGCTAGTAACTCAAAGTTCTTGTTTGCTTATCTTTTTTTGTTTTGTTTTGTTTTCTTGCTTCACTAGGATAGCCTGATCTATCATCAGGTTTTGATCCCTTGTAATTCACATACATCCACAAGTTGGAAGAACAAAAAATGACCTTTGGCTCCTAAACTGTCATATTTTTTAGTAGATTTACTATTATTAGAGGGTAAGCATCTTGCTTGGTAAGCAGATCACGTCACGTTTTCAGTTCTGTCATTTTAGTGGAAAAAATTGGAGTAGAATTTCTCAGAAGGAGAAAAAAAGACCCTTAAAAGATATCATTTTAATAATAGCCCTAAAATTCTGAAATACAATTCTTAACGAGAACATTACACGTTATATTCAAGGACAGATTGACTGGCTATGCACATATATATACATGACAATGAAGGTTTCCTGTGTCCAAAAACATTAGGCTGTTTTTCAGATTAATGACGTCAAAGGCATATTCTGCATATACCTCAAGTTGCTTTGACATTGTTATTTGCCAGATAGTTAGGCTGAAAATAACATAATAAGTCTCTTATTTACCTCTGTTTGTGCATATTTCAAAACAGGCAAGCAAGAACATATTTTATTATTTTGCGACAATCATACTGAATTAATATCACACTGTGTAGCACTATATAACACTCTGAGGCAATAAAAGGTCAGGAGTGCTCTTTAACTCCTCACAGAAGTTTAGGAGCTGGTGATGAATAAGCCAGCAAAGAAAAAGTGTATTGGTATGAACTACCACACCCAGGAGGTGTTTGGTATGCATTAAGCTATAAAGGTGTAGGAATCTCAGCAGATTCCCAGCAGATCTTCTTTGCAACACAGGCAGCCGCCTGCAACTACACTACTGGAAAGTGCAAGAGATATGCTATTATACCTTTATGATAATGTCTCACAGAGTCAGATTGTGAAGACAGAAAAATTAGTTTGGGAAAAACGCACAGTATATTAAGGGATGCAAACTCAATCCTCCCGATTATGACAACTACTTTTCATACGGAATCATTCTACTGTTACGATACTTCTGTGGCAACATAACTGAAGAACAATTGTAATTCTGCTAAAAGTATATTAAAAGAATACTATTGCATCCATCAAGTCAGGTCCTCAACTATTTGTTGCGCTGCTATAAATTTTGTCTCTTTGCACGCGTGACAATGGGCTTAGTTTATGGAATGTCAACTCCTATTCCCCAGAAGTCCTGCCTTTATTCAGGCACAGGCTAGACAGTTCTCAGATAACACAAGGACCTAAGTAACAAAAGATAACTTTCAAACTGGTCTTGCTCTCAGCAGGGAATTAGACTACATGATACCATATGATTCCTTCCAATTTATGTTATTCCATCATTTTTTGCAGTAGTTTTTCTCCATTCATACTGCTGATTACATAAACCTGGATTTTATTATAAGGTAATAAAAACTCCATTTATGATAAATAAACTTACTATGGTAACACCACCCTTACTCCATTTTATGAAATGGGACAATAAAAATACAAATATATCCAAGATGAAACAGGAATTGTGAAGGAGAATGAAGGAAATTGATTCAAGTCTCAGTGTAGTATCATATCTACAATTTCAACCATGCTGAGCTTCAGTACATTTTTTAAAATAGCTATATAACCATCTCTGGTTTTAAAAGTTGAAGCAACAGAATAGACTCAGGATTCTCCTTTTGGAAGATAACAGCATACCTTTAGAGGTCTTAAGCAGTGGCCAGAGCTTCCAATTCAGTATGCCAGGAAGCTCCATTTTCCTCCTTTCACTTATTTTCTGGCAGCTTCAAGATCACTATAGCCCAAGCCAAAGAAAACCTTAAACTCTGATTTAAGATATATTTCAGCTAGATAAAAGAATCATTAGAGGGAGTCATCAGATTTATATTGAAAGGAGTCAAATGACAAACATTAAAAAGTGTTCAGTGAGAGAACGTGCCAAGAAATTCAGCTTCCAAGTCTGTTTCCAACACCCTCCTGATAGAATTCTTTGCATTTTTTTTATTAGTTCTTTTTATAAAAACTTGAAAAATTCGTTCAGAATTAACATCTTCATGTATTTGTATGATGGTATTATCTACATTTATATCGTGGTACGTGGGGGGGTAGTTATTATTNTATTACCAGAGTTATTACCTATTGCAAAATGTCAGCTACCACTAGAATTTCACTTTTGAAGGCTCTGTGAAGGCATACAATGGCAGGCAGGCTCAATCTTTATTGCCTCATGGGCTCCACCAATGGAAAAACACTGTCCTGTTGAAATGGTTTGTGCTGCATCGATGCCAAGATCAGGTTTTCATGGAGCAAAGTTAGCCCATGTACTTCAACTCTTGGATCTGAGCTTTTGACTTCATACTAAAGGTTAGGAGACTAACTGAAATGATTTAATCTTTTTTCTAATATATGATTCTGTTCAAAGTCCTCAGAGCAATGAGATGGCACTCTTGCATTGGCTTCGTGGATGTTTTGCAGCATGGAGTTGAAGGTGTGGCTCATTACCTTCTCATGGTAGGAAAATATACTGAATATTTCAGTATCCACATCCTTCTGGGATAGAGCTGGAGGACTCTTATGTGAAGGGAGTCCTCATGCAGACTGTTTAACTGGAGAGGCTCTTTGAGCAAATGTCTGTCTGTCTTTGTGGAATGAACATACTGACTTACTCCAGAGGCAACCCTGGCAGCCAAACAGAAGCAGGTTACAATGTGGATAATCAGAGGACAAGGGATCTGCAACAAGCCTGCAAGGGAAAGCAGCAACTCATCTATTAAGATCCAGCAGCTGAATAAATTTGTTCTAGAAATGTAAACAGTGACTGTGACATCCTTGATCCTGAGCTTTACTAATTACAGAAAAGTTTAAACCAAGAAACGAGAAAGTATTTTAGAGTTTTCCACTGATTTAGCAAGGTCTAACTGTGCACTAAAAACCTAATTTTACCATCATGTAATTTACTTAGCCACTAAATAAGATTTACCAAGGTATACAAGTACATGCAGAATATTATGTTTTGTAAAGCAATGAATCCCAAGTAAAACATTACTTCCCCACAGAAAGTTTGATAAATGTTTTATAAGACACATAAATGTTTTCCTAACTCTTTTTTCATGTGGGCAATATGAGATATACTGATGCCATGCTAAAAATAGCTATAGAGAAATTAATAAGTGTTACCTGTTCTACAAAATGTTGCTATTTTAAATAGCTTCTTGTGTGACTTAAAAGCCTGCTCTAGTTTCTCTTTCATCATGGCATCCAAATCTACTCTTTCATTTGCACAAACCTGACAGGTTGTTAGTCCAGTAAGCAGATGAAATTTACTTGTTAATTTACCCTTTGACTTTTTACCTTACCTATTTAGCTACATTTTTATCAAGGATTTATCTGTATATACTCACCCTGCCTTCACAAGAAAAGCATTAAATATTTTTGGCTTGGAGGGTTCCATATCTATGAAGGATCCTCCACCAGTGCAAATATTCGTTCCACTCTAAATGTTTCTCATTCCCTCAAAATGTGCCTGATGTTCTTCACCATTAACCCAAAGAATCAACAGATGTTAATTCCTCACCTTGTACTATTGCCACTAATTATGTATTTGTATCCAAGACACTACTGCATGTGATTAATAAAATATGAACAAGATTGACAGCTTGCAAATGAACAAAGAGGTCAGTGTGCAAAAGGTTAGTAGAAACTTTAGGGAACAGGTGATACTAGAACAGGTCAAATACAAAAGCCTTAGAGCCCTATTTATGTGAAGATTGTGGACCTTTATTTTGTTCAATGACTGATATCATTGATATTGATGATCTATGATTCTATGATATACAGTGTGCTAATGACACACATCAAAGAGCTTTAAAATAATTACATAATTAGAAACACAAATTATAATTCTATCTAAATATGTACACTAATAAAGCTTTGTGGAATACTCAAGGAATACTACAAGACTGTTCTTTAAAAAGTTCATGACCACACACAGATAGAAAAAGAGGGGTGTGGATCAGGAGCATACATTTCCACTCCCAGAATTAGTTTAATCTTTTTTTTTTTTTAATCAGGTGCAACTTTCAAGTGAAATTGACTGATCCTGTTTTGAAAGACATTTGATATAGCCTAGGCTAGGGTAGATTTGACTGTATGAAAACAACACACAGTATAATCTCAGAATACTCATTAGATATACAGTATTTAAGGTCAGAAGGGATTTCAGAAATCACTTTCTCATGCCAGCAGAGGACAATTTATACAGGCACCTCTGTAATGATACAAGCACTGAAACTGTCAGTAATGAAATTTTCTAGTAGCAGGTACGGATGCAAAGACATGAAGGGATGCAGATTTCCAAAGGAAGACAACTGCATTATGGTAGTGACCACTGTTAATTACTATTTGAATGTAACAATAAAAATCAAAACTAAATCTGGTCAGTGATATTATCAGTGATTCAGCTATAAACAGCTGATGAAAATTATTCTAGTTAATATATTAAGATGAGCTATAGCTATGTATTATCTATGACTGGCAAATATAAACAATTGTATGCAAGTAAATGGGTTAAAAGTTTAAGGATCACAGAACTAAGTGAAATGTAAATTTTACAGAACGATCAACATGTGGGTTTCAGATGGATATTCATGAGGAATCCTATGCTCCTGGGTTTTGTCCAGCTTCATGCTGCCCAGATTTTTCACTCATTTCACTTTTATGCCATGTTTAATCTGCTGATGCAACAGTTGCTCTTGATTGACACCAGTAATGAGTCAAAAGGAACTAGTCCTTCCATCCACAATTAGCAAAGCAAAATAAGCACCAAGAGTAGTAAACAAAGTTTTATAAATATTTGCTATTAATTAATTTTCAAAACTCTTCCATTTTTGCTTCATTTTTTGCTGAACAAAATACCAGCAGTCAGCTGGCTCTTATTCCCCTCAGGGAATTTGGAAACAATAAAGTCCTGTCTCCTACAGGAATGCAGGAAGGGAGCTACCTATCTATAAAGTCTGGATAGACCTCTAAAGTCTGGATAGTCTACAAAGGATTGGATTCTATCTTCTTTCCTCTGTCTTTTCCTATTTTCAGAAAATTTCCAGGGCATTTTAAGACTGAACAATTTAATTTTCTTCATTAGCTGCTTCCCCTCCCTCTCCCCTCTATTTCTAACCAACACCCAAAGGGATATCTATACTTTTTCTTTTTAATTAATAGTAATAAAAAATTAAAATACTTCTAGAAAAACTAAAACCAGCCATCCCCAACCCGACCCCCAAAAAAAACAAAACCAAAGCAAAGTAAAAATCAACTGCCCAAAATCTTTACTGTTTGTAGAAGAAATTTAGTATGAGTTTCAAGTACCTCTGAGAATATGTCAGAGAGAGATACATGCCAATTTTATAAACATCTAAGCTGAAAGGCTGATTTATTTATGCTCAGCCTTCCTCCAGAAGCAAAAACAGAGTGCATTGTGATGGGAAAAAAAAAAAGAAAAAAGGAAAAAAGCTAAAATGCATAATACTGAAAAAAACCCCAGCTATTGAATTCTGTATTTCCAAGAGTCTTTAAGTGAAAAGACTATCCTTAGACCTGTTGGCCTCGTAACAAAGTGAATTTGTTATGATATGCCTTGTTATAGAATACACCAAGCCTTTCTGCCTCCTCCTCTCCCACTCCCCAAAGGAAGCTCGTAACTGTAGCTCTTTGTGTGATGCTTCAGCGATTTGCACAGCAATTTAATTCCTTCCTTGCTCTAGTGAGGAAAATCCTTACATGCATTTTGTCGAAGGATGGGTGGAGGAAAAGGAGACTGGGAAAAAGATAAAGAATGGTTGAAGGGAAAAGGGAACAACAATTGGATTAGCATTCTAGAAAAATCAAATATAATTTAAAAAAAAAAGATTATGCCTAAGAATCCAGAGAGAGGAAAAGTTTACTGCTCCTAACATGTAATAAAGACCTGTGGTAGAAAGCTAATCTAAGCCTCCTAGTACTTGAGCACAAACAGTAATTACTATTCTCCCTTCCCACTAGACAAAACTGCCACCAAACCTGGAGGAGACCACATCCATTTGCTCTCTTCGGTGCTTGTATACAGCCCACATCCAGTTCTTAGAATGGATGTCTCAGCAGGCAATGGATATTATTGTCCAGGAGTCGGTCTCCAGTTCTGTGGTTCTATGCCACTTGCTCATAAACTGCCTGTTATGCAGCTACACATGCAAGAATATCCTAGCTTGAATCAGCCTAAGCACGTGAAACACAGCTGGAGCAAGATTAATATTTCAAACACAAGACAGGAACACAAAGTAATTTTGAGTTATGATTATGTTAATGAACAGTGGTCAGAGTCCATAAATGTCAAAAATTTTGCAGGATCCATGAGAAGTGATTCTAAGGAAATATTAGAATATTTGCAAGAAAAATAACACATTGATATTGCATATTTTTATTATGCATCTGTTTCTAGGAGAGGTCTGTCTTATTTTGGCATTTGGGCAAAACAATAAAATATATAATTTAACCTGGTCTTTCTGTTAATGTAAACATAAAAGATTGTCAAATAAGATCTAGGAAAGTCAATTTTTGTGCAACAGAATGACACTTAATAGGTATGAAAATGACCTCTATAGTCTACTAAGTGTGTCTGGTTTACTTATTAAGTTTCCAAGTCAATAAGGATAAAAATAATGCTTAGCTTATTAAAAAGGGGAATCAACTTTTTTGTGTGTGTGCTCAAAGCCCTCAGAGGTTAATTAGAAAGAAGAAAGGATTAAATTTACCTTTTTTTTTTCTCTAAAGAATATCTTATTTTCTTTCCACCAAGAATTTTTAGCAATGCATCCCAGGTTAGTTTCCTTAGAGTGCATCTGTGAATAACAGAACTAATAAACACCAAAAACAATCTAAGAAAAACAGAACAGCTCACAAACTTGGGTGAAATTATAAGCTTGAGTCCTTGAGTGTACTAAATGCAGAGCGGATCTGAAATTACAGAAAAGTTGAAGATCGCTATGAGGTTAAATACTTTCTGATCTCAGTTTCATCCCCTACTATTTAAGAAACCATGTTTCTTTTTATTGTCAAAACTCTTCTACAGTTGAATGTTTCATAGGAAGGTTACTTAATCTTTCTGTAGTTGGTCTTTCTAAAGAACAGTTGAAATATATATCTTGGTAAATAAAAAGTGGTGCAACTTTTAAAAGCAAACACATCCAAGCAAAAACCAGAAAGGCAGTCAAATCCTCTGGGTGTTCATACTGATGGCCTGTGGCCATACTACTTTGAGTTATGATCTTAGAGACTCCTAGGACAAGCAAGGTCAGGCTTGATCAATACTCAAACAGGATACCTACAAAGTAAATCCAGGTGCTGCAACTCATGGGGTCACGAATTCAGTAGCAAGAACTTTTTTTCTGTCTTGAGGATTTAATCACTCCTGCGGGCATGGTCACAGAGGTCATTCTAGTCCTAGAAGTGCTGCTTTCTGAACAGTTATAAAATTACATCCCTGACCACTTGAGGACATTAAGAAAATCATGGCACTTCCAAAAGAGCAAAGGCATTAACCTTCCCAGCCCATTCAAATTCCAATCAGATACTAAATACTTTAGTCTTTGTTATTTTACTGTATTTATATTTTTCATCAGCCTTATGTTACTCTCCTGAAATATTATCTGACTCATTTTTTGATCTTCATTCTATGGTATTTCCTATGTCTAAAGTCCTTTGGCATTCCTAGGAAACTAGGAACTTTTATCATATCTGTCTTCAGAAATTATTTCCTTTCTGAGAAAGGAAATGATGACAGTGACAAAATGACAATACTTTGACTACTGAAGTCTCTTGTGACCGGCTTCCAAAAGGCCCAGAACATCCTTGTCAGATTTCCTTACACCAAGGCTCAGGTTTCCAAATGCTAAGCAGCCTGCCTTCAGATTGCCTATTAACTAGGTAATTTAGGCAACAGAATTCCTGAGGTTTCCAAGTTCAAAGTAATAGTGAGCAATTTGTCCATCTCCAGAAACAGGAAAAGTGGCTTGGTCTGACCTCAAGGGTCATGTTCAGTTCACAAATATGATGCTAAGGGAAGTCAGGGAAACTATAAAGTCAGAACTCACTGTTAGATGGTTATGGTTAAATAAGAGGAATCTTTGACTCATTACATGTTTTTATTATTATGAGGGACCACTATAGAGATTAGATTTCTCTGAGGCTTCCTTACAATTTCTAACCATATACTGGTATAAACGATTAAGAGGAAGGGACCACACTTCAGAGATGTTATGCACAAGTTCTTTCTTCTTTACAACTCTCTCATTTTGTATGAAAGTCCCTTCTATAAACAGCAGTCATTCCCACACCGCAATTGATTTTTGTTGCAGAAATATAACTTTTCAGATCTGTGACCTGTTTTTTCTTTACCAAATGATTTTCACCTAATATTCTTGTAGAATCATTGGTATATCTGTGATTTTTTCACATCAGAACATCATGGGAATATGTGCCAAATGGCTCCTTATAATAAAGAAATGCATCTACTGTTCCAGTTCTATATATTAGACCTGTTGCTCTATTAAGAAAGGGATCAGAGTTTTCAGAGTATTTGTTCTTGACAATTCCATACCGACTGTTTGTCCTCTTCTTGTTTCTTGTTGCTTTCTTCTTTTTTCTTTTCTTTTTCTTTTTCCCCTGGTTATTTTTTTTCCTAATGGGACTCCCTTTTTGATGACTACTAGAAAATCCTATAATCTATTTACCAACAGCTATGAAAAAATTCTGTCTTTACAGAGGAGATTTTTTTATATTGTTGGGATAGAAAAGTAATAGAGAAGCTACTGTCATAGTGTGATTTTCAGTCCAACAAAATATTTTATAAATCAAGAAAATGTATACGGGAACAGTGAAGGAATTGTCTACATTATAGAACCCTGTTTTCAAAAAAGGTGACTTAGAGATGCATTTTGGGTCATTGTACTTTGGCAGAAACACTCAAGAAATAATATGACATTTGGATTTATAAAAAGTAGAAAAGTATAATCCCTCTGTTAGTTGCAAAAACACTAATAACAATTTCCTCTCTAAATTTGTCCATTTAGCCAGGATTTGGACTATTAAATTTTTCACCTCTGCTGACTGTACATAAGCTGTTCCAGTGTCTACTTTTTGGGGTCATTTTTCTCTTTCTAAATGTGACAAAATGGATTTGAAAAAAGGACTTCATACTAGAGAGCAGTGATAAAAAAATGCTATGGCAGCTTATTGTAGAAGTGGTGGATGCACTCATTTCCCACCATTTAGTATTTTATAAATGAGATTATACTTAAAAGTTCCCTTAACCTAGTGTCTGCATGTGTCGAGAAAAAGAGGACTAAACAGATGTATGTTATAATCATTTTGGCTAAGAAATTTTCTAATCTATCAATTTTCCTGCTACTTTCTGCTTTCCAGAATCCTTTGTACTGCCTTCCTTTCTTTCTTTCTTTCTTTCTTTCTTTCTTTCTTTCTTTCTTTCTTTCTTTCTTTCTTTCTTTCTTTCTTTCTTTCTTTCTTCCTTCCTTCCTTCCTTCCTTCCTTCCTTCCTTTCTTCCTTCCTTCCTTTCTTTCCTTTCTTCCTTTCCTTTCTTCCTTTCTTCCTTTCTTCCTTTCTTCCTTTCTTTCTCTCTCTTTTTCTCTCTCTCTTTCTCTCTTTTTCTCTCTCTCTTTCTCTCTTTTTCTCTCTTTCTCTTTCTCTCTTTCTCTCTGTCTTCCTTACTCTTTACATATTTAAAATATACATAGGTGGAGGTTGATCTCGCTGATGTATCTGGAAATTGGTTTGTGCTAGAGGCAGCATATTCACACACACTTTCATGGCACTTAAAATTGACTTTTACCAGTGTTTGGCTATTTTCATTCTGTCATTCTGTCTGGACCAAGTTGACTTACTGAATTCAGAAAATACCTACTGTCAACTCTGGGGAAGTTTATTGGCAGAAAGTGGAAAGAGGGCTTCTTTCCCTTGCTACCTTGAGAAGATACCAGCTGCTCTGCACAGACCATACCTGACATATCTTCACCTGTTCCAAAAATTTCAGGTACCGTAGCATTTAAGGCTCACCCAAATCCTGTCTGTAACATGCATATCTTTGGCTCTAATGACTCAAGTTATTAAGTCTAAATTAAAGCTCTTGCTTGCTGTGTTTTATTTTGATGAAGTTTTGGTGAAGATGTATTTTGATGAAATTGCAAGAATAAACCTCTGAGGAGGAAGCCTTCTACCCTATAACTCAGCAAAACTGAGTTAAGAGTACTGTGCACAGCTACAGAGCTGCTTTTCATCTTTTGGTTTGATGAGCAATCTGATTAAACCTATCTTTTTGTTATCAGGAAATACAGAATCATAGAATTATTAAGGTTGGAAAAGACTTCCAAGATGATCAAGTCTGACCTTCAGCTGAATACCATATTGACCACTAAACCATAGTGCAAAGCACCATGTCCCCTCCTTTTCTGAACACTGCCAGGGATAGTGATTCCATCACTTCCATGGGTAGCCTGTTCCAATGGTTGAATAGCCTTTCATTGAAGATATTTTTCCTAATATCCAACATGAACCTCCCCTGGTGTAACTTGAGGCCATTCCCCTTTCCTCTTAAAAGTTTCCTGGGAGAAAAGGGCATATGTCACCTGACTAGAAATCTTCAGACAAACATATCTTAGTAAAAAACTGCAAGCCAAATATTACTATTCTTTATATGTGAAAAAGTAATATATGATAGTGTCATGAGCCTTCTTTCATAATCTGGCCAGTACTGAAAGCATTTTTCAATTTTCTTTTTTTAATATAACTCATTATTATTAATCCTTTGGCTACTCAAAAAGAAAAAAAAAACATTTCTATAAAAATATGTGTTGAGATTTCTGTATGCTTTTTGTCAACTGAATTAAACAGAACCATGATAACTTACACCACCCTAAGAACCTGGCTTCCCTGAAGTCAGACTTGACTGTCACATGTTGTGGTCATCTCACCACAGAATTGTACAGGCTGGAAAAGAGCTCTAAGGCTCAGTCCAGGCATTAACCCCAGACTGTCATGTTCACCACTAAAACACATTCCCAAGTGTCACATCCACGTGCCTTTTGAATACTTCCAGGGGTGATGATTCCATCACTCTGCTGGGCTTCTTGTGCAACATATTCCATGCCATAGAGAAGGTCTGCCAACACAGAACCAACTGTGAGAAGTGTAGAGAGAGAAATAAGGAGGAAGAGAGAGGCAAAGGAAGGAAGGAGCGAGACGAAGAGAAGAAGGGAGGAAAGGAACAGAAAGGAGATTGCCTTTATTGGTATTCCACAGAAAATGACTGAAATACATATTGTAATGTTTGAAATATCGAAATAGATTATGCTCTACTAAAAATCCAAAGAGCTAGTAGAGGAAGGGTTAATGCTTCATGTTTCCTCAGCTTTCTAGCTCAATAGAAAGTTTGTTTCCTACATAATATTTCCAAAATTGATGTGAGGTCTCACATTTTTTATGCTGAAGTTTAACACTTTGGTTTTAGCCTGAATTTAGAATAAAATAGCAATACAGATATCAAGTTACACAATGCATTGCAGGGCAAAAGACTGAGTGCAAATTATAGTATTTCACAATCAAATAATCGACACAGGGAACCCTCATTTTTTTTTATGATATAAAAATAACCAAGTAAAAATAAAAAGGCCTTTTAATGACATGATCCTGATAAAGTTCCATCTCTTTTTTTGCATCTGTTTTATATTCTTCTTTATCTTCCCTAACTTTTTTTTTTTTTATTCTGGGAACCATACTTTCTATTAAGACATATTGCTGGCAAGTGTGTTGGTTGCCTAAATCATGAAGAGAAAAGCATGAAGAAGCCAGGAATTTTAGATTTGTTCTTGCACCTGTTGTTTTTGCAGCCAACTTTCCATGTGGGACTGATGCTATTATTTTGTTTCTTGAAGTTGAGTTGCACTGACATATTTTTAGAGGCTGGAGGAGGAGGAATCTGGCTTTATGCAGTCCTGGTTTCTGAAGCTACAAGATCATCATCTACATTAGGAAGATTCTCAGTCTTCCTAATTCAATCTCAATTCTCAAGAACAAAACAAGCCATGCCAGTGTAAATTATGGGCCACAGGATGGATTTCTAAGAAATCAGATGCTGATTTCTCTATGAATATTCTAATCCCTTTAGATTTGAATGGACAGCCACATTTTGGATGGAGAAAGTTGACTGATATAAATCTCATTCAAAATACTTATCTCCACAAGGCCAAATTCTCAGATATGAGTTATTCTGACATAGCACTGCTGAATTTAACCCAGTTTCCTTTGTCAAAATTATCTGAAAATCTTTCAGAATTTTAGTAGCAAACATGGGGTTTTTTTCTGAATATAGTCCTGTTCCCTAAATATTAAACCTCTCTGAATTATTAATATTATCAGAGAGATCAGAAAATTTCCAAAACAGATGAATAAAATAAATATATAGTGGTCTTTGCAAAGACAGAAAACCCAGATCCTGGTGCTCTTAATCATTGTGGGAGATATGTCATTACCCCAAGAGTCAAAGTAGTCAGCAGAAATACTTACGGATCAATACAGAGCTAAGTGGCAGAACAGGAATCAGAACTTATATATTTTTTTTTTAATTTAAAGTAGAAACCTCAAAATTAAGAACCTGTGATGTCTGAACAAGAATGAAAACTTCACAGCAAATCACGGAGAAGTCAGAGCCAGTACCTCCCAGTAGTAATGCTCCAGTACAAAATCAATTTGTCTTATTTGCAAGAGTTCACCCTCTCATGGTGTTTAGGAGCTTGCTATTTTTCTCATCCGCCAGGAACGCACAATGAGTTACAGGTAAGCTGCTTTGGGTCACCTCTTCTGCAGTGCCAAGTACCCTCTGTGCTGTTTTATAACGAGCAGAACCTGACTGGAATACAAATATGGTATTTTCCATTCTCTCCATGCAGTCTGGAAAACAACAACATGGTCCCCAAGCAGATTGGCAGACAAATGGCACCAGAGCACTCTCTTGGCAATGTGTTTCTCTGCTAGGGCCCAAAACTCTTTGAGCAATTTCGTCTGTCAGATTGCAGCAGATGAGCCAAGCATTATCCTGCTCAGCCCCACAGGCCTGATTAGCACCTGCACTGTCACTCTTCTATCTGCAAGGAGGTAACAAACCTGCTCAACATCTGCACAGGTGGAAGTAGACCCTGTGGTGTATCTCAGCATCCTGCTATTTTAGAGAGCAGCACTTAGCACAGCACAAATCTAACGAACTTCTTAATGCTCCTGTCTTTGGCAGTGACTTTCTGGTGTCTACAAGAATTTCCAAAGTGCTTCTTCCCCACAGGATTCAGTGACATAGGACAGGTCCTTCACTCAGTTCTGAATGGGTTTGAAATGGAGTCATGTGATGTGTACCTGACTTACAAACAGTACCAGCTTAAAGCAGGCAAGACTAATTAGCATATGGCATGCAATGATGATACGGCATATACCTTCTGAAAAACAGATTAATGTCTGCTCATGGTAATATAATGAACTCTGCAGACATAGGAACCAAATTTCAAACAGCAAAACATATTTTAAGAAGTTAGGGAGTTTCGTGGTTACAGCTACACTTAAAATAAGAAACCCCACAGGAGAACTGTCGTTATGGCTTTTTTTGGGGGGTAGTGCTCATATCTCTTCACTGGCTGAAGACAAAATTCAATTTATCATCCTAAATTAGCTGCTTCAGAAAAATAATGAAATCTTGGCATAGATCTTGATATCATTCAAATAAATTATGACACTGTGCATAACTATCACAATAACCTATACTATAGCAGTTGGGTTGTATTGACTGGTTTGACACTTTTCTTAATAAAACAGTCCACATATTTCTTACAAAACTTACTAATGAAAATGATTTATTGACACATTGATAAAAGAATTTAGAAAATGTGTTAAAGGCTTTTAGTCTTTACAAAATATCGATAAAGGACCAAATAATCCACAAAAAAAAAGTCTTCTGGGAGAATACATTTTTTGTTTGTTTCATGGGAAAAAAACCAAAATATTTGGGATTTTTGTTTGTTTGTTTGCTTGTTTGTTTGTTTGTTTGTGGTTTTTTTGTTTGGTTGGTTGGGTTTTCTTGGTTCCAATTTCCTAACAATGACCATTTATTGATTTATTTTGTGGTAATTTTAACATTGCTATTTTACAAATTTCTGAAATAGGTAATTAATTTTCCTTACATTCAGAGAGAACTGGTCCTCATGTTACTCTGAAAACAGAAGTAGCCTAGGAGGTGTAAGTAGTTTGCTTATATACTGCAGTCCTCTGTAATTAATATGGGATGTAAAATCTTTGAGCTCACACTAATGAACACATACATGGCTGATCAGAAACTTCGGATTCCATAAATATTGTATTTAGAAAGGAATGATTATATGACTTTCAGGTGAATAAGACTGCTTTCACAAAGAGCTAGCTTTTCTCAGCAGAAATGTTTTTAAGAGAGGAAATATACTTTGCTCTTATCTATGATTTTCTATACTGCAAAGGCATGAGTCTCATTGTCTCTGTAAACTTATAAGCTGATGTGACTCTTACTCTCAAAGCTTCCCTAATGTGCTCAGTGCTACATCAAATCAGTCCATCTTTATTTTTGTAGCATATTGGAAAACTATGCAAAGGTATTTGTGCTGTAATTCTGACACTATACAGAATAGTTTCGGAAATAAAGTGTAAGGTTGTAGTGCACTAAGAAAATCTCACTAATAGTCTTTCTCATAGTTGTAAACTTAAATTGGCAAAGAATACTAATAGAAGTTTGCATATAGCAAATGACATTTTTCCTATTACTTAGTAAATTGCACAGGTTGTCTGAAGCCGGCCATAAGCAAAACACGCTTTAATTGTCAATTTAAGTGGGATTACTGTGATATGGTTTCTAAAACTCAATGTAGACCCTTCTAATAGGATTCATAACTGCACAGACACACTTTCTTATTTGAGATGAAATTGTCTGTAAACTGTTCTACTCCAAATAAAAGGTTGTTATTTAAGTTACTTGGTTACTTGAACAATGGTGGAACAACTGGGAAGTCTAGAAAAGTTATCTTGTAATGTATATTAGGATTTTCTTTACAAGCAATCTCTATAGCAGTCACATATACTGTTTCAAACTGTGATTTTGTTCTTCACCATCTCATGGTGACATATAGAAACTGCAGTCATTGCCATATCTAGCAGATTTTTATAAAGTTTATTGTAAGATCTACTGATACTGAAGAGATTATTCTATGACTTCTATTCAGGCTTTAAATCCAATCCATTGTAATTAGCACAAAATTTAATATACCACACATTTGAGTGTAGAGTATAGATTTTTGAGCAATTATGTACATTCTGAGTATAGAATCACAATCTGAGTATAGAATTATAGACTGCTTTAGTTTGGAAACGACCTCTAAGATCATCAAGTTGACCCACTAATCCACTAATTTTTCCCCTAATATCTCATCTAAACATCCCTGACCAACCCCCTCCTGGCTACAAGCTCCTTTCAGGCAGTTGTAGAAAGCGATAAAGTCTCCCCTGAGCCTCCTTTTCTCTGGGCTAAACATGCTCAGCTCCCTCAGCTGCTCCTCATCAGACTTGTGCTCCAGACTCTTCCCCAGATCCACTGCCCTTCTCTGGACACACTCCAGCCCCTCAATGTCCTTCTTGTCATGAAGGCACCCAGAACTGAACAGGATTTGAGGTGTGGCCTCAACAGTGCCAAGTGCAGGGGGACAGTCACTGTCCTGGTCATGCTGGCCACACTATTGCTGATACAGCCTAGGATGGCACTGGCCTTCTTGGCCATCTGGTCACACATTGGTTCAAGGTCAGATTCTGTGAACCAGCACTCCCAGGTCTATTTCCGCTGGACAGCTTTCCAGCCACTCTTTCCCAAGCCTGTAGCACCGCACGGGGATGTTGTGGCCCAAGGGCAGGACCCAGCACTTGGGGTTGTTGAAATTCATGCCATCGGTCTCAGCCTGTTGATCCAGCCAGTCTAGATCCCTTTGCAGAGCCTTCCAGCCCTCCAGCAAACCAACATTATTTCAGCTGGTGACATCTGCAAACCTACTGAGGGTGCCCTTGATCCTGTCACCCAAAGTCCCAATAAAGATATTAAATAAGACTGGCACCAGTACTAAGAGCAGAAAAACAACACTTGTGACCAGACACCAACTGGATTTAACTCC
Source organism: Leptocoma aspasia (assembly GCA_013399835.1). Taxonomy (NCBI): domain Eukaryota; kingdom Metazoa; phylum Chordata; class Aves; order Passeriformes; family Nectariniidae; genus Leptocoma; species Leptocoma aspasia. The sequence continues at coordinate 1,604,634 of VXAX01000826.1, forward strand.
ATTTGCCACCACTCTCTGAGCAACCCAGACAGATTTTTTCCCAGGAAACTGTACACCTAGCTAAGCCATGAGCAGCCAGTTTCTCCACGAGAACACTGTGAGAAAGGTTTTGACACTGAAGGTTGATTTAAGAGCATTTGCATATGTTTTTAAGGTAGGTGTCTAACAGTGGAAGTAATAGAATAGAGAATTCTCAAATGTCACTTTCAATTCTTTACATTAGCTCAATGATTCTGGTTCAACACAATGCTGCAATGAGAATTTCATTACTGTTCTCCAAGTGGAATAATTCTAAAGTTCCTGAGCACCAAGGACCTCAAGGCAAAGCCTGTTGACACTATCTGATCTCAAGATATTCAACATCTGAAAGCTGCTTACTGGCTAGTGATGGAAAGAACAAGAAAATAATGATGCACAAACTTTTCAAAAAGCCAAGAGAATTGATAACATGACACTTCTCTGTAATAAAATTATTTTGAAACCCAGACAATAATAATAACAATAATAACTACAAGCAGTCAAAGCAATGAACTACAGTGAAACAATTCATGTGGTGCTTCTAAAATCATACCTTTTTCTTCAATACACAATAGATCTACAGCATTAAATGAATGCAATCTCTTTCTCAGAAAGGCTTCTTGTGGTTTAGTCCTGCCACACAGCTTTGTACAAACTTAATAAATATTTCTCTGAATTTTTTCACATGAGAATACAGAGTTCAGGCATCTTGCTAAGTTTTTAATTAGCCTCCTTGATCTCTAGATCAAGATCTAGATTCTACGTCTCAATATGTGAAACACTAAGAGAAGGTCTTATGTTGAATAGACAAAGAAGCAGAAACAAGGTTCTTCCAATGGGTTTTAGGGAACACGAATATAACTTAAAATCAAGTTCTTCTGAGTGAAGTTATTTACAGTAATATGGTACAAACTGACTAACAAACACAGAGATCTCCCAGCATGGACCATTATATACAGTTCATATATATCATATGTATATGAACTGTATATAATATCATCTTGTACAGCTCATTTACAGCATGCTGGAAGAAAAAACTACATGACTTTCCAAGGACTTTCCAAAAATTGCATAAATATTTTAGACTGGGTTTTTGTGGCTTGTTTTCGTTTCGTTTTGTTTTGTTTTTTTAATCCTGGACTGGAATTATTATTTTTAAAACCCGAACATGGAGTCTGAGATCACAAAAGCCCTGAGAAAGAGGAAGATAAAAGAATAAGAACTCTCTTAATAACATCAGATGTTGGTCAGCTTTTAGAAATCAAGCCAGCTTGTCAGTCTTGGAGAAATTGGTTGTCAAAGACAACTAGGTAAAGGATCACACACACATTCAGTAGAGATTTGAATGATGCTTTGAAGCAGATTTAGCTGTTAGAGAATGCCAAACTCTCCACCTGACCCATGTGTAAGAAACTGGAGACATCTTTCTCAGGACCGGGATTTACCATGAGGAATTGCCTAGTTTCAGGCAAAGCGGCATGTAGATAGAGCCCATATCACATTCTGTTACGTCAGCCATAATTCCTGACCAGCTTGTTACTATACTTGGAATTGAAACTCAGAGAGATCTTTTCATGGAACAGGAAATACTGGATTTCCTACAGTTACCACTATGAGCCATAATAATTTCAAGATATACAGTATCTAGTGACTGTGTCACTGACTTATTTAAAGGATTGAGTTTATAGCATTAAAAATACACAGAGAAAAAAAGAATTGCTTTTGAGGCTGATTAAACACCTCAGCAAAATAGATGTTCATTCTCTTGAGAATTGGTACAAAGAGAGCAAGACTAGATGAAAGGAAGCAAAGGATTTAATGAACATTATTTCAGGATAGGAGCTAATTTCCTACAGAGACAAATCCCTTTCATATTATCTGTACGTTCCCTTTGTGCAGAAACTTCTCATATCATTCACATAATCTTTTTCATCTGTGAACAGTCATTGTCACAAAGAACCAGAGAAAAAGATAAATCTCTGAGTTTTGAAGGTTCTTTCTTTTTCTTTCTTTCTTTCTTTCTTTCTTTCTTTCTTTCTTTCTTTCTTTCTTTCTTTCTTTCTTTCTTTCTTTCTTTCTTTCTTTCTTTCTTTCTTTCTTTCTTTCTTTCTTTCTTTTTCTTTCTTTCTCTTTCTTTCTTTCTTTCTTTCTTTCTTTCTTTCTTTCTTTCTTTCTTTCTTTCTTTCTTTCTTTCTTTCTTTCTTTCGTTCTTTCTTCCTCTTGTCCATACACTTTGATTTTGCAGTTCTGAAGAAATTTATAAGGAATTTTTTTGCATTTTTAAGAATGTTAAAATAATTTTAAGGCTGTTTGGTCTAAGGAGATAAAAGAACCCCGAGAAAATCTTTCAAAATTTAACATTTTGGGAAAAAAATTACTTCTGAACTCAGAAACATCATACCTTTTAGAACTGCCGGAATTAAGTAGAGAAGTTAAATGGGAAGACGCTTTGGTTTTGCCTATGCTTAATGCTGACAGATGTTTTGAACAGATGAGGAGGGCAAAAGAAGATGCAAAACTTAATTGTTCAGCCAAAGAAACATAGCATTTAGAATCAGCGAGTGGAACTCTCAGTTTTCTTAAAATCTCTCAGCTGTTATCATTGGGTGTAATCCTGCTGTAATCAGACGTGTAAAGTGATGTCATCTCTGGTTTGTGGTTTCCCAGGAAGCTGTGCCCCAAAATGGCTGAACGTACAGCTGCCCCTGCCATTTTGTAACTACGTTTGTAATTACACTTGCTAAAATGAACTTTAGTACTGACTGGGTGTTGACTTTGAACATAGCACACAAACTGCAGAGGGTGCAGCGCATCACACAGAAGCACAGCACAGAATATCTCACACATGCTCCACTGGCTCTCAATTAAAAAGATTCAAACCCAATTCAGTGTGGCTGTTTTAATCTCCAAGGCTGAGGTACCAAGAATTCACTCCTTCCATTGTGAGCCATCTAGACAGATGGAAGACAGGGCACAACTCTGAATCAGAAATGGCTTAGTGGTGGAATACAGAGTGTGCAACTCCTTATCACAGGAAAACAGAGTCAGCCTCAGCCTGGCAATCTTTGGAGCAGAACACTCCTCCTCCTCCTCCACTTGAACAAATTATGCCACAATAATGAAGACTAGCTGCGTGACAAGGCAAGGGATATAATGGAGAGTGAGAGGAAAAGCAACTGGAAAAGAATGACTGAATTGAATAAAAAGCAAAATATGGTTCCTTTCTGGCAGAGCCTGTGCAGTTCTTCATTTTGTTTTGGTGGTTTAGTAATGTGGTAATGAAGGAGATCTTAACGAAACTAAGGTTATCTGAACACCATAATTCATAGCCAGGGAAAAAGACACCTCAGATGAGCACGGATTTTTTTCTTTCTTATTCTTCAAATGTAAGAAATGCTCAGTGCTTCACTGATTCTACCAAATTTTTGCACTGGAGATTAAAAAATTTCATATTCCTATTATCTAGAGGAATTCCACAGGATGGGTTTATGATTGCCCAAATCAATAAATTAAATTACCTCTCTGTGAATCTTAAGATATTATTGAAACAAAGCAGCAAACAGTAGTATACTGAATATAATCATACTTCCAAATTATATCTTGAATTATTGATGGACTATTGACCCACACAGAATATCTTTAATAATCCATTCCTAGCATCTACACTTAGAAATTTATACATCCTACCAATGTATTAACAGAAGGGTAGATGAAACTATAAAATCAATCTTTTTATCAATCTATCTTTTGTTAAAATCCATCAGATCATTTTACCATGTACAAGGTTAAACCTAAAAATTATTCAACATTAGTTTTACCAAGTTACAGCACGTAGGAGAGTTTATTAGGCCATCTTCATCTTTAGAAAAATTGATTTTTGACAATCTATATAAATTAAGAAAAATAATTAATTTTGGTTTTGATTACAAGAGCAATAAGATTAGTGATATGAACATAACACTAACCAACTGTGACCATTATGACTGTAACCAACTAACCATTACATTCCTTTAGTATAAAAACACCAAAATGAATAAGAAAGGTACCTCTTTTTTGCTGTGTTTTGTTTTGTTATGCTACCAAGGAACTAAATTTTGTTTAATTTTATTGGCATATAAACAAAACAGAATCAAAATAACTGCTTCATTAACATCTCCTCATCAGATCCTGATGCAAGCTTGCAGGGTTGCCAGTTGCGAAAAACAAAAGAAAATCAACCATTCCCTAAGGAAAAAACCCCAAACCTTGTAACTTTCTAGTGTTAAAACCTGCTTTTTGATTAACAAGATGGCTCTGGAGTCAGTGAAGAATAATAAATATGATCTCAGTATAAAGTACTGTGCAAATAACTTGCAGACACCAAAGCACTCCAATTAATATACAGCTCTGAAAATGTTTCTGAAGAATGTGTTTTCATATCTCTGCAAATCTCTACACAGTTTTGCATACCCATACATACATACGTATATATATATATACATAGCTTACTTAATATGCTTACATGTTGTTGAAAACTTTTATTGATTTATATACCTGATGTTATGCTAATGCAATATGTTAACACACTAGGAGAATCTATATTTGCATTCTAATTTGAATAGCAGTAGTCTATCTGTGTGAGTGGTTTTTTGACCACTCCACAAGAGCCTATCAGTTTTATTTCTCACATTCTCTGGCGGGCTTGAAGTGAAATGGGTGAGATTCAGGACAATTCAGTCAGAAGAAGTTGCTGGGCTTTTGAGGTCCACGGTAATGACACAGTGTATTAGAGCATGAGCAAAGATTATGGGGATTGTCTGCCCTTTCAGAAAAGCCACAATTTCTTGTGGCTAATACCAAAATAAAGTGAAACATCAAACTTGTATGACAATCTTCAACTTTTTGGTCTACCTGATGAAAGATGGACTAAAATATACTTCCAAAGACAAAAGTGTCTTACAGAAAGAAATTAGCCTTCCTAACCTGTGTGAATTCAAGTTTACTGCCTGTGTCTCCAACACTAAACTATGCACTGGTGTTCTAGTCACTGGGGGAGGCAGACAAAGCACACAGATTGAATATTCCTATACAAATAGCAAAACCCACTATCATCCCAAAGCTCATCTTCTGTATATTAGTGTTGTTAGGCATAAGCCTAAATCCCTGTTTCTCCTCTAGCTCCTCAGATCTACTATCCATAGTGTCAGAAAAAGCATCCGTCATCTCAAAAAGTGTAAGACAGAAAAGCTGACTAATGTAACATAAATCTCTGTGAAACACTTCACTCATATAAGTGCACACACAAACACACACACAGGGTTTGACCAAACTCTGTGTAATACATTGCTTCAAGACCAAACAGATGTTTGTATAATATCTCTTCTTTCCTGATCCTCAGGGCTGCCTGAGCACTGCATAATTCCTTCTGAAGTTTCAGTCCCTTTCTTACACTCAGGATCTCAGTAGCTGTTCTACTTTCCAATAGGAATCCATATAAACAGCTAGGGATGGTGGTGATACTATGGGAAAATACTCAATTGACTTCTTTTAGCAGTTTCAAGTCCCCTGCATTGTGATACAATTTAATCTGGTGTTATTATAAGAACTGATTTAACTTGGGACCAATTCTAGCTTGTTCTGTAGCACAGAAATAGGAACTAATTATTCTTACATTTTTATGAGTGTTCATACAGTAAAGCTAGCATTTATCTCAGTCTCCCAGATAATGGCAAAAAGTTGTCATTTCTCATTTTGAGAGTGAAGCAAATAATTGAAACAGATAAATGACAATTGCACTTGGTGTAAAGAAAATAAACCAGTAAACCAATAATATATTGTGAGCTGTCCAAGACATTTCCAAAGAAGGGTGTCTTGAAGTTAAATTTTTTGAGTGACCTTCTACAGTAATGTTGCATACAACATAAATTAGAAGAAATCACTTGGATATAAAGAGGAATGGTGTGATATATTGCAACTAGAAAAAATATTTATAAAGAAAGTAATTTTGAAAAATGTCTCCTGCATGTTTTCTTAGAAATAATGTAGAAAGTTTGCATCATGAAGATGAATAAAGACTTACATTCTTAGTCACAGTTTGCAGAGCTATGACCTCTGTCAAACTCTACATTTTAAAATAAGAAATTGATTTTCATTTGGAAATGAACAGCGTTCGTTCACCTGCATTTAAGCAATATGACAAAATCAGAAAACTCAGAAGGTTCGCCTGGGTTTTAAAGTAAATAGTCTGTTTTATAGCTTTTGAGGCTATCCATAGAAACTTATTCCCATAACTGCCATAACTTAACATATATTTATATAATGTTGGAGTGGGAGTGTTTTCCAAGTTATTCCCTACTATACTAATTTGTCTGCCTTTCATTGCATTTTCCTGATATATTTTTAGAAGTTAAAGTCTTCACAGCAGAATTGAAAATAAAAGGAAGGACTTCAGAATCCTGGATTGCAGAAATGGAATTCAAATAACCAGACATTTATTGCTGACTGCTGAAATCAAGCAAATTTGAAAGCCATATCCAAATATAGACAGGTTAGATCCAACCTAAGCTATTATTTTGATAAGGAGTGTGAAGGAAAAATAAGTCTTTTACAAATAATTTTTTTTTTGTTCTTGGCTTCTCTACTAGGAAGAGGCTGATTTTATGTTAGGATTGTAAATATCATATCTGAGACCTTTAAAAGAAGGTCCATTCCTATGCATCTGCATAATTACTGCTCCAGGCATAGAAAAATGAATAATCCCAAATGCTCCATGCAATTCCAAATCAGAGAAAAGAATTCAATCTTATTTATAGAATAAATAACAGGTGTCGTCAGGGTTGGAAGCTAATGAAACAGAGAAGTTCAACAAAACACAGCGCAATTCTTTTTGTTTGTATCAAATTAGTTGACTAGCTACCTTTAGTTATCTCACCTTAAAATTTGATAAGATACAAAGACAAGGCAGTCTCTGCTTTGATGTTGCTAGTCCAGATCAGTGTTTTGCTTTCCACATAGATTTTATTTTAGTGAGCAAAAATTGCCTCTGTCTCCAAAAACATTCTGCAGCGTGATGTGTGTTTCAAGCCAAAACCAACTTTTCCCCCAAAAGACCCATCTATTCTGAAGATGGAGAAAGGTACAGGTTACAACACAAGAGGTTATTACTGCTGATACTGTGTCTATTTCCCTGTGTGGATAGATATGAACCTATGAAAGCAGCTGCTGGATGCCCTGTTTTCATGCAAATATCCCCAGTGGTAACGAGCTGTGCAGCAGATCCTTGGCCAATGTACAAACCCGCCCGCTCTTCCATCATGCTGACATCTGAAGCACCCAGCAGAGAAAAAGAGAACGTGGCTTGTAAACAAATTACTTCTTCACTTATTATTTGGAGAAAAAGAAAAGGTAATGAATGAGCGAGAGAAATATTGGGTAGGATTTTGGGGCCACCTATGACTCTCATGCAAGTCTTGGCTGGTGCTGAGTGAGATGTGGAGCAAGAGCTCGCTTCTTCCCCTACAGTTACTTCCCCCCTGCTGGTTTCACTTTTCTATAAATACAATACTGAGACAGGAGGGGAACAGGGTATTGAATACAACTTGAATCCTGACTTGCCAAGAGGGTAGTGACACCTTTTCCTTGGGAACGGTCGCAATTAAGGGAATGATGAAACACAATGACTGGTGTTCAGTGCTCTGGTTGGAAAGTGTTTCATGGTGCTCTCCTTGCCAGGGATGGCAGTGGTAGCTCAGAGGTTAGTGGGGGGCATTTAAACTTCATTAAACTGAGCACGGGTGGAGGGTTAGCACTACATCAGCCTGAACACACAAAAATACCTCTCATAAGCCTGGGCAGATTGTCTGTAAAGAAACAGGCCATGGGTAGGCAGAAGCACCTTCAATCAACCTTTTTGTTCAGGGCCTCATTTAGTTTCCAACATGCACGTACAAATGCTGTTCTTTCACACATCTCTGCTCTTAAATTGTTGATTTTTTCAGGCTGAGATTTATACTCATATTTCAGAGCTGTGCCAGCCCTTGTGTGCTGTCCATAAGGTGGCTTTGAAACATATATGTGTGCACTTTATCTCCAAAAAAGAAAAAGATTCTTTACAAAGATCCCAAACTGTCTATGAGAGCAGTACAAGCATTTTAAGCACTACTAATGCTCACATGGACATGGGCCAAGCCACGTGAACAAATTCATTACTTTGTGCATTGTGCAAAAGGACAATTTTATGTCAGTAAAATACATATCTCAAAAGATAAAATCATGCAAACAATGATTTTTGGATGGGAGATTCCTCCTGCCTTGGCCTTGCATATGACAGCTCCACTTTTGTGAAAATTCAAAAACATTATGAAACAACACCCAGTATGAGATATTAGCTGGCACTTAGGCAGGAAGAACTCTGTCCTTGTAGTCAAAGAAGCTTACTAACTTCAAACACACATTTATCATGCCATTAACTTCGTACCCAATTTCATAAAGAGCAAAGCAGCCTTTTGAGGAGAACTCACTGCTGAATTAGAGCTCAAATACTTGTCCATTGTTCCTTTGCCACAGAACACAGGTTCCTGGTGACATTCAGCTAATGAATTTTCTTGATGATTAACTACCCGTTCTATGGGATCATTGTAATAGAAACATATTAGCTCCTGTTACAAGTGAGGTGGATGTGTCATTATTATAAGTGAGCTGGGTTTGATTTTTTTCCTCTTCTTGTCCTCCTTTTCCTTTCACAAAGTCTGAGCAAAACTTGGGAAGGTGTCATAAAAATTCAACATGCTGAAAAGAAAATGCTGCTCTATTGAACTATAAAATGTATTTAGGTGCAGCTTTTTCATTAATTGTTGAATTAGAAGAAAAGTAAAATGCAGACAGGGACATAAACTAGCTCCTGTTTGGAATTTTTATATTTATGTCCATTGTAATTGTAATTATACCGAGCATGCTCCAGAAGCAAGTGGAAACAAAAAAAGGCCATGAAGACACTGTAGATGTATTTCTCTAAGAACAGACCTTACAATTAACTGCAGAGATTCTCTTTCTTTTCTGTTGCCCATTTTCACTGCAGTTCACATTCTGAAAGTGCTCTGCTGTTGCTTAAACTGCACTGACATCTTGTGGCACTAAAATAGAAGAATCCTAAAAATTAAATTTTAAATCTTTATAAAATAGGAGTTATATTGTTTACCTTCAAGTGCCCCTGTCTTTAACTCCAAAGCTGGTTAGCATTTACTTGCTTGCAATCAGAATTGGGGTCAATCTGCCACAATCAACCTAAAATTTTGAGATGTCATGACAGAATTATAGAATGGTTTGGTTTGGAAGTGGCCTTAAAGATCCCCCAGGATAACATTTTTTCCTGTAAAACTGATTGTGTGTGAAGTCTGTTCACTAAAAATCCCATGTCTGTGAGCATATACACTCAGATCCTTTCTCAGACACATGCACCAAGAGACAAACCATTAATCTATAAGCTGGTGTTTTATCACCTTGGCAACAGCAAAGTGTTCAGAAAAACTTCAGATCTTTTTATCCCTGAGAATGAAGACAAGATACAGGCAATCACCAGCTGAATAAAAATCTCCTAGTGGAAGTCCATGTACAGTATAGAGAATTCAGAAGTGAATTAGGTTCCAGTTAATTCCAAAGGAATATTTTTTTCATCTTGTCAGAAGGTGAGGAAATAATTTGTGATGCCCCACTGGAGGCAAAGTAAAAAGCAAACTACTGCTATGCATAAAGAAGGTTTCATGGGGTGGTAGCTGCAGCCCTTTTTTTGTCTTTCATTGTATAATTCCCCCACTGAACGTTCCTAGATCCTGTGAGTGTTATCAGTGGTTTTATGATCATATCAAAGAAAACCACATGTCCCTAGGAAAACACAAGAAAATAGGTGCACACTTAAATCCTTAAGATAAAGCAGTCTCCATCACACTCCTGTTTGTATAATAATACAAACTCCAAATGCATTGCTGCTGCAGTATCTGAAAACACCTTGTAATATTGCATTAGTGCTCAAGACCCTGTGGAGATAGAGAAATATTATTCTACTCCTTTTACAAATGGAAAATTGAATAAGGGGGAGATGAAGTTGGTGTCCAACTGGAGAGGGAAAGCATGTGAAGTGAGGAATTTATGTCGAAGCATCAAATGTTTGTGAAGCAGCCAGCCTCTGAATTAGCCATCACATTGTTGTCCAGTTCATTTGTTTTGTCTCATTGTTCCTTCATGTGAAGTGTCTAATATCTGTGATCAGAGAATCACAGAAACATAGAAAGGTTTGGGTTGGAAGGAATCTTAAATCTAAGCCAGTCCCAACTTCCCTAACATGGGCAGGGATTCTTTCCACTAGTCCACGTTGCTCAAAGAGCTGTATAAGCTGGCCTTGAACACTTCCAGAAATGAGGAGGTGTTCAAGCACCACGTTCTGGGGTGTTTGCACAGAAGCTGAAAAATGGAATCCAAAGGAATTCCTGCTTGGAGACTAAGGAGGAGAAAAAGAAAGGAATACAGACAGATCAAAGTAAAACAAAATATTTTAATTTCTGAAAGCATTTGGCTTTGGGAAAAGATCTTTTCTTAAACACATTTTCTGACTTCTACTTACAGTTCTGCTTGCATCAACTCTATCTGAACTTTTGTGTGAGAATTCCATAAGTGCTTCAGAAAACCTGTTTTACTTCCAGTGTGCTTGCAAAAAGGCAATAAAAATGACTAATGGATTTTATCAAGACAGGCAACTGAAATTTTCCCAGTCACATCCATGAAGTCAAATATTTATTATTTGTACACAGGATATTTTCCTACTCCTAATGTACAATATTCCTATAATGCTATTGAAAGTAGAGTATTCCAGTAAGTTTCTTGGTTTTTCTTATGCTCAGTTTTTAGGCTTAATTGTTGTTTTTGCTGCCAAACTGCAGGCAGAGCTGGCAGTTTGGACATGCCTGAGGGACACCTTGATGGAACCTGTGGTACTACATGCAGGATGAGCAAAATACAGCTCACCCAAGCACTTGATAAACTGTATCTATTATTGCTAGAATATGGTATAATTGGGATATGTCTTGTAAAATAAGACCTTGTTTTAAATAAAAATCCTCTGGGCTACTAAGGTTTCCTTTCCCAAGAGCTAAAAAAGCATAATTATTTAACAATCCTGGGCAATATTGCAGCAGTTAAATAACCAACGAATAATCTTCATATATTGGTATGTTGACTTCCAGAAATCTGACACTCCAAGAATCTTCTCACAAAAGTTTATTATATTACTTATTTATTTCTCCTCTAATATTTTCATTCCTTTCTGCTATTAAATGTTGTTTATTTTTCTCTACATTTTCTTGCCTCCCATGTCCTCCACTTAAAAACCTAATCATTTGGAACAATGAGATAAGGCTGCACTATACATTCTGCTTTAACAGATTTAACTATGGAAAAACTCAAATTTAAGTCAATAAAGGAAAAATTTTACTACATACAGAAGAGCTTTGACCACTCCCATATGACCTTGACAAATGCAAAGTCCTGCTTGTGGGAGGGTTGAAAACCCCTCATTGCCAAATATTAGAGTTTGAGGATTGACTGTAACAATTCTACAGAAAAGTCTTGGGGCATGAGTCAGCAAAGAAGAGCAGCAGCATCCTGGGTTTCAAGAGGAGGAGCAGATTCAGAATATCCAGGGAAGGAATTATTCCCCTATAATTCGTACTTGTGACACTGTATCCCGTTTTAGGCACAGGTTTATTTTTTCACTAATGACATATTTTCATATATGACATGTTCCAATATCTATCCCAAGGAATTATAAAAATCAGAGAAAATTCATTAATTTTGGACCTCATGTATCACTTTTTTTCAGAAATACTGAAATAACCAAGCTATAAAAGTAGGGGTGGTAAACTAACTACAAAGATATTCATGCAGAAGAATTTTCAAGGGACAGTGATTTATTTGGTGATTTCTAACTGAAAAGATACTTTTTGCAAGAAAACATGGCAAATACCCAGGAGGAAGCTTGATTTTGCATTGCAAAGCAGTCCTTACCAACCTACTTAAGTTCATATTGGGTCTTGGAAGCCTGCATTCTTCAATGTGTTTGATATGAGTTCTTGGGAAAAAATGAAAACCTGTGTTGAGGGGAAGCCTCATCTATTTTAGACTTCTACTGGGATCCGAAATCAGTGGGATATTTTTTAATCCTCCTTTTTTTCACGCTGAGTAAACTTTTAACATATTNGGAAGGAATCTTAAATCTAAGCCAGTCCCAACTTCCCTAACATGGGCAGGGATTCTTTCCACTAGTCCACGTTGCTCAAAGAGCTGTATAAGCTGGCCTTGAACACTTCCAGAAATGAGGAGGTGTTCAAGCACCACGTTCTGGGGTGTTTGCACAGAAGCTGAAAAATGGAATCCAAAGGAATTCCTGCTTGGAGACTAAGGAGGAGAAAAAGAAAGGAATACAGACAGATCAAAGTAAAACAAAATATTTTAATTTCTGAAAGCATTTGGCTTTGGGAAAAGATCTTTTCTTAAACACATTTTCTGACTTCTACTTACAGTTCTGCTTGCATCAACTCTATCTGAACTTTTGTGTGAGAATTCCATAAGTGCTTCAGAAAACCTGTTTTACTTCCAGTGTGCTTGCAAAAAGGCAATAAAAATGACTAATGGATTTTATCAAGACAGGCAACTGAAATTTTCCCAGTCACATCCATGAAGTCAAATATTTATTATTTGTACACAGGATATTTTCCTACTCCTAATGTACAATATTCCTATAATGCTATTGAAAGTAGAGTATTCCAGTAAGTTTCTTGGTTTTTCTTATGCTCAGTTTTTAGGCTTAATTGTTGTTTTTGCTGCCAAACTGCAGGCAGAGCTGGCAGTTTGGACATGCCTGAGGGACACCTTGATGGAACCTGTGGTACTACATGCAGGATGAGCAAAATACAGCTCACCCAAGCACTTGATAAACTGTATCTATTATTGCTAGAATATGGTATAATTGGGATATGTCTTGTAAAATAAGACCTTGTTTTAAATAAAAATCCTCTGGGCTACTAAGGTTTCCTTTCCCAAGAGCTAAAAAAGCATAATTATTTAACAATCCTGGGCAATATTGCAGCAGTTAAATAACCAACGAATAATCTTCATATATTGGTATGTTGACTTCCAGAAATCTGACACTCCAAGAATCTTCTCACAAAAGTTTATTATATTACTTATTTATTTCTCCTCTAATATTTTCATTCCTTTCTGCTATTAAATGTTGTTTATTTTTCTCTACATTTTCTTGCCTCCCATGTCCTCCACTTAAAAACCTAATCATTTGGAACAATGAGATAAGGCTGCACTATACATTCTGCTTTAACAGATTTAACTATGGAAAAACTCAAATTTAAGTCAATAAAGGAAAAATTTTACTACATACAGAAGAGCTTTGACCACTCCCATATGACCTTGACAAATGCAAAGTCCTGCTTGTGGGAGGGTTGAAAACCCCTCATTGCCAAATATTAGAGTTTGAGGATTGACTGTAACAATTCTACAGAAAAGTCTTGGGGCATGAGTCAGCAAAGAAGAGCAGCAGCATCCTGGGTTTCAAGAGGAGGAGCAGATTCAGAATATCCAGGGAAGGAATTATTCCCCTATAATTCGTACTTGTGACACTGTATCCCGTTTTAGGCACAGGTTTATTTTTTCACTAATGACATATTTTCATATATGACATGTTCCAATATCTATCCCAAGGAATTATAAAAATCAGAGAAAATTCATTAATTTTGGACCTCATGTATCACTTTTTTTCAGAAATACTGAAATAACCAAGCTATAAAAGTAGGGGTGGTAAACTAACTACAAAGATATTCATGCAGAAGAATTTTCAAGGGACAGTGATTTATTTGGTGATTTCTAACTGAAAAGATACTTTTTGCAAGAAAACATGGCAAATACCCAGGAGGAAGCTTGATTTTGCATTGCAAAGCAGTCCTTACCAACCTACTTAAGTTCATATTGGGTCTTGGAAGCCTGCATTCTTCAATGTGTTTGATATGAGTTCTTGGGAAAAAATGAAAACCTGTGTTGAGGGGAAGCCTCATCTATTTTAGACTTCTACTGGGATCCGAAATCAGTGGGATATTTTTTAATCCTCCTTTTTTTCACGCTGAGTAAACTTTTAACATATTTCTGAGTTTCACTGCAAATACTTTTAGCGTGCACTTATTTCCCATTGCATCAGGTAATTATTAGAGATACCACTTCCCTGCACAGACTGAATTCACTTTTGTGCTAATTCAACATAAACCTGTATTTGCACTTCCACCACTCACAGCAAGTCAGCCCCTCAGAGCAACTCAAAGCGCCTTCAGTTCAGCATGCCTGAGAATACACCATAACAAGATGCTCCATTTCAAAGGAAGAGATTAAATTAGTTTTTTAAATACAAAATATGATGTGATGTGATATTCGATGTGCAGCTTTGCTCTATTTTAACAACACTAGAGGCATGAATGTTTCTGTTTGTTATTACTAAAGAGCTTTAAGTGCTGTTACAAGGATGTTTTTTAAGAAATGTAAATAAAGTCTATGTAAGGCAAATTAAAAGGACATACATTATACTCTAAATTTTCTCCAGTTAATACAATACAACATTTCAGGCTTACAGCTAAAATAGCAGGAGAAATTTATTTGTTTATATGAAAACTTTTTTGGGGGTAGTACAAATATAAGTGGCTTTTAGAGGCATAGTTTTAATCTTTTTCACACTTTTCCTCCCAACATTGATTTTATATTCCACTCAATCAAAACCTGATTTACTTCAGAATGAAGGCCACAGGCACTGGAATTTGTGTTTTAATGACTGCCTCAAAAACAAATGTTGTGATATTCTGAGGAAACATTTTAAACAGTTACAGCAATGTGACCATGGAGAGACTATTTAGAAAAAATTTTCCCAAAAAATTTTCTTTTTACCACTTTGCTGAAGTCCAGCTTGGTGCACTACTTCCAATTGGTTTTATGGAAGTCTCCTTCAGAACATTTGAATAAAACATTCAGGGGTTTATGACTGAGGCAATTCATTCCAACAACAAAAATAAAAGTTGACAACATAGTGATTCAAAAGTAAGAAGGGGTTGCAAGAAAAAAATATACAAAAAATACAGATGCTTTTGTCTTATCACAATGGACACATCACATCCATCAGATGCAAAGACAACTTCTTAGAAGTTTGATGAAATTTGGTTTAAATAGACTGGTTTTGTAGGCATGCATGTTTCTTGTCTATTGTGATGTTTTAGGGACAGAAGTGTAATTTCATCTTCTTGTTTACCCATAAAAGAAAATATTTTCCTTGACAGTCATACTTCACGTTAAAGTGTTCAGTATTAGAAAATGGTTTTAAGCAGCACTCCAAAAAACCAAAAACCAAAAATTTTACAGAGACTATATTGCATCAATTTTTTGTTTATATCATCTTATATTTTGCAAACATAAACTGCAGTGGATAGGAAGGTTGTTTTGAGACTGGCAGATAGTACAGAAACTTTTGGCTGCTGAGGATTTTGGAGTGGTTTTATTTGGTTGGTTTTGTTTCGTTTGGGGGTTTTTGTGGGTTTTTTGGGGGGTTTTTTGGTTTGTTTGGGTTTTTTTGGTAGGCTTTTTGGTGGGTTTTTTTTGTTGTTGTTGTTGTTTTTGTTTGGTTTTTTGGTGGGTTATGGTTATTGGTAGGAGTTTTTTTGAGATATTAGAACAGTTTCTCAAAATACTAGTCTGCAAGAGTCAGCCATACAGTTTCACACAGGTAATAGGAATAGGCACCAGCCAAGCAAGAATCCAATTTGTAAAAGCATTCACTTTATCACACCATCCTAGAAAGATGCTCTATGTGGTAACTACCTGAACCATTCATAATAAATGACCCCAAGGGAAAAGTGATTAGTCTTATTTCAGCTGTTAGTTTAGCAAGGTGAAACACATTACAGTAGAAGAAGATTGCCTTACTGATACAAATTTAGAGGCACAAATTCAGGGGCCCAATAAATGGGCACAAAATCTAGAGGTATGCCATTTATTTCAAGGAACTTCTTTGCTGAAGGAAGGGTGGGGAGGCTTATTTTTAAAACAAGCATGGGAAAATAATGATCTCTTCTGGCATATACATGGACTGGTCATATGGTTGACATATAAACAAGCATAGGATCATGTTAAACAGATGGCACGCAAAACATTCCTTTATTGCTCTAATTCCCAAGAGAGAAAACAATTGACACACAAGATATGCTATGACATAGCACATCTCACAGCCTGCTTTGCATTTAGGTGAAATATTACATAGTACTGTTTTCTTGAAATGGGATGTTCTAACACAGTCTTGGTCTCAAAGATCTCCCCACTAAAGTTTCTTAGGTTTTTGTTTGTTTCTGCCTTCTTACAGAAATGTAGTGGTCAAAGTCAACTCCAATTTCAGCAGATGATGCAAAGAGCATTAGTCTTTCCCAGCAGCCTTTTGCAGTGGTCCATCACCACTCATCTTGTGCAAAGGAAGCACAACATGAAACACAAATCTACTTGTGTATTTCATTTTAAGTAATTAGTGAGACATGTAATATCTGCCTGCAACCAGGTCCTGTAATACATGTAGCCACTGGAACTGTTCAGAATGAGATCTGAGCACCGTGACAGACAACATGTTCTATCAGCTTCCCCGGACACTGGATTTCCACCTCGTATTTCTGGCAGTATGGTATAACTTGGTTTTTTATAGCGAGGAAGTGGTTAAGAGAGAAGGGTATTGATTTTGCTTCTAATCTAGCATAAGCACAATGAATGACTAAACAATACTCATAGGCAATAATACTCCATGATAATTTAAGTTTTATAGCAAATGGGTTTAATCTTCTGTTGAGATGAGTCTCTGACAAAGTTTCCATGAGCTTCTAAGAGAAATCACATGCTGATTTTCTCTTGCAAGGGCTATAGAATAGCATTAAAGATGCTTGACTGAAATAGATAACATTCACTCAATTATCAGCGCCAGTTATCATAGAGATTTTTAAAATTTTCCCACTAAAATCTCTTAGCAATATAAAATTGTTCTTTCAGTTTCTTTAAAAGATGAACAGTTTTATCAAAAAGAAAGTATCACGATCCTCCTGGCCTTTGTTTCCTTACAATCATTTCTGTCTGCAAGGCTCTGCCTTCAAACCCTCCATACTGAGATACAGTATTTCACTATTTTCTATTGAGTAACTCCTTCTACATTCCCAACTCATTGGAATGTAATATGGTTTTTATTCATATCTTATGCTTGTCTTGTTGCATTATAGCATTATTGTGATTATTAATCCCTTCATCATGTAACAGTAATACGTGATAAATCGGTCCTCTGTTACCAGTCTGGAATTGTTATTTGCTAAAGTGATGCCTTTTACCTCTGATAAAAATCTTGCATTAAATTTTCTGCCAGTAAGATCTTTTAAATCATTAATTTGACTGAGGAGTGATGCAAATGACCGATGAAGAGATTTTTCTGTCTTAATCCCAGTAATGAATCCTTTATCTGTAAGTAGACAGTTTTTCTATTTTCAATATGGGTCTGTTTAAAGTGTTACAAATATACAGGATGAGAACTGACTAGGTTGGAGGTTTTTCCTTTCTGCATTAAAGCACCTCTGAATTCACACAGATTATTTTTTTTAATTTTTAACTTTGTGATTTCAGTGAAAGGGACAGATTGTTTTTGCACAAAGATGTTAGCAAGGGGACTTTGAGATGCTACCTCCATGATCTTAGTCAAATTAATTGTCACTCTAGGAAGTGGTGAGTTTTTTTGTCCCCACCTGAAAATGAAGACAGAAATGGGCATTCCACCCCCTCCCTTCCCAAATTTTCTTTGATTTTCCTATTTAGACAAAGAGGTCTTTGTCACTAGGCGTTCATTATTACATCTAGGTATTTTAGGCCTCTTATCTCTACTGGGGCCGTTACTTATTGTCTAGATATACATATATGGTATTAAGAATACAAAATCATAGAGAAAATGCTTCACCACTTAAAATGTAGCACGTGAGAGTGAAATTGATATAGTTTTATTCTTACCTGTCTAGTGTCTGTAGAAATTCTTGATTAAAACCAATTAATACAAATTATAATCTTGGATGCTTTTCATACCATCCTATCAAAGTCATCATAACTAAAGAATAAATTTAAATATTTATATATATTGAAAGTTATTTGAAATAGGCTAAAGAACATCAAAACAGCCATTTCAAAATGAAGTTCAAACTTCTTGTCTTTTCTTTCAAACTTAGTAGCTTATTCAACTCACTAAAGAGAAGGTTGAAGGGTGACCTGGTCATTGTGTTGAAGTACATTAATAATAACAATACCTCTTTGGGGGAAGCTCTGCTTGAAAAATGTGTAACAAAAACATTCTTGAAAGTGGAACTTGGAAAATTAAAATTTGATCTATTTTACTTCAGTAATGTAGTTTTGGGCAGTGAGAGAATTAAAATGTTATTTAATCAAGTTAACTTCAGACAGAAGCCTTGTTATCCTGTGAGAGGAGAGAAAGAAGATCTCACTCACAGATACCAGAAAAAGAAATTTTTCAGAGATAGGGTTGTAAAGCATTGGAACAGATTGCCTAGAGAAGTGGTAGAAATTCCATTCCTGGAATTGTTCAGAAAAAGTGTGAATATGGAGGACATTGTTTAATGGTGAACATGGTGGTGGTACTAGTTTGATGGTTGGACTTGATGATCTTAAAGGTCCTTCCCAACCCTAATGATTCTATGATTCTATTAAAAAAAAAAAATCAAAGGCAAATGCTGCACCCAGCCTTGAGGGAGGTTGAAAAGACAATGGAAGGAACCACTAACTGGTCAGTCTTACCCCAGTCCCTGGAAAAGCCATGGAGGTCAGTCCTGGAACACATTTCAGTGTACATGAAGGAGGAGGTAATCAGGAAAAGTCAGTATAGATTTGTGAAAGATAATCCAGAGTTGATCCAACAATTGCCTTCTGTGACAAAAATGTCTAGATATCTGGCTAAGAAGAGAGCACTGGCTGTCATCTACCTTGTCTTCAGCAAGGTTTTTGGATCTGTCTCCCTCCTCAGGGACTTTCAAAATTCTTTCTAAGCAACTTTGTTTGAATTCAGGTTTAACCATGAAGTAGTGTGGTTACCTCTGTCTGGAGTTCCTAAAAATGGATTAGAGTCTGGCATGCTTTCCTCCAGCTACTAGTACATTTTCTATAGTTTATGAGAGATTTTATGTCCCTAGACAGTGAGCAGTGCTCATTCTGGACTTTGTAATTATAGCTCCTTTTGTGCATGTCTACCAATGGACCAGGATTTCTGTGTTGCTTTTAAAGCATGGATGTTATCCAGAGATGTGTTCTAAATCAAAAATCACATGGTGGAGAAAGGCCACAGGGGAAGACTTAAAGATAAGCCATCAGGAAAAAAGACTTTTTCCTAGATTTTTTTTTCCATATTAGATGTAATATCAGGCACCAAACAATTTTAAATGCAGATAAATTATAACTATTACTGCAAATATGTTCTTGTGGCTCTTTCAAACAGACATGAAAGAAGTTATGGACAAAATGTTGTGAAAAAACCACACAAACCTTATAATCAAAATGGCTTGTGGGTCTATCATTTCAATGTAGCTTTGTTGTTTCATAACACAGGACAATCAAGCAGATTAGGATTTGTCATCACAAACACTGTGTGAGCTGCACTACAATTACCTTGTTACTCGACCATCTAAAGGCTTGTTGCTGCCTTAGGCAACATCCCTCGTGCTGTGTCATTGTGCCTTATCATAAATTATACTCATTAACAGTGTATGAATAATGGTGACTTGCAGATGATTTCAAATTTTATTTAAAACCTTACTGTGTGGAAGCCTACCTCCTGCTGGATATCCAAAAGGCCATCCATAATAAATTGTTTACTTTTCAGTTTGTGGTTGTTCCTAATTCTGTTGCCTGTTTTACAAATCTTTACCCAATGTATTAGAGGCATAAGTCATGAAGATTCCTGGTTGTGCAACTGAAAGTGAAACAGCATGAAAGGCAGCAGCAGCTGGTACGAAGACTCAAGAGTTTTGACCATCTTCTGGTCTCTATCCTATTAATCTCAGGCAAGTAATTTTGTCTTTGAGTTCCCACTGGTTGTCTCCTCTGGAGAACTTATTACTTAATGAGATACTAAGACTCTACATTAAAATAGGATTTCTGTAATACGATATCCTCTACTCCTAATTTAGGTTTCCTAAGCAATCTGCTGAGAGAGGGAAAAAAAGAAAAAGATAAATTTCCATACAAAAACAACTCACCACAAAAACACACCCCAAGAGCCAACCAGGATTTCCAAGCACAAGAGTAACTTTTTTGCAAAGGGCTGTCTTATCTCAGTAATTCGCATATATTGATCAACTTCAGAAGAGATTAGACAAATACTGTGTAGTTTTTCTGGACCTCAGTGTGCATGTAGAGTTCTGAATATAGAACAGCAGCTTGAATTTAAATGTTCTCTGAATTGTCTTCTCAGCATGCTAAATTCCCATTTCAAATTAAACATCCATATAGCAAACAGAAGAGTTTACTTAGCTGTTTCATAGAATGTCTCGGGACTAGATCCTAAACTCATAAATATTATTTATATTTACATTTTAAGTTTTTTTACAGAAAAGGAAGGCATTTTTAAAACACACTGTGAACTTAACTTTTTTAAAATGACAATGAATTCTGGACAAATATCAATCACCCAGACTGATATTCAGCCAGAGAACTTTTCTGATATCACAATATTTAGAAAGACCAGAGCTGTCTTTCAAAATCCCCAATCTTTCAAGCTAGCTAGAGAGAAGCAGAGAAATCATGATTTAGATTTGAGAAGCATTTACCTCAAACATCGTACTCATCTACCCTGTCAAAATAAGGTGCAAAGGACCTATCTTGGACCCTTATGCTGATGTCAGCCCTAGAAAGCTGGGACAGAGACACTACCTCAAAAAGCTCTGCCCCGAAAATTACTATGAACTTTTAGTAGACCATCATATTATCCAAATGCAGTTTGCATCTGCACATCAACTATCCTTGCTTCTTTGAAATTAGTGCAATAAGTGCACCAGATAAAGCTGGTCTTGTCTGTTTCACAAAATATATTATTCCACTTTTCACTGTAAACAATATTTCATGTATATTGATAATAGAATTGCTTTCTGCTCCTTTTTATGGGTAAAACTCAGCATTCATCAGCCACACTTTTTAGGTCAGACACTCCTAACAACTACTCTTTTTCTACTAGTGTTTGTAGATGTAACAAAGAAGCAGCAGGATATAAAATCTATTTCCACCACTAACACAGATTTACAAATGTACAGACAGCACTGAACCTGTCTCTTCTGAGTTGCTTACTGATTTATTATGTTTTCCTTCCTGAATGCACTGTATAGTGTTGAAAACTTTATAGTCATCTTGAGAATCAGAAAGTTGTACATTGTAATATTGACTTGATAATTCTTCAATGTTGCTTTTTTCAGCAAGTTAAGATAATGTATGATTATCATCCCTCATCTAGTTTCATCACCTATAAATCCTGTTCACAGGTGCTTGCAGATGGATCAGAAAATCACCTCATTCCATTTATAAATAAAACCTCTGCATGTATATCTTATTTTAAGAGATAGCACATTCACCTGGGAAAAGCATTTCAAAGCTTCTTGGGATAACTATTTTGATATCTAGGTTATAGAGAATGGGAGTAGTATCCACTGTTTTTATAAAGAAAGTGGAATCAGATTCTACCTAAAGATGTACAGTGGAAGAGGAATAGGCAGTATCAACAAGGGGAACCACAGAAATTTCAATTAACTATGAGGAAAAAATAGTGGATAATTAGAGTGATGAAACACTGGAAAAGGTTGCCCAGGTTGGTTGTAGTGTCTCCATCCCTAAAGATAAGCAAAACTCACCTAAACAAAATACTGAGCAACCAAACTTGTTCTTGAAGATAGTCTGAGCTAAGTACAGCTTTGGAACAGATGATCTACAGAAGTTTCTGCCCATCTGAATTTTTTTATTTGGGTGCCTGAGTTTCTGTTTACTCGTTTGGGAATTATCTACACTAAAATGTTATTATTTTGAATTGTTAGCAATGAAATTGCTCAAGGCTTTCACCAGAGGGATGAAAACTGAACAAAAGATTGGCACATGTTAATGAGAGGTAGAGATGTAGAATATAGTGGATATAATATACTAATATACTTTAGCGGATAAAATAATTAAAAAGAGGCAGAACACTGGACTTGGATGGTCTAACGTTAATATAGAAAAACTAGGACTCATCATGATCACAAAAGTAGTTCCCTCTGTTTCTGAAAAATATCACAGAAGGCTATAAAATCCTAAGTTTCCCAGTAAAAACAATTTCAAATTTTAGTGTTTTCTTGATATGCAAATATTTTCTAATATTTTATGAAATGACTGAAATTCAGACATGTTTTGAAAACTTTTTTCTTTTCTCACATTGCATATGGTGAATTACTACAGTATGACATCAAAAAGTGCTTTTCAGTTATTAAGTCACCTGAAGAAAACACAGTCACTGACCCTTTACATAAAATGAGGAAATAAATATAATTCTCAGAAGTCAATCCATTTTGAGACAACACACAAGTTTCTGTTCCAACATGAACTTACAAATGCCTTAACAAAGGTGTACAAAGATAATAATGTTCAAACAGAAAATGAGAAACAGAAAGTATTTATGAATACACTGATGTGCTTATAAACAGCAGATCACCATGTCAGGTTTAGGAGCAGTTCTAGTTGAAGTATTCAGAATCATTCTATTTATCTGAATGCCAGTGAGGAGTGAGAGACACCTCCAGTGTCATTCATGTCAGAGGTAGAATGAATTGTCCTCTGGAGGTGTTTTTTCACTAGGCTAAGCTAAGTAGCTAAACTAGCTAAGAAAAGAGCTTACTCCTCACTTAGGATTTTCATGTTAGTCAAAATTAATCCAGGCTTAATTTATCATATCATATGGAATAGCCTTTTTCTGCTTCAAGAACTGACATAAGCAGTAGCATAAAGCAACTTTACAAAAATTAATGGGATAAATCTGAAATGGTTACCTAGTTACACCAAAATTACTGGCAGAGCCCTACAATATTTTTTTATCAAAATTATACCATTAAAACTATTTGATCAGAGCTATAACAGAAATGTTTGACACAGCTAGGGCTAGAATCAGGCTCTGACCCTTTATCTAAATCTGTACCTATGGGTACATCTCCATAGTTAAACAATGGATCAATGGCTGCATGTTACTACTGAGGCCAAACTGCACAGCATGCTTCTCCATGCAGCTGAATTATTTTCTGTGGTAAAATAGGATAATTTCAAACATGCTTCCAGATTACAGTAACCTGTGGTTTATGATATTCTTCAGATCATGGTGGATGCTTGTTGGAAGCACACAATGCATGACAAAGTTTATGACACAGTCTAGGTCCTTTCTAGTTTAGTTACACAGATGGATCATGAAATCTAGTTTGGCAAGGAGAGGTTGTAGAACTGGGATGATGTTCTGCCACAGATCTCTCTAAATTATGCTGGATGAAAACAGTGTTAGGGGAGATGATCTGTGGCATCTAGTTTTGGACACCTTCTTAATCAGGTTCTAACAGTCGTTCAACCAGAGTAAGGTGTAATGTTCTTATATAAATGCCAGTTTTTCAAAGGAATTTCCTTATTCTGGCAATATTTTCTGTTCCTTCCTGAAGTCTTTCATAAGTTGTTTTCCAGCTTCCTCATATATAGGTACCACAGCTGCACTGGGACCCGGTAGCTGCCTATAAAGTGAAGTTGAACACAGTGTAGTCTGGAGAGGCAGAGAACAAGCCAATAACACTGTATTATTCACTGCTTGATTTGATTTCTGGTCAGTGGTGTGATTTCCCCAGAATGAACTGTGACATTTCCTACAGCTGCCTCCTCAGCATAGAAAATAGGATTCTGCTCACCTGGGACTGCCACAAGGGAAAATGCTTGCCAGGTCTAGGTCTGTACACAGTGTAAGACAAAAAATTCTATTCAACTCTGTGATACAGCTCAATCATAATGATTGCTTTTAGAAAAACAGAAAAACAACACATAAAAATACATGGGGAGGACCCATTCTTGTTAACATTTAATATTTTCATATAAACATAATCTTTCCTCAAGATGAGTTTAAGATTGCAATCTTCTTCTGTAGAGATGCAAGACTTAATGCAAAAAATTATAAAATGAGCATCTTCCTGATAGCATTTCTGTGTGCATTAAAACAGAAACATCTGTTTTACTTGCCTTTTCACCTTAGTGTATTTTTTAACACATGTATATAATTTTATTCCACAGATTTGGTTGACTTGCTTCAACAATCATTTCACAACTAAAAGAGCTCTAAAATGGTCAATAAGACAATAAAAGTTTCAAATAAAAATGCTCCCCAATTGTGGCAATTTCATAGAACTAGATCCAAGTTTTTTGTAAAACATGTTGTGTCTGTTTTGCTTCTATAAAATCCATTTATTAGGGAGTACATTTTCCACAGGGAAAATCACATCATGCTTTTTGATGCAAATATTTTATCAAGAATTCATAGGCAAGCTGATTTGATGGATTCCCCTTACAAAGCATGTTTAGTTTTTTTTTTTTTATTAGTGCCTTGAAACGATGGATACCTCAAGTTATAGGTACAAGAGCAGCTTAAAATAACTAGTTTAGTACCATGGAATGGTAACATAACCTTATTTTGACCTCCAGAAATAATTGGGTTCATATATTTGTGGATTCTCATTTATTATTAGATATGTTAGTAGCTAAGTGTTTTAAAGGTTGCTTCTGCAAATAATAAAATATCCGTTTGATGGCGTATTTTTCATTACAGCAACATACAACATAAGAGTAAAAACTGTATGGAAGTAAATGGCTAAATCCTTCAGGGCTAACTCCACTTGAAAAAGTTTTATTGGAGATAATACAAATAGTTTGAGTATAAGAAATTACTACAGTAACACGGAGGAAGGTTTTTTTGTCACCTTTGAAGCAGAATGACCCAGCCACCACAGAAGTTAATAGAAGGCTTTCCTTTGGAATGGAAGAGAACCTGCTCCTGAAAAACACCCTGATACCTTGACAACTTCTCCAAAACACATCAGATTTTATATTCTGTGTATGTACCATACCACTGAAATCACATATACTTCTGCCACCACCAAGCAGGAGTTTTAGGAATGACAGATAAACTGCACCACTGAGAAAAGTTGTTGCTTCATCTCCAACATGTTCAGAGACTTATTCAGTTGACTTAAAACCAAGTTATGTTGCAAAACAAAATAGTAAAAGCTAAATCACTTTCCTTCAATATGAACACACATTTGCAATGGCAAAGATTTGTTTTTGGAACCCTAATTGAAAGTTCTGCCTGTATTACAATGAATCAAATAATTGTTTGAATTAAACTGCATGTCATGATGGTCTTAAAAGAGCAATCCAAGAAAAACATTCAAACAAAACAAGCTGAAAATATAAACTATCATAACTTAAAACAAAAGGACTTACCAATCTGTCAGTGATGTTTTCATGCCAGTCTTAGCAGTAGTTGAGGCCTGGAGAAAAGAGAAAGCAAAAAGATTTGTCTCAGTTGCTTTATACAGCAATGTAGGAGTCAGAGGAGGGTGTCAGTGAATCAGATGCCTCAGGTCACTGGAGTCACCGCCAACACATCAGTGCAGCTTCTCAAGTTCTCTGTGATGACACAGATTTACACCCAAAGAGCATCTCAGAGCAAGTATAAGTGCAGAAATTCATGGTTTTATATTTTCTGTAGATGCCTTTATGATATACAAGCTGGATTTTTTTAATTATTAGAAAACTACACAAAATTAAATTTCTTATATTTCTATATAATTTATATTATCGTGATATTATCATGATAAGTGGCTAATTTCCTAAAATCACACAATGTGGTGCAAGTCAGATATCTTGAACCAACTTCTACTCTTTAGCTTTTATTTATCAGGCAAATTGAACAAAAAGATATTAAATGTGGTTAAAACATTTTTGGTCTTGTTCTTGTGAAATGAAAGCCACTGAACTGATACAAAAGTTTATAAAAGAGTGGCTGTAACAGTTGAAGACACAAGTACTGGTTTTGAGAGCAATAAACAATATCTAAACTGTAGGTTCTTTAGGAAAGAAATATTTTATTGTAGATAGAATTTTGGCATAAATGAGAAGCCAGGATACACTAAAAATATTATAATATATTCAGTGATAAGAAAACCTGAAATCAAGATGTTTACTCCTTTTCTGAAATACAGCATATTTGGTTACAATTCAATTCTGACCAATTAAAAAAAATATTTATAGTAATCAAGTCAGACATTCCTAGCCTATAGGGCATATGCAAAGGTACTGGGTCTACTCTCTTTTCATGTAATTGTTAAAATAAGATTCCATTAATTTGGTGGGTATTAGTAGTGCTCAAACAGAAGACAGAATTAAGCTATTTCTCTGTTTTTTCAGATTATCTTCTTTTCAAAATCTGATCAGCTTCACCAAAATTGAATTGTCAGATGAGATATTACAGCTAAATTCATCATGGCTTTAAGCTGCACTGAAATATTTACATGAACTGAAACAAATTTAATGAAAGCAGTGAAGACGCTAAATGTTATTGGACTAAAATGCCAATTACTTGTAAACACAATGGACAAATAAGCTTCTTCAAACCCATTATTTCAGAGTATAAAGGCTTTTATATGAGCAGCTGAAATGTTCTATATACAGGGGTTTAAGAAACTGTCACTAAAGCCATTATGATACTTTAAATAGTGACAACACTGGCAAAAACACTGGTAAAAAATGGCACTCCACAGAATGTAATCTCAGCTCTGTTTTCCTTTAATACCACTCACTGCATCAGACCTGTAGTCTGTGTAGAGAGGCTTAATACTTTATCTGAAGAAATCCCACTCAGTCTCCTTCACGAGCAGATAATGACAGAAGTATTCCTAACAGCATTAGTCATTTACAAACACTGGTAAGTATTACAGGATTTTATTCCAACATCATTTTATGCTTCTGTGGTTCAGAACTTTAATGAATTAGATTGCATTTCTAGTAGGAGGCTGTCTGGGATAAGAATGTCAAATAAATATCTACTTAAACTGTCTGTTTTCAAGCTTTTTACAGATTCTTTGCTTCAAACGAGCTGATCACACCATAAAAACAGACAGATAAACACAACAAATCTGTGCAAATAATTTTGGTTTTTTCCAGCTCCACATCAACCTTAGAGCTAAAATTTAATTAATTATTACTAGTGATGGCTTATTCTTATCAGGATCAGAGACAAGAAATTTAAGGACATCAGTCTGAGGAGTTTGATATGTTTCTGTTTAGTTTCTTCCTGCTATCCATTATGTTTTGATTTTGAAACTGTTCTGAAGATATATCTGCTCAAGAGATGGTTGTGGATGTGTATCATTATTAGTCTGATTTTTTCTACAACTCACACCAAGCAATTCTCTCAATATTTACCTCCACTACACAGCTATTTACAATGAAAACTGTTACTTATTTTCAGCATGGCTAACCACACACTGAAAATAATGGGGTAGGAATAGCATGAAACAGAGGGAAGAACCATCAAATATAACAGAACAGCTGTGAATGCAGACATGAAAGGCAGAAAAGATTCAGCCTACACAAAAATTAAGAAAAATAAATGGTTTTGATTAATTTATTGCCCTCTACAACTTCCTGAAAGGTGCTTGTGTCAAGATGGGGGTCAGCCTCTTCTCTCAAGCAACTAGTGATAGGACAAGGGGAAATGGTCCCAAGTTGCACCAGGTAAGTTCAGGCTGAAAAGAGTGATCAAGCTTTGGAATAGGCTGCCCAAGAAAGTGGCAGCGTCACCACCCCTGGAAGCGCTCAAAAAAGGAGCGGATGTGGTACTTTGTGATATGTTTTAGAGAACATGGTGGTATTCATGAAGGTTGGACTGGATCTTGGAAGTCTTATTGAACCTTAATGATTCCATGCCAGCTGGTTTATGTTGTGAAATATTTCCCAAAAGGCATGGAGTATTCAAAAAAAAAGCCATGTAAGGTTTTATGGAACAGTGCTGTTACCCAAGAAGTGGTTAAACATCCAAACAGTGTTTTCTGTCTCTGACTCTTTTGAACTACTATGAACATAACTGAGGCAAAAAAAGTAGAAATTATTTTGAGTGGCAAATTAGCTCCCACTGTCAGATTGTAAAAAATCTGTTTAGGTGAGTGTCCAGTAAGCCCATGGAAAGAATGGTTTCTGGAGTACCTCTTGATTGTTTTTATAATTAAATGTAACTCAGAGAAAAGAAGATGTGAATTCCCAGCATTTCAGCTTTTCTTTCACTTCTGTATTCCATTCTTTATACTTACATATAGCTGATAATTGTAATCAGTAGCCTGTCTACTTATACATAGAAGCTTTACTGAGATATCAAAAAAAACTTTGTCACCTCTTTAATGTCCTTCTGCAAGAATAAATACTGATGTTTCACCAGGAATGATGGATCCTTAAATTAACAATCACTTAAACAGTCCATGCTAAAGCCAAAGAAGATTTAATTTAAATAACGGTGACACACAAATTGCTTAGATAAAATAGTAGCCACATTAAAAATCTGTTATGAAGAAGGTGAAAATAGAGAAAGTTTCACTTGGATCATTACAATGATGAGGAAAAAGCCAGCTGGCAGGAGTGACCACACTTAATATAACAAATCACAAGGACATTTTAGAGGCATCTGTCACATGCTAGGGTCTCATGAAAAGGCAAAAATACAGCAACAACCTCAAATGATGTGTCAGTCATGCCCTGGTACTAGTTCTGTTTCAAAAAATGCATTATTGTAACACCAGAACCACAGCATAGATTAATTACCCATACATAACTTAATTAGCCATACATAAGAAACATTTTTATTAAGAAATCAGGTGAGTTACAGTTAGGATACACTGTATTTCAGTTTGCTAATCCAGCCTTGGATCAGTCTCTTTGTGCATACATACCATGAAAATCCTGAATTACGCTACCTGAGCCTCAGCCAGTTCACAGACAAACAAGGGTAAGGAATTGCAGTTATTTTTGCACATGCTTTTTTTTTTTTCTGTATAAACCAGTTATTGATGATTTCATGTCATTCCTCCAGTCTTCTATGTGGGTGTAAGAATACAAGGTCTGTTCATTTGATTATTCTGAAATTCTAAGTAATTTTGGTGATGGTGGGAAAGCTCTAAGTAATCATTCACTTTTTGAACTATGTAATCTAGAGAGTATCCATTTGCAATAGAGGACCACAGGGCCAGGATTCATTTTATCTACATTTAGTCACAGAAAACTTGGGCTCTTAGTCTAAATTAGGCTTCTAATTTCTTTCTATAAGTGATGGAGAGAGACAATCAATTCCAGATTCATTCAATCCTAAAATAGACAATTAAGATAAATGAAGGAC
The DNA here is from genome assembly GCA_013399835.1 of Leptocoma aspasia. Classification (NCBI taxonomy): domain Eukaryota; kingdom Metazoa; phylum Chordata; class Aves; order Passeriformes; family Nectariniidae; genus Leptocoma; species Leptocoma aspasia. Next base: position 1,634,212 of record VXAX01000826.1, read on the forward strand.
TGTCTGAGCAATCCTGTCTCACTTAGCTGGCCTCATGACTGGCTTAGACAAGACCCCTAACATTTATATGGTTAATATGATATGATTGATTCTACCTCAAAATACACAGATCTCACTTTTCTTCCATGTTCTACCATGTGTTTGCAAGGGAGCATTAAGTGTCTAGATGAAAATAAATTGCATGCATTTTCATAAGGATAGTGCAATAGATGTGGTCATAAAACCATGCAGGAAAAGTGAGGAAGCCTTGGTGCATTTGTCAGCAAGGGACATGCATATTCCACTACAATAGTTATTTGGATTAAGACTGAATAACCATCTCTGCTGAACAGAATAAGTAATTAGTACTAATAAGACAATTAATGATTCTGATGTAAGGCTAAGGTAGGCTTTCAATGCTATAGAAGCACACACATTTAAGACTAAAATTCAAATGTATCAATGCATAATGAATAAAAGGAAGATTTCTGCATATTACTTTTAACACACAAGTAATTTTCAGCCCAATACTAGGTAATTAGGAATAATGATAAACTATTTAAGAAAAACCTCAGATTTCAGAGGGGGAAAATGGTGTCTAGCCCTGAATTTTGCTAAAAATTTTAATAGCTTTCCAAAGATACAGAACCAAAACCTGCAGATTAAATCAGGCTTTTCACACATGACCTTAGTCCCGTGACACCAAGCTGCTTCACAGAGCACTGGCATTGGCAGTCACCACCCAGCAGCCCTCAGGAGAGGCCAGTATAACTACAGGAACAGGCTTCCAACATTCTGTCACACCCATGCAGGTAACATATACTTGTTTTGACAAAACTACACCTGAGTATCAAAAAACTTAGTTTTTAGGTGCCTGCAATCCATATGCTGGCAATAATCAAATCAGCATTTGAGAAACTTTGGCATTTACAGATTGATACAATCATCAAACTGTTTCGGGTTGGAAGAGACCTTAAAGGTCACCTAATTCCAGCCCTCCTGCAATGGACAGGGACACCTTTCTCAAAGACCCATCCAGCCCAGCCTTGAACACCCCCATTAAATCTCCATTTGTAAGTAAAAGTTATGTAGTGTGGGAATGCATCTGACCAAATTGAGATATTACGCTGAGTGTATGATGTGGCATAGACTGTGGTTTTTTCAGTCTTTTGCAGCATAATTCAAGTTTTGCTGTGATTCCTTTAGTCAACAGCAGGTCTTGTTTTTCAAATCAAAACATGAATTTAGAAACTTCCCAGAGAGAAATGTTCAGTAGGAGGAAATTATATAAAGTATATTATTTGCATTTACTAATACAAGAATACCATATTTTAACCTTAGGATTTTTTAGGACTACAGCAAAAATGAGGAAATGCAAAATGAGAATCAGCTGTCCACAAGAGGTATGATAAAATATCTGATTTGATACAAGAAATTACTTCTGTTTAGCTCCTATGAGCTCATAAGGAATAGCTTACATCAACAACAGTGGAAGAAAAAAGCAAAGTAACATGCTGAGACCTTCTGTCAAGGAACAGCACCTTATCAAGGCACAAAACAAGAGTCTGAAAACACAGAAATTCAGATCATCTTAAACTATCACATCATATCTGATCAAATCTCACTTAATAGCTTTGCTTATGTATTGACATGCAAATATTTGTAGACATGGATCTGCAAGCAGACCTTCCCTTCCCATTCTCCGTTGAACTGGTGGGTGGGATGACACTGCCCCCTTAACCAGTGCAGCTGACTAAGGCAGTGGCAGCAACCCCCAGCTGACATGGAGCAGATGTCAAAGCCACTTCCACCCTGTGCTATGATGCACAGTAGGATTCATCTCACTTTGCTTTTGATGCCCTTAGAGAAGACACCTGCATTTGGGATAATCACTTGAGCCTCCATCACTGGCACTGGCAAGAAACAGAGGCTTTCAGAGCTTAACTACCTAATCCTTATATAGACTGTTCTCACCTTGTGCTTACACAAATCTGTTCCCACTTTTATTCGGAATCTCTCTACCACGCTTCCCAACCTGGAAGAGAAGCTGCACCTCCTGCAAGGCAGCAGATGTAAATAGATGAGGGCTGCTGAAAGCTCAGTACTATCTTACATTTATTTATTTTTTATCTGGAAAGAAAAAAAAAAAAAAAGAAAAAAAAATAGAAAAAAAGAAAAGTGCTGGTTTTGTTTTCCTCAGAAACACTGTCAGTTATTTTGAAACCCTTAATATAGTAACCAACTATTATCCCACATAAGATGCTTTTACAGTTTTTGTGATAACCTCTTCAGCAAAAGTTAACTGTCATTATCAAAAACATTTTAAAAGACTTAAAATTCAGTTTGACATTGATTTCTTATCCTTTTACTGGTTGTTTCCTTGGAATTTTAGTCCTTTCATGCACTAAATCTGGTTTCTTGCCTTGAAGCAGAGATGTTATCTTGCCAATGGAAACATTTTTTACACCTCTTTCCTCCCTCTTTTGCAAGCATGGAAGTAAAAGATACAAATAGCTTAAAATGAAAATGTTTGCTCAGCAGTAAGGCCTAGCGCATGTAGTGAGGTATTTTTCTGATTAATTCTCCAACCTAGAAATTTCCAGAGCTTGCTTCTTATGGCTGTATAAATCTTCAAGCAGATGTATTTGCTGCTTGATCACTTCGGTGGGTTTTTTTTTTTTTTGGTTTTTTGCTTGTTTCTTTTTTCTTTCCTGATGCTTTGGGATACATGTCTAATTGATATTTTATGCTCTTCACACAGCTTGTCAGTGCTGGGTGTACAATGCCCTTGTTTCCGGGAGTGGGTAACTCACTTCAGAGCCTTGAAGATCCCAAGTTCGCCTGACCTTGTAAGGCCATATGTTTGTTGGAGCCTGCTTATTTTATGTAAGAAAAAGAAAATAATTGGTCCCTTTTGATATTTTGCCCTGACCATGCAATACCCATCCTCTTCTGTCTGTAAGAAGATTTTTTATTGTTGATGACCTCGTCTTCATTGTCGTTATGGTAACTGGGGGCTTTTGCTGAAGGATTTGTGCAAAACCAGTTTAAAGACAGAAGATAAGAGAAAAATACTTGAAAAATACTTGAAAAATACTTGGCATTTTTCTAAAAAAGAGCAGGGGAGCAACTGGAGACCTGAGGGGCATTTGGACTGCAGATCCAGTGAAGCTCAGGAAGACATGAGCTTTCTTTTAAAGCTGTCTCAGATACCACAAACACCCAGAGAAGACTTTAATTTTTCTTAAATTAGCCCATGTGTTTCTTTCTGCTTCCTTGGCTCAGCTGTTTCCAGAATGTGAGCTCAGGACAGGCATTGATGTGCAACATTGCAGCATTGACCAAGCTTACTGCCAAAGGAAAATCGCACGTGCCCCAGCACACCCAGGAGCAAACCTTGTTCTGCATTCCATTTCCTTAGTGTGGATGCTCAAAAGGAACTATCAGGCTGCACAGATCTAAAGTAGAAATGAAATTAATGTGATAAAGGATTGCCTTACCCTTAGGATTCTACAGAGCCTGACCCGGCAGCAAGGGTCCTGCCATGGTTCCCACTTTACAAGATCCAAGAAGCCAACACAGCAAGTGCTTTCATCAGGAAAAGCACAGGTTTATCATGAATTTATACTACAAGTACCCATCTGCCAAACAGCTGTTCGAAGTTACAACACCCAGAAGAAAGCCAGGCAGCTTTTGTCAATCTTTAGTGTTGCATTTTGAAAAAAATTAGTTAAAAGGGTCTTTTGGTAGCTCCGTAACTACACTCAACTGTTCATTTCTTTCTAGCTGCTGTAATTGATAAGCCTTCCCATTACCTATAGATCTTTAGTTATTAATTCTTAACAAAAAAAAA